>CM077147.1:14972594-15231631 GCA_039583875.1 Platanthera guangdongensis | reverse complement strand
AGTGGCCGATCTATATAAGCAGCCATTTGTGGCTTGTTTGGCAACCAAACCACATACTTTTGAGGAAGCATAGCAAAGCCCACATTGGATGGAAGCAATGAGATAAGAAATGAACATGATACACAAATACATAAATGGGACTTAGTAGAGAAACCAAATGATAGAGAAATAATTGGTTTGAAATGATTGTATAAACTCAAATATAATGCAGACGGTAAACTAGCAAAGTATAAAGCTCGTATAGTTGCAAAAGGGTATGCACAAGTGCCAGGTAGAGACTACACGGAAACTTATGCTCCTGTTACCAGAATGGAAACTGTACGTCTATTTCTTGCTCTTGCCCTGCAATATCATCTGCCAGTGTATCAATTAGATATCAAATCAGCCTTTTAAATGGTGACATAACTGAAGAGGTGTATGTATCTCAACCACAAGGTTTTTAAAGCCCAATGAAGAAATGAAAGTATGTAAATTACGAAAGGCACTGTATGGCTTGAAACAAGCCCCACGTGCCTGGAATCATCATATTGATTAATATCTGCAACAAGAGGGCTTCCAAATATGTCCATCAGAACCAGCATTATATTGCAAAAGGTATACTAATGGCCATCAGTTAATTCTAGACATTTATGTTGATGATATCATCTATACATGAACAAACACAGCACTAGTACAAGTATTCAAAGAAAACTTACAGCAAAAGTTTGAGATGTCAGACTTAGGCAAATGAAATATTTCCTAGGCTTACAAGTGGAACAATAGCCACATTATACCTTTATACATCAAGGGAAATATTGCTTAGATCTATTACAACGCTTCAACATGTTAGAGGCAAATATAGTAAAGACACCCATGGTGACATATAACAAGTTACTGAAACGAGATGGTTCCCAAGCTACAGATCCTACGTGTACAACCTCGGACTCGTAAAGAGCCCTCAAGAAGCAAATAGGTCGAGATGGGCAGATGGGGCCAGGGGGGCCCACTCGCAAGAGGCGAGACGATGGACTCTCCAATGGGCAAAATACCCCCATCCAGAGGCGAGAGGGCCTCCAGAAGCGAGAGGACCTCCTGGGGCGAGAGAGTCTCCATCAGCAAGGAGGTCTCGCAGTACAGGGCGAGAGGCGCCGACGAGACGGGCGGTGGGTCCCTCTCGCCGGCAGGTGCCCTTCCACTCGCCAGGGGGAGAAGAGGCCTTTTTTATATTTCCCTGTCAGACAGGGGTCTTTACTCTTCTACCCCGGGCATTTTACCTTCTTACCCTTAGTGGACTGCATATAGCTCCTCAGAACAGCGGAGTTTGGCTGTTGGCAGACCCAGCCAAGGGTACCCCGGAAATTTCAGACCGGTGCAGTCTTGTTATTGGCAGTTCAGATTCTGAAATCTATAAATAAGCTCATAGGGGTTCTTCAGAAGGGACTTTTTTTCAGACTCCAGGAAGAGGATTCATTGGCACAGTCTTCTGAGGAACTCCAAGCCCAACTTTTGGCTTTGGAGGGGAAGCTCTCTGTGATCTTCCGGGTAAGCGGTGGGACCTCTCTGCTGCGGTTTT
The DNA here is from genome assembly GCA_039583875.1 of Platanthera guangdongensis. Taxonomy (NCBI): domain Eukaryota; kingdom Viridiplantae; phylum Streptophyta; class Magnoliopsida; order Asparagales; family Orchidaceae; genus Platanthera; species Platanthera guangdongensis. The sequence continues at coordinate 15,230,079 of CM077147.1, read as the reverse complement.
GGGCCAGTTTTCTAATCCTTCACGACCGGTCGGAGGTCGGAGTTTAGGCCAAGTAGGAGTCGGCTACGCCCCTATTTTGTGAACATTCGTCGAAGTCAAATTTTGGCTTCAACAGTTCTGGTGCGGTGAGCGTGGAAGTAGCCGGTTCAAGAAAAGTTTGAGTTTGGTCCTATGGCAGGAGGTGAAGGAGAAGGATCTGGTTCTGGAGGTTCCCCCTCCCAGGTAGAAGAGGCGACGAAGAAAATGCTGGAGGACTTCAGGCGAGAGGTCATGCAAACCATAAGCCTGGCCTTCTCGGCAAGGAGCGAGTGGGCGACGCCTCAGGTCCCGATCGAGGTGGTCCCGCTCTTAGGCGAGAACGCCCCTGGTCAGCGCCCGGGGAAGGAGGTCCCCACGGAGGCTGGCGAGAGGGACGTGGCGACGCGAGAGCTCTTCCCAGGCCAGCGTCCCGGGAAGGAGATCCCTGCAGAAGACGGCGAGAAGGAGGCAGCTGTGCGAGAGCTCGTCCCTGGGCACGGTCTCGCAGATCGGGCCAGCCACCGAGGCCGCGAGACATGCCCTCTCGGCAAGCAGTCGACGAGAGCTCGTTCAGTGAACTCGTCATCTCGGCTCCGGTGCCGGAGGGGTTCCGGGAGCCCGACATGTCCTACTACTCAGGGAAGGATGATCTTGTACAGCATGTGCAGTGGTTTGAAGATGTGGTTTCGATAAGGCAAATGACGGATGCGTTTAAGTGTCTTCTATTTGCCATCACCTTGAAGGAGAAGGCGCGGGATTGGTTCCACCAGTTACCAGCAAGATCGATTTATTGTTTCGAGGATCTACGGAGGGGTTTCTTATTGAGGTTTTCAACATCGAAGAAGCGTAAGAAGGAGGCGGAGTGCTTGTTCTCGGTAAGGCAGAGCCGGGATGAAACGTTGGGTCACTACGTAGATCGGTTTCAGGAAGAGATCCTCCAGGTCCAGGAAGTCCCTGGGTATACGCTGATGCTTGCATTCACCCTGGGACTGAGGCCAGACTTCTTTAGTATGGAGCTGAAAAGGGTGCCCCCCCTCTCTTTTGAAGAGCTTATGGAGAGGGCGGCGAAGGAGACGGATTTTGAGAGGGCCAATCCGGCGTTTGCAAGGAGGTTAGCCAGGTTGGCGGAGGACGACGCAAAGGAACCAGGAGCAGGAAAGCAAAAGGAGCAGAGGGAGCAGAGGGAAGAGAGAAGGAGGGAGGAACCCCGAGGCCAGGGGCACCAAGGGCAGAATCATCGGGGGCCCGAGAGCCGAACAACCGGATAGGTTGGAGGCCTCATGAGGGTCGCCCCCAGGAGTTAGGAGGAGGCTTCCAGGGAAGAGATAATTTCCGAGAGCCAAGGAGGTTCGATCAACCAGCATGGAGACAGGGAGCGAGGGATCGTTTTCAGCATCAGCAGGAGGCAATGGGGATCGGTCGAGGAAGAGGAGCTCGAGGAGGAAGGAGAGGAAGAGGAGAAGGAAGAAGGGATGGAGTGGCGTTGCCTTTCTGTGACTTCCATCAGGAGGGAGGTCACGCTACAGCCACGTGCCCAGAATTCTTGGAGATGAGAGAGGCCAGAGGTTTGAGGAGGCAGGATCCGCTGGTAAGGATCGAGGAAATGCAGTAAGGGGAGGCGGAAGACAGGTGCGAGGACCGGGTGGATGTAGGAACCCGGGGAGGAATCGGGGCCATCCATGGAGGGATTGGGATCGAGACCACCCGAAAGGGGAGCCTCCAGACCATGTTCCGAAAGGGGGTAGCCTCGACCTCCCAAACCCCGCCCCCGCTAGAAAAGATTACCTTCTCTTCAGAGGACATGCCGGAGTATGAGGACCCGTTCTGCGATGCCATGGTAATCCAGACGGCGGTAGAAAACTTTACGGTCTCCAAGATCCTGGTGGATAACGGGAGCTCCGTAAATGTGATTTTTAAGAGGGCCTTCGATGAGATGCAGGTGGAAACCAAAAGGATCTTGACCTCGGACGGACCGTTGTTCGGATTCTCCGAGGAGAGAAAAGAAGTAGAAGGGGGAGTAGGTCTGCACGTAAGGTTGAGGGGAGTGTCACGGAACTGCCGGTTCGTGATTGTGGACGCCCCGAGCAGCTACAGCGCCATCTTTGGGCGTCCTCTCATCAGCGTCTATCGCTGCATCCCCTCATCTTTTCATCAATGTCTCAAGTTCAACAATGGAGGGGTGCAGGTCAGGGTCAGGGGGGATCCAAAAGTGGCGAGGCAGTACTACGTTACAGCGGTTAACACCACATCTTGGATGGCAGAGGCGGAGGAGTTGGAGAAGGAGATGGCGGCGCAAGAAGAAGCTATCAGGGAAGAAGAAGTGAGCCCAGAGGAAACGAGAGGAGGGAACCAAAAAGGAAGTCGGGGGAGAGGAGACTGAGAAGCAGCAAGAAGGAGGTGTGCAGGAGGCTCGGGGGGGTGTTGAGGTCGAGCAGCAACAGGAGAGCCCGGAGGGGGCAATGGAGATTGAGGAGGAGCAGAGGGGAGGAGATGTGCAGGAAGTCCGGAGGAGCGGGGAGTTGGAGCCATGGGAAAGAATGCAGGAGAAAGTGGGAGGAGAAGGGGCTGAGGAGGAAGCCCGAGGGGCATAGAAATTGAGATGCGGCAGGACGAGGTGAAGGAAGTTGAGGGAGCAGGAGGGGAAGAAGAGCCGGAGCAGGAAGAAGAAGCAGGGGACGGCTGGGAGCAGTCGCGACTGGAGGTGGACGAGGAAGTGGTGGAGGTAGAGGTCCACACCAGCCAGGGGCAGGTACGAAGGGTACGGATCAGCGGGGGCTTGAGTCCCGAAGACTAGGCGCGGATGCGGGCCTGCATTCAGAGCAACGTCGACGTATTCGCTTGGAGCGCTGCGGACATGTCGGGCATTGATGCGGACGTGGCCTGCCGCCGCCTAAATCTGGACCCTCGGACGCGCCCCATACGTCAGAAGATGAGAGCCATCGCCACCAAGCTGGAGGAGCCCATTCGCGAGGAGGTCAAGAAGCTCCTGGAGGCGGGCTTCATCTCAGAGATCCAGTACCCGGGCTATATCTCCAATGTTATAATGGTGAAGAAGGGGGAGGAAAATGGAGAATGTGTATTGACTTTTCGTTATTAAATAAATCATGCCCTAAGGATTGCTACCCCCTGCCTCGAATCGACGCGCTGGTTGATTCAGCCGTTGGTTTTTCTGTTATGAGTTTTCTGGATGCTTTTTTCAGGTTACCATCAGATCCGGATGCACCCTCCTGATGTCAAGGACGTCTCCTTCATCACAAGGAAGGGTGCTTTAGTTATAACATGATGCCCTTTGGGTTAAAAAATGCGGGAGCAACATACCAACGGATGATGGATCGAGTTTTCCAGGGTCAGAGGGGCCGGAACCTAGAAGTCTACGTTGATGATCTCATGGTAAAGAGCAGGGGAGTGAACTCGCATCTCCAGGATCTGGGGGAGACATTCGCCACCTTGAGGAAGTTCAAAATGAGGTTGAACCCCTTAAAATGTGTTTTCGGGGCAAGTCGTGGGAAATTCCTTGGGCACCTTCTGACCCCGGCAGGGGTAGAACCTAATCCAGATAAAGTAAAAGCCATTCTAGAGCTAGAATCACCGCGAAACGCTAAGGAGGTGCAGCGCTTAACCGGAAAGCTGGCCGGCCTTAGCAGATTTCTCTCCAGGTCAGGGGAGAAGTGCTCACCTTTCTTTAAGGTGCTACGGGGAAATCAGAGGTTTGAGTGGACCACGGAATGCGAAGAAGCTTTTCAAAAGCTGAAGGAGCAACTCTCCCGAGCTCCTCTACTTCAAAGCCCTAAAGAGGGGGAAGATCTGACCTTGTACCTAGGAGTGGGAGCAGAGGCGGTGAGCTCCGTCCTAGTCAGAGAAGAGGGAAAGAAGCAGCTGGCCATTTATTATGTTAGTAGGATCCTAAGGAAGGCAGAACTTCGTTACCCTATCCTAGAAAAGCTGGCATACGCCTTGATTGTTTCAGCCAGGAAGCTCCGGCCATATTTCCAAGCACATTCGATTAGAGTGGTGACGGACCATCCTCTCCGAAAGATTTTTGAAGGAGTAGAGCACTCGGGTAGGCTGGCCAAGTGGTCTATCGAGTTGAGTGAATTCAACATTTCGTTCGTACCAAGGCTCTCCATCAAAGCACAGGTGGTGGCCGACTTCTTGGCAGACTACGTCGCGGAGGTCGGGGCCGAGGAGCCGCGGCCACCAGAAGCATGGAAGATAATGGTCGACGGGGCCTCGGGAAAGCACTCCCTTGGAGTAGGGGTGGTACTAACAAGTCCTCAGGGAGTGACCATAAAACAAGCGGTCGCCTTGCATTTCCCCACAACCAACAACCAAGCAGAGTACGATGCAGTGATAGCCGGCCTTCGCTTGGCTAAGGAGCTCGAGATTAAGTACGTTGAGGTTTTCACAGATTCATTGGTGGTAGCATCTCAGATACGTGGAGAGTTCGAGGCTCGGGAGCCCACCCTTGTAAAATATTTATCCAAGGTGAGGACGATCATAGGGGGGTTCCGGACGTTCTCCATCCAGCACGTCCCCAGAGAAGAGAACACTGCTGCCGATCAATTGGCCAAATTCGGACCTTGGGAGGGGGGTGCCCTGACTGATTTATTTCATCCAGTGATCGAGGAGGGAGAGTTAATGGAAGTGGATCGCCGGCCCTCGTGGGTAGATCCTTTCGTTACCTTCTTTCTGACAGAACCCTCCCTGAGGGGGTCAAGGAGGCAAGAAACTTCCGCCATAAGGCGGCTCATTATCTCATGCATGAAGGAGGACTACACCGAAGGATGCTTTCGGGTCTCCTAGCTCGATGCGTAACGGAGGAGGAGACCAGACACATTCTGGAGGAGGTGCACTCCGGGGAATGTGGTAGTCATTCCGGAGGGAGGACGTTGGAAGCAAGGGTGGTCAGGCATGGGTACTTCTGGCCCACCCTGAGGAAGGACGCGACGGAGTTTGCGAGGAAGTGCCGAAAATGCCAACTCTGCGCCCCCCTCCAGCTCTTGCCGGCTCAAAGGCTTCGAAGCATCACAACACCGTGGCCTTTCGCCATCTGGGGAATGGATCTAGTTGGGCCTTTTCCTCCAGCTAGTGGACAAAGAAGATTCCTCCTGGTTATGATAGATTACTTCTCCAAGTGGCTGGAGGTTAAGGCGCTAGCAAAGGTGACCTCACAAGTCATCAGGAACTTCGTCTGGGGGGAGATCATTTGCAGGCACGGGCTGCCTCAAGCCATCGTCACGGATAACGGCCCCCAGTTTGCTAGCGAAGAGTTCATCAGCTTCTGCACTCAGCTGGGCATCGACCTCAGGTTTGCCTCCGTCCACCACCCCAGGAGCAACGGTCAGGTGGAGGCGGCAAACAAGATTATCGTTAACTTGCTAAAGAAGAAGGTGGAGAATCTGAGAGGGAATTGGGTAGAGCAGCTCCCTCGGTCCTGTGGGCTCTGAGAACAACCCCGAACACGGCCACTGGTGAGGACCCCTTTCAAGCTTTCCCATGGTTGTGAGGCGGTATGTTAGAAAGTAGAGACAAGAAGCGAAAAGTAGAGAACAAGCGAACAAACTTTTGAATAATTGAAATTTTATTATCCAAAAAAGATATCATTTACAAAGGTATGGCCTCCCTTATATAGAATGAAGGAGATAAGAAAGAGAGTATACAAACAATGTGGGACTAAACATTTACAGTACTGAGCGGCTAGAATAATGGAGACCGCATAGGCCGCGCGGTTAGACAAATGGGCTAACCGCTCGGCAACTCCAGCAGGATAGAACAGGCCGCAGAGGTAGACCGATAGACCGCCCGGTCTACAAACCGCTGGATCAGACCGCTAAGCCGCTCAGTCAACAAACGCTGGATCAGACGCTAAGCCGCCTGGTCTAATACTTCAACACTCCCCCTCAAGCTGGAGCATAGATATCAATCATGCCCAGCTTGTCACAAATGCGGAAGAAGGAAGTAGAAACCGACTTGGTGAAGATATCTGCCAACTCCTTGTCAGAGGTGACAAAAGGAGTACAAATCTGTTTCTTCAAAATCTCCTCCCGAATGAAGTGACAGACAACCTCTATATGCTTCGTTCTCTCATGGAAGACCGGATTTCTGGATATGTGTATAGCGGCCTTGTTGTCACAGAACATAGGGAGAGGACAATCATATACCTCGCCCAAGTCAAGCATGAGAGCCCGCAACCACTTTAACTCACACGTAGTTGACGCCATACTCCGGTATTCTGCTTCGGCACTGGATCTGGAAACAACAGACTATTTCTTGCTCTTCCAACTCACGAGATTACCTCCAACAAAGGTACAAAAACCTGACGTGGATTTACGATCGCCTTTGTCATCCGCGTAACTTGAGTCTGAGTAGGCCTCAACCCTCAGATGGCCATTCTTCTGGAAGAGTAACCCTCTGCCCGGTGCCGCTTTGATATACTCTAAAATCTTCAGGGCGGACTGAAGATGACACTCCCTGGGAGCTTGCATAAACTGACTGACCTTTCCTACAGCGTAGGCGATGTCGGGTCTAGTCACCGTGAGATAGATGAGTTTCCCTACCAAACGTCTGTACCGTGTGACATCAGATAGAGGAGGCGATTCATCCTTCCACGTTTTGTCTTCTCCAACAGCCATGGGAAGATGAGCTGGTTTGGCACCTGTCAAGCCTGCTTCTCGAAGAAGATCAAGGGCATACTTCCGTTTGAGAGAGAACCAAGGAGTCAGGTTTCCGAGAGATTTCTATCCCCAAAAAGTATTTTGGGGAGCCCATATCCTTCGTGACCAAGTGCTGACGGAGGTGCTTCTTCGTCAAGTCCACCCCATCTCGGTCATCACCAGTAAGGAGAATATCATCCACATATACGGCCAAAACCACCAGTCCCGAGGCCGTTTTGCGAATGAATAAGGAGTGATCGGCCGAACTCCTTTGAAAGCCGATGGTTGCCACAATACCACTGAATTTTTCGAACCATGCCCGAGGGCTCTGCTTTAGGCCATAAATGGCCTTCTTCAAATGACAGACACGTGTCTCCCCCTGAGCAACATACCCAGGAGGTTGCTCCATATAGACGTCCTCTTGAAGATCGCCATAGAGAAAGGCATTCTTCACATCAAGCTGGGAAATAGCCCAAGCCCGGTTAACAGCCACAGAAAAGAGAACCCGGATGGTGTTGAGGCGAGCAACCGGAGAGAAGGTATCAAAGTAATCAACGCCATAAGTCTGAGTAAAGCCCTTGGCCACCAGCCGGGCTTTGTAGCGATCCACAGTGCCATCGGGGCGAAACTTCACAACAAAGACCCAGCGACAGCCAACCACATCAGTGCCCATGGGAGGAGGAACCAGGGTCCAGGTACCCCGTTCAGTAAGAGTAGCCATCTCCTCATCCATGGCAGACTTCCAATGAGGGAGAGTGAGAGCCTCCTGGTAGGTACGGGGAGTAGAAGTAGCAGAGATAGCCAAGGCAAAACACCTGCGAGAAGGAGAAAGCTGATCATAAGAAACAACAGCCGTGAGCGGGTGTTGAGTACACGCCCGCACCCCTTTGCGAAGGGCAATGGGAACATCCAGATCATCGGGAGCGTCGGCGACGGGAGCGTCAGCGACCGGAGCGTCCGTGGCGGAGAAGGCTGGCCCGGGACTAGAGAGACGACAGCGGAGAGGAGGGTGGAGGGGTGGGTGGGGAGACAGACTGGGAAGGAGTGGGTGGAGGAGGAGACGAAGGTGGGAAAACGTGGAGAGGTGTGGAAGGAACGGAGATATCAGAAGGAAGAGAAGGAAGAGAAGAGGAAGGAGAGAAATAGGAAGCATTTTCGAAAAAAGTCACATCTGCGGAGACAAACTGCTTGCGGAGAAGGGGGTCAAAGCAGCAATAGCCTTTTTGAGTGGTAGAGTACCCCAAAAAGACACACTTGGTGGAACGGGGGGAAAGCTTGTCGCGGGTAGCGGAGGGAGCGTGAACAAAGGTCGTACAGTCAAAGACACGGAGAGGAAGAGGAAAAGGTTCCTGGTGGGGGTAGAGAAGGGAGAAGGGAGTCCGGCCGTGGAGGACCGTGGAGGGAATGCGATTGATGAGATAGCAAGCGAGGAGCACAGCGTAACCCCAGTAGGAGCGAGGGACGTGCATCTGCGTCATGAGAGTACGCGCAACATCAAGCAGGTGACGGTTTTTACGCTCCGCCACCCCATTCTGTTGGGAGGTGTAAACACAAGTCGTTTGATGAATGAGGCCGTGTTGGTGAAAGAACGCGGAGAACTCATGAGACAGATATTCCTTGGCATTATCAGAACGTAAGACTTTAATAGAAATAGCAAATTGAGTCTTAATCATAAAGTAAAAAGATTGCCAAACAGAGAATAGTTCAGAGCGATCCTTTAAGAGATACACCCAGGTACATCGAGTAAAATCATCGATAAAAGTGACAAAATAGGAACTGCCCCGACCAACTGTGAGGGTAGGAGCAGGACCCCATACATCAGAATGAATAAGATCAAAAATGCGAGAGGAGCCACGGCCTTGCTTCGGTGGGAAGGAGGAGCGATGATGTTTGCCAAGCTGACACGCATCACAGTTGAGCGGAGAACTGGTGGGAGGTAAGTGGGGCAGAAGCTGACGAATAAGCCGAGGAGGAGGATGTCCAAGACGAAGATGCCACTGAAGGAGATCGGTGGAGGAGGAGTAGGCAGAAAGAGCTGAAACATCGTCGAGGAAGTAGAGGCCGCCGCTCTCAGTCCCAGTAGCAATCGTCCGCTGGGTCCTCGGGTCCTGAAAAGAACAAGTAGTGGGAGTGAATAAAACGGAGCACTGAAGTTGCCGGCATAAAGTAGTAACAGATAACAAGTTGCACGGGAACGTCGGGACATAGAGGGTATCCTCCAAGCAAAGCGATGGAGTGAGTTGAATCATGCCCGTCCATGAACCGGAGACGGGGAACCATCCGCCACACGAACTGGGGGTAAGCGGTCATGGGTCTCAAGACGGGAGAAGCAATGAGGGTTGCCCGTCATATGATTGGTGGCACCGGAGTCAATCAGCCATTTACCTTGGGTAACGACGTGTGCACTACCTGACGTCGTGGCCACAGAGGCAGACGGCCTAGAAGAGGCGGAGGCCGAAGGAGCATCACCAGAAGGGCGAAGATGAGGATGTTTCTGCCAGCAGCGGTCAACAGTATGGCCAGTACGATTACAGTGAGAGCAGAAGAACCGGGAGGAACCCCGTCCGCCAGAGGAGCTTCGGCCACTCGGGCCCCCCCGCTGAGTTTGGTGAGCAAAGGAGTCCTGGGAAGGGGGGGAGGCCAACAGAGGCCGCTGGAGGAGCGAAGTAACGGCGGCAATGCGAGCCGCAGTGGCATCCAAAGTAGGAGATTCCGCCTCACCCAAGATCTGCTGGCGGATCATATCATAAGAGTCGGGAAGACGAAGAAGATAACAAACAACCAGGAGTTCCTGGAAGTGTTTGTGTTGGTCGGCCAAGTCCGCAGAGAAGGGACGATTCTGGAGGATTTCAGCCCCAAGAGCCTGAACCTGCTGATAAGCCGCAACTGGGGACATGGAAGGGCGGGCGAAGAGGTCCGCATAGAGAGTATAAATGCGGGACGTCTGGCCCCCCTTAGAATAGAGAGCAGCGAGGTGAAGCCATGCGGCCTTGACCGTCTCATCATGGCGAATGACGGGAAGGCACTCATCAGAAAGGCTGTTGGCCAGCCAGGTGCGAACAAGAGCATCACTCGCATCCCAGTCATCAAACTCAGGAGAGGTGCGAGGAGGAGGGTCATCGGTGAGTTGATGACGCTTGCGTTGAGAACGAAGGAGAAAGGTGAAAGAGACGCTCCAATCGGGATAGTTGGAGCCCACAAGCTTGGAAAGGGTACCAAGGTTGCTCGAAGGAGGAGGAGGAGAAGGAGCTGCAGGAGTAGTGGTGAGACCGGAGGTAGTCATAGAACCCGGAAGCAGAAGAAGCCGCACGAACAGGAGCGGTTAGAAAACAGAGGAAGCCGCGCGAACAGTAGCGGCTAGAAAGAGGCACTGCGGGGAAGAGGTCGCGCGGACTGAAAAGGCCGAGCGAACAGAAGAGAGGAGAAGAGCAGGTGACCGCGACCAAGATGCGGGTAAGAAAGAGACAACCCGCACGGTCAGGCAGATCACCGCAGCGGCTAGAAGGCGGTCAAAGGCACGGCGGGGAAGAAGTCGCACGAACTGAGAAGCCCGAGCGAACAGAAAAGAGGAGAAGAGCTGGCGACCGCGACCAAGATGGGGGTGAGAAAGGAACAACCCGCACGGTCAGGCAGATCACAGCAGCAAACCGCGAGTAGAGAGATAACACACACGCGGACAGGGACAGACCGCAACGACCAGGAAGTCGGAGAGGCAAGAAAGAACAAGGAGCGCGGCGACAACGAAACAGGTCGCTGCGACAAAGAGTAGTAGGAGAAGAGAACCAAGAAGGAGCAAGCCGCGCGAACAGGTTGGCGGACAAAAACAAGCCGCGCGGATAGAAACAAGCCGCGCGGTTAGAAGAGAGGGCAAGCCGCGAATCAAGTCGCAGAGCGCGGAAAAGAAGGCGTGAACAACAGAGGGCGCACAGAATCAAGAGGAAATGACCGTGTCCTCTGATACCATGTTAGAAAGTAGAGATAAGAAGCGAAAGTAGAGAACAAGCGAACAAACTTTTGAATAATTGAAATTTTATTATCCAAAAAAGATATCGTTTACAAAGGTATGGCCTCCCTTATATAGAATGGAGGAGATAAGAAAGAGAGTATACAAACAATGTGGGACTAAACATTTACAGTACTGAGCGGCTAGAATAATGGAGACCGCATAGGCCGCGCGGTTAGACAGATGGGCTAACCGCTCGGCAACTCCAGCAGGATAGAACAGGCCGCAGAGGTAGACCGATAGACCGCCCGGTCTATAAACCGCTGGATCAGACCGCTAAGCCGCTCGGTCAACAAACCGCTGGATCAGACCGCTAAGCCGCCCGGTCTAATACTTCAACACGGTACTACCGGTGGAGTTCGAGGTCCGATCCCCACGAGTTGCGGCTGCAGGTGATGGAGACGAGGCATGGAGGATGGAAAATGAGGAAGGCCTGCGCCTCTCACTAGACATGGCAGAGGAGCTACGAGACGTAGCAGCCATCAGACAGGAAGAGATCAAGCGGCGAATGGAAAGCACTTCGACAAGCATATCAGGATAAAACAATTCGCGGAAGGAGACCTAGTACTAAAAAAGGTTGATGTGGCAGGGAGGTCCGCCCCAGTGGGAAAGCTCAATCCAAATTGGGAGGGACCTTATATTGTAGAGAGAGTGTTGAAAGCGGGGGGTTACTACCTCCAGGATGTGGAGGGTATGACCTTGAACCATTCCTGGAGTGGGGATGACTTGAAACGCTTCTACCCATGAGAGGGGAGAGCAGAAGATATGTACTCAAAGCATAATTAATATAATGTACTTCTCAAATTATTTCTCGTTCATTATTTCTCGTGAAGTCCTAATGACAGGAAGAGGTATCTTCATCGGCACCCCGAGCTCGGCTCGGCCCCAGGTAGACCCGCTGCGCAGGCTCCCATCTAGCTGGCAGGTCCGAAGGCTCGCCTGTGGGGGATAGGTTTTGAGTTGAGATCTTCATCAGCACCCCGAGCTCGGCTCGGCCCCAGGTAGACCCGCTGCGCAGGCTCCCATCTAGCTGGCAGATCTGAAGGCTCGCCTGTGGGGGATAGGTTTTGAGTTGAGATCTTCATCGGCACCCCGAGCTCGGCTCGGCCCCAGGTAGACCCGCTGCGCAGGCTCCCATCTAGCTGGCAGGTCCGAAGGCTCGCCTGTGGGGGATAGGTTTTGAGTTGAGATCTTCATCGGCACCCCGAGCTCGGCTCGGCCCCAGGTAGACCCGCTGCGCAGGCTCCCATCTAGCTGGCAGGTCCGAAGGCTCGCCTGTGGGGGATAGGTTTTGAGTTGAGATCTTCATCGGCACCCCGAGCTCGGCTCGGCCCCAGGTAGACCGCTGCGCAGGCTCCCATCTAGCTGGCAGGTCCGAAGGCTCGCCTGCGGGGGATAGGGTTGGGTCAAGCAATCTCCATCAGCATCAAACTGACAGGACAGAGAATTCACTTTGGCAGAATAGGGTGAAAAGTCCCCTTAAGCGACATTACACCTTAGTATCTCAACTTAGTCCTAAGGTACAAGAATAAACTAAGGGAAAAAGGGTGTGGAGTAGGGCAAGTGGCAACACTCGCAGCGGATGGCTTTTGAGGATCGTCTCGTCGGTTGCGAAAGGGCATTCGCGAGGCAAGCCATTGCGCCAACTCGCGGTCGTTAAGCGCGTCGAGAAGTCGTCTCGCGTAGGACATAAAACAGAAAAATATATATACAGAAAGGTCACACGGCGAGACGAAGTGGTAGCACCGTCCCGCAGGCAAAAACAAACCGGAGATTAACTTCACAAAATAGAAAACAAAAATAGAAGACAACAAAATTGAGCACTCGCTCGTCACTGGAAGGATGTCACAAAAATATGGTTTAAAGTTTTTACAACATCAAAAGGAGGAGAGAGTGATTCTAAATCTTGGATGCGGCGCATCAGTCCTCCTCGCCAGATGAAGAATCATCACTCTCCTCGCTATAAAGCTCAGTAACCAAGTCGCGCGCAGTCACAGTCTCGGATTCGTCCTTCACAACCCCCAGGTCTTTCATCATTTGCAGCACCAGCTCTGTCGCACGGACACCAGCGTCTCGGCACCGCTCCTCAACTTCCTCGTAAGAGTAGTGTGGCGGAGGTGTCCGGAAGGGCTCGCGGCGAGATGACGACGCAGCATCAGCCTGAAGGCGCGCGTTCTCAGCTGTCAATACCCGGACCTCCTCCTCCAAAGCTGCCACACGCGAACGCAGTTGTCCCGCCGTCTCGGCATCCTGCGGGATGACCTAGCAATTAGCCAGGAATCATGGGAAAGGAAAGACCCAAGGGAAAAGAAAGTTATGGCTTACCACGCCGCCTTGGGCCTTCGCGAGGAGGGACTCAGCATCTGATAACCTTCTCGCTAGACCAGTAGATTTCTCCCGCTCCGCCTCCAGATTTTCCTCGCTGGCCTTCCACTTTGAATTGATGTAAATGAGGCGGCGAGAGGAGCGGTGCGAGAACTCCAAGGCCCGCATTTGGTGATGGCAAGTTTTCAGCACAAGGTCCTTGGTGGACTCGCTCTCAGGCGGAACGGCGTCAAGGCCGCCATTGAGGCCGTACCCTATGGCGAAGGCGTGGCTGGTAGGGACCTCTTGCTCCTTCCAAGATGGAAGGAGGGTGGAGATGGACACGCGGTTGGCGTCCCGCCCCCACAACAAAACCGGGTCGCCGACGGCATCATGAACCACGTGACCCAGATTGTAATTCATGTGAGAGGCGGGGGGGGGGGGGGGGACGGCCAGAGGAGTCGCCCTCACAAGAGGAGGTGGCAGCCACCTGTTCAGGAGCAGCAGCTCGCGGGTTGGAAGCAGTGGCGGGCAGATTGGAGGCAGCAGCAGGTTGATCAGAGAGTACCGTCTCGCGGATAGGCGAGACGGCCTGGTGATTAGGCGAGGGAGGCGTGGAGTTTACCCTATAGAGATAGGGCTCCCTTGAGGAGCCTTCCTCCTTTCCTTGGAAATAACTACAGCCTTCTTCATCTTATTTTTAGGAGGGCTGGAGCGAGAGGGGACCGTGTCATCTCTGGGACGCTTCGGCGGGATGACCGCCAGGGACTCTCTCGCCGCCTCTGCCGCTGCATTGACGAGATCAAGACCCTTGGCGGGGTGAATATTGCTCTTGTAAGGAGGGGACGCTGGAACGATTCGCTCACCTAAAAGCGAGCAGGGGTTAGGAAGAAGCGAGACGACAAATAGCGAGGAGAGAGGGACGAAAGAATAAGATAAGAATACCCTCGCCCGGGAGCACTGGGAGAAGCGAGTCGAGACCTCGCCGCAAGAAGTTGACCTCGAAGTTCTTGCCAACTAGGTACTCGCACAGCAGCTTCTCTGGGCCACTGACTTGGGGGTGGCGTAGAAGCTCTCTGGCGGAGACATCGGTGCGAGAGGGATGCCGCCGAAGTCAGCCCGGTCTCCCCGGATGAAGACGAATCGGGTGAGCCAGTGATGGTTCTTGTTGGGCGTCTCGCATACCTTGAGCCCCTGCCCAGTAAAATACGAGACGCCATCAGCGTTGGCGTGGTAGATGAAAAGCTTGCTGAAGGCCGTCAAGCTGAACTCGATGCGCTCCCGGCGCATGTAGCAGGCGAACGCGATCAACACCGAGATGGCGTTAGGGTTGAACTGTGCCGGGACGACACCAAAGTATTTGAAGACCTGCTTCACCTCAGGCCAAAGGGGCAGCCGCAGCCCCGCCTCGAAATGCGAGACGGGAAAAGCGAGTTCCCCCGGGTAATAAGTGTTGATGTACTCGCCGACCTTAGGGGGACGCGACTCGACCCCTTCTCCCAGGTACTCGCGGGCAAACTTATCATGATCTTCTCGAGGGAGTCGGCCGAGCGGGAAGTCATGGTCAGTAAATCTCTTCCCGCAGCGGCTCCGCCCCTCACCCTCCTCCACCTTCTTCTTACCCATCTTCTTTGGCGAAATGGTCTTCGGCGAGACGAAGGAAAAAATAGGCGAGAGATCTAAGAGAGGAAGGCGAGAAGGGGCCGGCGAGACGGAAAGGTCAGAAAGCCAAGTACTCGGGTAACGGCAGAAGCGGAAAGTGCGGCATCTAATCCCGGACTAGGCATATTTATAACTGATAAATGGCCAATGATTAAATGGGCGGGAAAATATGGGGGGAGGGGAAGAGTCGATGTCTTTTCTCTCTCCTAAACCTCGATCGGCGCGACCCATCACAATCAGGAAAAAATATATAAATATTTAGCACAAATTAAAAGAAGGATTAAAAAAAGGGAATGAAAAATTAAGCCATAAAAATAATATGTCCAGAAATCGTCCCGCAGGGGACCAAGCTCTCTGCATACTTTGGCGAGACTACCATTATTACAACTTTTGTGAGAAGAAGAAAAAGAAGAATAGCGAGACAGACATTCTTCAGTATGGGCGCCATTCCCAGCGGCCACCGCGAGCTCCCCCGCGAGGAGGTCTACTCCGCGAATGGAAGGAGCGGATGGATTCAAGACCACGACGCGCGAGACGGAGCTGCATATCGGTCTCATTGATGATGGCCTCGGGGTCGGTGCCGTCGACATCTAGCTCGGCATTAGCTCCAGAAGATAGACGAGCGCACTCGCCCTCCAGCGACTCGATGCGCTTCTCCGCGGCCTGCTTGTCTAGAGTCAAGGAGTGGATGAGGCGCGCGTGCTTCCGGAAGAGCTCAGCCGTCTTCCGCTTCATCTCCACTGGATTTGAAGGGTCACCCAGATAGTCTTCAATCCCGTCTACAGGAGGAGGCGAGACGGAGAGTCGCTTTGGCTGCTCCTCAATAGGAGAGTTGGCCCGAGAATCTGCGCAAGGGGTGCAGAGGCAAGGTGGAAGAGGCACTCGCAGAAGGGAGTGAGAGTAGCGAAGGGATTCAAAAGGGCGAGGGAAGGTCCCTTACCAGGATGGCGAGAGGTATCGGCGGCCGGGGAGGGGCCGTCCCTCCTCTCGCTGGGAGTAGTTGGGGGAGTAGATGAGGGCTGCGAATCGAACTCCTCGCAGCGGGCAGCAGAACCATCTCGCGGACTCTTCAGGGGCTGTGGAACCACAAGAGCCCCTGAAAAAGCATTAGTCAACAAAAGAGAGCACCCGGTCGCGGAGATAACAGTGGTAAAAGCGAGTACCCACCTCTTTTTCCGTGGAGGGCGCAGGGGGAGTGGGGATGGTTTCCAAAGCGACGCGAGACAAATCTCCTGCGGCAGGTGATGGGCCCCCAGCCTTCGTCTTTTTCAGGCGAGACGACGGGGCGAGAGGGTGAACCAGAGAAGAGGTAAAAGAAGCCACGTTGACCTTATGTTGCTCTCGCACCAGTGCGAGACGTTCGCGAAAACTTTGACTGTGCGTCATTCCGAAAGACTCAAGAATAGGGAAGAAGAAGAATATGCAGAGCGGGGCGCCAGGTGTGCGGGGCAGGAGTCATATATTTATAGGCCCCGGTGGAGGCCTCAGAAGATTCCTCATAAATACGTTTTTTAATGCGCCTCAAATAACGAGCCTCGGTTGAACATTATTTTTGAGCTTAGAGTAATCTCAAAAAGAGCGGGGATTGTGTACAACCTCGGGCTCGTAAAGAGCCCTCAAGAAGCAAATAGGTCGAGATGGGCAGATGAGGCCAGGGGGGGCCCACTCGCAAGAGGCGAGACGATGGACTCTCCAATGGGCAAAATACCCCCATCCAGAGGCGAGAGGGCCTCCAGAAGCGAGAGGACCTCCTGGGGCGAGAGAGTCTCCATCAGCAAGGAGGTCTCGCAGTACAGGGCGAGAGGCGCCGGCGAGACGGGCGGTGGGTCCCTCTCGCCGGCAGGTGCCCTTCCACTCGCCAGGGGGAGAAGAGGCCTTTTTTATATTTCCCTGTCAGACAGGGGTCTTTACTCTTCTACCCCGGGCATTTTTACCTTCTTACCCTTAGTGGACTGCATATAGCTCCTCAGAACAGCGGAGTTTGGCTGTTGGCAGACCCAGCCAAGGGTACCCCGGTAATTTCAGACCGTGCAGTCTTGTTATTGGCAGTTCAGATTCTGAAATCTATAAATAAGCCCATAGGGGTTCTTTAGAAGGACTTTTTTTCAGACTCCAGGAAGAGGATTCATTGGCACAGTCTTCTGAGGAACTCCAAGCTCAGCTTTTGGCTTTGGAGGGGAAGCTCTCTATGACCTTCTGGGTAAGCGGTGGGACCTCCCTGCTGCGGTTTTGGGCCAGTTTTCTAATCCTTCACGACCGGTCGGAGGTCGGAGTTTAGGCCAAGTAGGAGTCGGCTACGCCCCTATTTTGTGAACATTCGTCGAAGTCAAATTTTGGCTTCAACACTACGTTATATAGCAAAATGGTTGGAACACTGGTTTATCTGACAGCTACACGTCCAGACATACATAATGTAGTAAATATTGTGTCAAGATATGTTAGTAATCCGTCAACTATGCACATGATGGCAGTAAAATGCATTTTTCGCTATCTGAAAGGTACTACACACATGGGTTTATACTATAAACAAGATCAAAACGATTCCATAAAAGGGTACTGTGACAGTGACTGGGGTGGATGTTTAGATAATCGCACAAGTACAAGTGGTAATTTGTTCTTTCTTGGTTCCAAATTAATCGCTTGGAGTACAAAACAACAGAAATCTATAGCTCTATCGTCAGCAAAAGCAGAGTATGTTACCATTGCACATGCCGCATCAAAAGCCATTTGGCTTCAACGAATGCTCCAGGAAATGACAATGGAAACCCAGGAGACAGAAACAAAAAAGAAAATAGAAACAAAGATGATGAACGAAGCATGGAAAAGTGCAATCACGCTATATTGTGATAATCAATCGGCAATATCAATTGCAGAAAATCCTGTACAACATCAAAGAACAAAGTATATCGATCTAAAATACCATTTCATGCGTCAACTGGTGGACTCAAAGCAAATCGTTTTAAACTTTTGCAGATCTGAAGATCAACTAGCTGATCTCATGACAAAACCGCTGGCACAAGGAAGATATGAAGACTTACGCGATCACATTCAACTCCAATGCCTAGAGCTTACAAGGGGGAATGTTGGAAGAACCTAGCTCCGGCTTGGCAGGAATGCAGGAATAAATAAT
Source organism: Platanthera guangdongensis (assembly GCA_039583875.1). Lineage (NCBI taxonomy): Eukaryota > Viridiplantae > Streptophyta > Magnoliopsida > Asparagales > Orchidaceae > Platanthera > Platanthera guangdongensis. The sequence continues at coordinate 15,212,309 of CM077147.1, read as the reverse complement.
CTGAAGCATGATATGTAAAAGGCTTGTGCTGTATAACTGGGCCTTGTGTGTAGATGGGCTTTAGTATAAGTTGCCCACTAGCTTTAAGCGGCGCAGTTATTTTATCCCTTGTAATATAAAACAATGTCATCTGTTTGTTAGATAAGAAGAAGAAGTTTTAGTTCTGCACATGTTACTCTTTAACAGTAACGTACGTGAGGAAGAGGTGTCGTGCGTCCTACTCCAGCAATCCAGGAGTTGAATCCTGACTATTTAGTTAGGATTTAGGTTCCATTGCCGGAAGCAACGCCATTCCTTGAGGCCACTGGAACCAACGCCATTCTTCCATGCTGTCGGAACCGGCGCCATTCTTCGCCGCCGCCGGAACTAGCGTCATTCTCCCACGCCGCCAAAGATGGTGGAGGCTGATCCCTTCTTCTGAAGTTGCACCCTTCTTCGATGCTGCTGGCAGCTGCAACCATCTTCCATGCCTATTTTGTTCTAAGTGATTGGGAAATATCTTCCTCAACCTAACCTAAAGATTTGGATTGAGGAAGGTGATGGCTTCCCTGATTCTAGAGCGAGTGTTCTCTACTTTCTTGATGGTCTTCCTGCAAGTCTTCCCCCTTTCATTTTATGATTCAACTGCTACAAATAATAATTGGTGTTTTCTGCTTGGTATAGGTTTAGTCTTTTATCTTTCTTTCAGAATTTGAAGCTCATCAGTGAAAGCTGTTTTGGAAATCAGTTATGTTTGATGGACTTATTGAGAAAGGCGCTCGAAACATCCGGAGGAGAGTCTAAGTGAAACTCTCTCCCGTTGCCCCCAGCTAGGAATATATAGAACAATTCCTAGGATTTCCACGCGCAAAGCCCATGAGCCCGTTATTCGTCCGAATATACCTTTACAATCTCCTCCTATATTCGTGACAAATAATGATAACGTTTCGGGTGCTGGAAAGTAGACAAAAATAATAATCCAAACTAAACAAAATATTCAGGACAGATCATACTAATTAATCAAATGAGAAAGGTTTTGCCTAAACAGCAAACCACCACACAAATTCTATCCCAAAACATAGTGTGAATAGTTATTACAAAACAAAACAAAACAAAACATGAATTAAACGTTTGATGACTCTACTCATCTAATAAATCATCGTCATCCACGTTCAGGTCTACTTCTCCTCCATAATCTTCATCGTAGCCTGCAAGAAATTTCATGAGTCAGACTCTATGAATTCACAAACATATGCAGTAACGTTTAAAGTAAACTAGCTCTTACTAAATGAGCTTAGCACTTCTAGCAACGGTGAAATAACTCTGTCAGCATCTCATACAGTCTAACTAGGACTAGTCATGTTACCTTACTCATTACGGATCACTATGTGTCTTACCAACACATGTGGGCACACATCACATGCAATATTATCAAATATGGAATAATGTGCTGTGACCAATAATGTTTAGATTAACATTTACAACGATTTTCGATTCCAGTTGAATAATTCTTGAATCAACTTACAATGAGAGGATGTTAGGTTATCAAAAGTGGAATAATCAGCATCCAACCATCTTGGGTTTTCATCAAGAGATTATTTGGGGTTTCAGTCTGTTACTTATTAGATGCTTGAATGTTGGCAGCTATAGGATCGTACGTATCAAAACATAAACGTTGGAGGAAAGTTTCATATTTCTATGAACTTTAATCTCATTTCTCCCGATGTTTTGATTGTGAGAGCTCTATTTAACCCTTTAGTCAAGGCGTCTGCAACATTATCTTTCGATCTCACATCAACCAGGGTCATAATCCCTTGACTTGTGAGAGACCACCAGGCCTGTTTCATCCTAAGTTGTCTTCTTTTGCCATTAAACAAAGTGTTCGTGACAATCATTTTAGTAACCTGATTGTCGCAGTAAACTGCAACAGAACTCAGTTTTAGGCTCGATAGTGGAATGCCCATCACCAAATCTCTTATCCACTATGCCTCTTCACCAGCTGAAGTTAGAGCATAGAGTTCGGATTCCATAGATGAGAGTGCAATGCATGACTGTCTCTTGGACTTCCAGGCTACAGCTGCTCCTCCTAGTGTGAAGAGTAATCCACTAGTGGACTTGCTGTCGTTTACTTCTGAGCACCATGATGCATCAGAATATCCTTCAGAACTGGAGGATGACCACTATAATATAAAGCATACTGTCGGGTGTGCTTTAAGTATCTTATCAGCCTATCAAGGGCATCCCAATGGTCTTGGCCAGGATTGCTAGTGAACCTAGTTAACATGCCGACCATAAAGGCTATGTCAGGTCTCGTACAAACCATAGCATACATGAGGCTACCAAGCAGTTTAGAATAATCTTACTGTCAAACCGCAGCTACATCATTGGGCTTTAAGCTGTTAGAATAATCGTATGGTGTCTCAGCCGCTTTACGTTCATTGTATCCCCATGTGTCCAACATGGTCTGGATGTAGTGGCTTTGACTTAGGGAAATGTCATGTTTCCCAAAGCTCACTTGCATACCTAGTATAGTGTCAACTACATCGAGGTCTGTCATGCTAAATTCTTTAATTAAACCTGACTTTATGTCATCCACTTCGGATTGATCAAATCCAAGAATAAGCATATCATCCACGTACAAGCATATTATGACGACTTTGTCTGATCTATGACGTATGTAAAGACATTTGTCCGAGAGACTCGACATGAATCTCATATTCTTTACAGTATAGTCAAACTTCTCATGTCATAATTTCGGTGCTTGTTTTAATCTGTATAGCGATTTTAATAGCTTACAGACCTTGTTTTTGTGACCATCTACAATGAAACCTTCAGGTTGACTCATGTAGATCTCTTCGGTCAGATCTCCGTTCAAGAACACAATCTTAACATCCATTTGATGAACAATAAAGTTCTCAATGCCAAAATAGCAAGAAGAACTCTAATGGTTGCTAAGTGACACACGGGTGAGTATACATCAAAATAGTCTACTCCGCTTACTTGTGTGAAACTTTTATCCACCAGACCTGTTTTATACTTAGCTACGCTACCATCGGGATTTAGCTTCCTTTTCAGAACCCACTTGCACCCTACAGTTTTAGCCCCTTTGGGCTTATCAACTAACGTCCAGGTGTCGTTCTGAAGGAGAGAGTTCATCTCATCCTTAATGGCTTCTTTCCAGAGTAGGGAATCTCTTGATCTCATCACTTCTTAAAGGTAGATGGATCATCCTCAACGTGGTAAGTGACAAAATCACTACCAAAGGTTTTGGGGGTTCTCTCTCTCACTGAAGTCCTCCTAGACTCTAGGCTAGAGTTATCTACCGGAACGGAATAGCAGGTGCTCGGTACCGATTCAGGATCTTCCTCAGTAATAGTTGATTGCATACCTGGGACTGTTAAGTTCTTATCTTTGAGGAATTTATCCTCGAAGAACACTGCATCCCTAGATTCAATAATTATATTATTAGACAGGTCTAAGAATCTATCTGTAGCACTATCTTCAGCACAACCTAAGTAGATATACGTATTGGTCCTAGGTCGAACCTTAGACCGTCTAGGGTCAGGAACCCTGACATAGGCTATACAACCTCAGGTCTTAAGTCTAGTTAAAGACGGGGGTCTCTTAAACCAAAGCTCGTAGGGTGTAACCTCTAACTTAGCATGAGGAACTTTATTCAGAATGTGATTCGCAGTCAAGACTGCTTCTCCCCAATAAGCGGAAGGCATGCCTGCAGTGAGCAGCATAGAGTTCAACATCTCTGTTAACGTTCTATTCTTGCGCTCGACTATGCCGTTAGATTGGGGGGAGTAAGGAGTAGTGGTTTCTGCTATGATGCCATGTGAAGCAAGGAAGCATCTAAACTCACTGGATATATATTTCCTCCTCTATCACTCATAAATCTCTTTATTTTCATGCTTAATTGGTTTTCTACCCAGGTTTTGAAAAGACAAAACTTTTCAAACGCTTCGTCTTTAATTTTAAGCAACGAAATATGACAAAACCTTGTGCAGTCATCTATGAAAGTGATCATATACCTCCTTCCACTTTTAGTGACAAAACTCTTAAAGTCACAAATATCGGAATGTATAAGCTCAAGAGATGTTGTGCTCCTAGTAACCGTGTCAAAAGGTTTCCTAGTGATCTTAGTCTGAGCACACACTTCACATTTTCCAAGTGGAGACTTAGTGTCTAAAGTGATCTTGTGAGTTCTAGCTACTTGGAACATTTTCCTGTAGTTTACGTGTCATAGTCTCTCATGTAGAGTCCTAGGGCTAACTAAATTCAATTGAACTTGTTGCACTACTTCATTTGTTAGACTCAAACGGTACATCCTATTTTGACGTAAGCACATCCAAAGTAGTGAGAGTTGACTGACAGAGTCACTCTACCGCTACAGAAGTTAACTGACATACCAGCATCACATAATAAACTAGTAGACACTAAGTTAACAAATAAAGAAGGAATAAATTTTACGTTCTTTAAAATTAAAGACTTACCTGAGGAGAGCATCAGAGTTGCGTTCCCCACTTTCAATACACCAGTTGTTCCTCTATTGGCCGCGATCACTGATTCTTTTACATTCTTCAGCTCTGTCAAAAGATTAACATTGTTGCAAATGTGGCACGTTGCCCCAGAATCCAGGAACCACTCAGTGCTGGCCTGCTCATGTCCGACCATGGCAACAAAGTCGGATGGCTCAGCTTGACTAACCAGATGGGCCTGGTTGTCTTCTTGTGGTGCTTTAGTTCTTTCCTTCCTCGTTAACTTGCAGTCAAATGCGCAGTATCCCCACTTGTTGCAATTAAAATATTTACCCTTAAATTTCTTAGAGGGTCTACTCGGTCCTGCAACCTGCGGGCTACTACGAGACGTTTTGGTCTTGTGAGGGGGAGGAGCACGCTTAGAGCTTGAAATCATGTTGGCAGTAGCCTTCTGCTTGCCAACAGCTTCCAAGGCATGCTTCATCATGTTCTCGTCCTCAATGCGTATGAAACACTTGAGGTCGTTCAGACCAACCTGCATCGTTTTGCGATACATTTCCGTTTTTAAATTGTACCATGAGGATGACAACTTATACACAATTGTGCCCGCAACAAAACTATCTGGCAGACTAATAGACTCACTATGCAAGGAATCAATCAAATTTTCAAATTCTGATACCTGAGGGAGAATGACTTTCTCCTCGTCAAAGCTGAAGGAGTGGAATTTGTCCACCAGATGAGCCTTGGAGAGGTCCTCCTCCTGCTTGAAATGCTTCTCCAGTGCATCCCAGATCTCCTTAGCGGACTGCATCTTGATGTAGTTCTTGGCCAGGCTGGAGGAGAGGCAGTTCAGCAGGTAATCCCTGCAGAAGTCCTCGTCTTCGATCCAATGTGCCTCGTCTTCAGTCCCAGCAACGTCAGCACGAGCAGTCTTGATGGTGTAGAAGACGTTCAGGTATTTCATCCTGAACTGGGTGTTCAACTTCCAATCGTTGAACTCTGTGGCCGTGAATTTCTCCAATTTGTTCATGGGAACTGGAGAGGAGAAGCTGGAGTTCCTCATCCTTTCACTTGCTTGCAAATCCTAACATTGAATCTGCCGGAAGAGAACATGGCTACCACTGAAGAACACACTTGGATCGGCTTCACTAGATGGCTCTGGATCTGTGGCGGTGGTCCTGTACAGGCGGCAGCTCTTCCTTTCCGATCTGAACACCGGCGGCCAAAAGATGCCAGAGGCGGCGGCGGAACATGGAGGCAGATCTCTGCTACTTCACCGACACAAAAGAGAGCGGCAGGAGGCCGATCAACGACACGGACTGGGAAGACGCGATCGGGCGATTCTGCTAGAACCCTAACTACGGTGGAAGGAGACCGGCGATGGGGAAGACGCGATCGAGCGTCGACGGCGACGGGGAAGACGCAATCGAGCGTCGACGGTGATGGGGAAGACGCGATCGAGCGTCGGCGGCGACGGGGAAGACGCGATCGACGAGACCTAGCAGGCGGCTCCGAAGAGGACGCGAAGTTGCTTCGGCTACAACGACGACCTAGCGATGTCGAAGGAGCGATCGACTTCGGGGAAGAGATAACGGCGACAGCTAGCCCCTTTGTTCCGCGATCGAGCGCGATGGTGAGCCCTAAATCCGCGATCGAGCGCGAGAGGGTGACGGGGATTGTTTCGAGAATGAGAAAGGCGCTCGAAACATCAGGAGGAGAGTCTAAGTGGAACTCTCTCCCCGTTGCCCCCAGCTAGGAATATATAGAACAATTCCTAGGGTTTCCACGCGCAAATCCCCCGAGTCCGTTATTCGTCCGAATATACCTTTACAATTATTAGTGAAGGTTTATTCAATTCCAGGAGGCTTGCTTCTTCTTCATTCTCTATAATTTTACATTTTAGATCTCAAGATGTATGTTGTGCAATGTTTTTTTAATTAGATTTCACATTTTGGAATATGATAATTACGAATCCCCCACAATATATGTGTACAACTTCATATCCGGCGAGTAATGAGTGACATGAATCAGATCAGCCAAAATCGACAGTCCGGCTCATCCAAGTGTGATGAACTGTTTGATGGGCGAGTGAAGCAGGCCGGCTCGCACTCGCCCCAGGGGCTCGGCATGCAGCGGACGAGTGGAGCAGTCAGGCTCGCACTCGCCCCGGGATGTTCGGCGAGCAGCAGGCGAGTAGGGATAGAGGCGGCGAGCGCCAGCTCCACCGAGCGCTCGCCGCCCCCGGCGAGTGATGGCTCCAGAGGGCCACTCGCCCTGTTTCACCTGATGTGTTTTTACTACTTTACCCCTACTGGCCTGCCCATAGACTTCTAGAACAGCGGAGTTACGCTGTTGGCAGACCAACCTGGGCTGCACATAGTTGTTTGGAACAGCAGAGGTTGACTATGTTAAATTTCACTCAAGATGATCAACGAGATAGTTTGACGCCAAATTAATATTTTTAGAGCTATCAAGATCACACCTTGATCAAGCGAAAACTGGAAAACAAGCTCAAACACCAGATGAAAAAAAAGCCACAAGCAGATCAAATTTTATTATCTTCTTTACAGGGCAACGTATACGTGGCGAGACATGATTTTGTCAGTACACAATGGAAAACAGAAAGGATTATAAAAAACAATTCGAGCGGACAGAAAACGGAGACCGCCCGAACTGCTGCTAGATGATGAATAGAACACAGAGTCCACCGAGACCGCGAGGTCGCACAGACACACCGTTATTCGCTGACTACTGCAAGCTGCTGCCGAACTGAAGAACAGACTTCCTAACCGCCGAGTCCGGCGGACAGGTTATTGAACTTGGAAAAGTTGAAGTCGAGAAAACTGACAAGCCGCAGAAGCGACCTACTGATACCGCTGATTGCAAACCACAAGCTTCACTGAACCTGACCGAAGTCAGAACCAAACTCCTGGCTCCACAGTGCTAGCTGCGCAACCTGCAAACAACAATCAGTTAACTCTTTTCAAACCGCGCGGACAAGAAAACTGAGGCCGCAACACTTAACCAAGTCTCAACTTACTGTTCACTCAGTTACTAATGAGGTGTCAGGGGGACCTATTTATAGGAGCGGGATGGAGTGTGATCACCGCCCTATGAGATAGGCTAACCGCCAACTGATTGCAGCTAATATGATAGTCTGCCGAGTCTGCATCGTCCGCACCAACAATGTCGTACTCGCGACCAACCCGCCAATCATCAAGCGTAGGACAACGCAAGATCGCAGCCACAACAGATCTGCTAGCCAGATTTCCAGCCCGCACAAGGCAGCCTGCTCAGATCACAAGGTGTGCCGAGCACCATCCAAACCGCTAGGCACCAAGGCAGCCCGCTCAGATTGCACAGGGCAGCCCGCTCAGCCCGACAATCTGAATGTTATCCGCAACCAACAGGCACTCCGCCCGGTCAACCAGCGAACAATGCGGGCTAGCGAACACCACTTCAGCCCGCCAATCCGCATGCTGTCCGCGACCAACAGGCACTCCGACCGGTCACCCAGCGAACAATGCGGACTAGCGAACACCCTGTACTTGTCGCAGATTGTGATCAAGTCCACCAATCAACCCAAGAGCCTGGCGCGAGCTCGGCGGCCAAGGCCCCAGTCCGCCAGCTCCCAAAGTAGATCGTCAATGCTCCACCAGAGCACGATAGAACTCGCAAGCATCAACTTGCATAACAGCCAAGCCAACAGCCAACTGCCTGACTCGCACCCAGTCCGCACAGTCCACCGAAAGCTCTAATCCCGCAAACCAAATTAGCGATAAGCCAGATCGCAGAAGCAGGCAGACTCCAATTCAAGTCGGGTCCAGCTCCTTCTGGAAGAGTTCTCGAGATTGTTCTTGGCTAGATACCTCCCTTCGGTGCAGAGGATAGCGTTGGAGAATGAGTTTCTGAAGTTGGTTCAGGGTGAGAGGAGCATGGATGAATATCTCCACGAGTTTACTCGCCTGAGTCGTTATGCTTGCTCCACTATTGTGGATGAGGAGCGCAAGACTAATCGCTTCTATGAAGGGTTGAGAGATGAGTTGAGGTTACTACTCTCGGGGCCGATGACGCAGGGTTTCTTAACCGTGGTCAACACTGCCCGGTCCTTGGAGAAGGACATGAAGAATGTACAAGCAAAGAAAAGCGTGGGTGATAGGAAATCTGAATTCAAAGTGTCGACTACTTCAAAGTCCGGCTATCGAAGATTCTTTAAGAAGCATAGGACTTCGGGTCCAGCTCCTTCTGGTGCTTCTGGAGCGACTACGGGTCGGACCCCGGGTGCATGTTTTACTTGTGGAAAGACGGGGCACTTTGCCCGTGACTGTTGGAGCGGACGTCCTAAGTCCGAGAGAAGGCCAGGAGCTACTTATGAAGAGAAGGGCAAGGCGGTGGAGTCGACCGCGTCCCACTATGCTCTGGCCCAACCAAGGGTTTACAATCTTGGCCAACAGGAGGCCATCAAACAGGCTGATGTGATGACAAGTACGGTTTAATTTATAGCAAGTCAATTTCTTTAAATACTTGTTATGCACATGTTACCTTACCACTGCTTGTTTAGGATTTGTATTGATTTGTGAAAATCCGGCAAGAGCGCTCTTCGATACGGGAGCTTCACACTCCTTCTTGTCCGAGGGATTTATATCACGCATCGGAGTACCTTCTTCGATGGCGAAGGATAAGTTGGATGTGTTGTTGCCTAATGGGTGTTCGATGCGAGCAGATAGAATCTGCGATGTTAAGATTCGTATTGGGAATCAGGAGTTCGATCTGCAAGCGTCGTTACTTCCGTTGGTGGAGTTCGACGTCATATTTGGCATGGACTGGATCTCAGAGCAGCAGACCTATATTGACTGCGGTCGCAAGGAAGTGAAGTTGGGAGCTAGTCGTGAGATGACTTTTACGGGCTTAAAGGGGTCGAGCAAGACGTTGATGTCTGCTCTTCAGGTGGTGAAGGCGGTTCGTGCCGGTGCAGAACTGTTCTTTACACTAGTGGAGGTGCAAAGCCTGTGTCACGATCTCCTTATCGGCTAGCGCCTAAGGAAATGACGGAGCTGAAAGTTCAACTGCAAGAGTTGTTGGAGCAAGGGTATGTGCGCCCGAGTTCTTCGCCTTGGAGCGCGCCGGTCCTCTTTGTTAAGAAGGACGGAAGCTTGAGGCTATGTATTGATTATCGGGAGCTCAACAAGTTGACGGAGAAGAACAAGTACCCGATCCCCCGGATTGATGATCTTTTTGATCAGTTAGTAGGGTCGACGGTGTACTCGAAGTTGGATCTCAAGGCTGGGTACTATCAGCTGCGAATAAGGGAGAGTGATATCCCGAAGACAGCGTTTAGTACGAGATATGGGCATTATGAGTTTACGGTCATGCCGTTTGGGCTGACAAATGCGCCGTCAGTGTTCATGGATTTGATGAACAGGACTTTCAGAGAGTACTTAGACCATTTTTTGATCGTCTTCATCGACGATATTTTGGTGTACTCGCAAAGTGAGGAAGATCACTTCAAGCATCTTCATTTAGTTTTGGAGACGCTAAGGAGGAATCAACTGTATGCCAAGTTCTCGAAGTGCGAGTTTTGGTTATCCTCAGTGGCGTTCCTCGGGCATATAGTGAGTGGAGAGGGTATTGCTGTGGATCCGGCGAAGATTGTTGCGATACGGCAGTGGCCTGAGATTGCTACGGTAGTGGAAGTCCGGAGCTTTCTGGGGCTTGCCGGCTATTATAGGCGCTTCGTAGAGAACTTCTCGCGGATAGCGTTACCTCTCACTACTTTGACGAGGAAGGAGCAGAAGTTCGTTTGGACGCCGGAGTGCGCGCGAGCTTTTGAGGAGTTGAAGTGTCGGTTGACCACGACGCCTGTGCTGACTTCGCCATGTGGGACCGAAGGTTATGAGATTTACAGTGATGCTTCGGGCAGCGGTCTGGGTTGCGTGCTACTGCAACACGGAAGTGTAATAGCTTATGGCTCGAGACAGCTAAAAGTGCATGAAAGGAACTATCCGGTCCATGACTTGGAGTTAGTGGCCGTGATTTTTGCCTTAAAGCTGTGGAGACACTATTTGTACGGTGTGAAGATTGATATCTACACCGATCATAAGAGCCTGAAGTATTTGATTGATCAGAAGGATCTGAATATGCGGCAACGTAGATGGATGGAGTTCTTGGGAGACTATACATTCAAGATCCACTACGTGTCTGGTAAAGGTAATGCGGTTACGGACGCGTTGAGTCGTCGGGCCCCAGCTCAAGCCAATTAGCTATCGGTGCATGATGAGCGGTTGGTGCGGGAGTTGGAGGCGTTGGAGATTGTTTGTGTGGATAGGCAATCAAGTGCTGAAGCAGTTCTGAATTGGACTGAAGTCCAATATGACCTGGCTGATCGGATTCGGCAGGCTTTGGATATGGATGTTCATATGAAGCAGTTCATGGTAGAGGCTCTGGATGGGTCAAATTTCCAATTCGTTGTGGAGGACGGATTGCTTTGGAAAGACGGTCGTCTGTGCGTCCCAAGTGTGGGCAATTTGCGGGTGGAATTGTTGTACGAGGCACACCATACTAAGTACTCAATTCACCCGGGGAGCACGAAGATGTACCGTGATGTCAAGAAACTGTTTTGGTGGCCGGGTTTGAAGAAGGATGTGGCGCTCTACGTAGCGAAGTGCCAAACTTGCGCCTTGGTGAAGGCGGAGTGCCAAAAGCCGGGAGGATTTCTTAAGTCCTTGTCTATTCCGGAGTGGAAATTCGACGACATCTCTATGGACTTTGTGCACGGTTTGCCAAGGTCGCAAAAGGGGAACGACGCCATTTGGGTGGTTGTTGATCGGCTAACGAAGGTGTCGCATTTTATTCCGCATAGGAAGGATGATCCGGTGGAGAAGTTGGCAAAACTTTATGTGGATAACATAGTACAGCTTCATGGTGTGCCCCGCAGCATCGTGAGTGACCGAGATGAGCGGTTCACGTCCAATGATTGGAGGCTTGTGCAGCAAATATTGGGGACAAAGTTGAAATTCAGCACAGCCTTCCATCCGCAAACGGATGGGCAGACCGAGAGGGTCAATAGAACCATGGAAGACATGCTCCGCATGTGTGTCTTGGACTTTGGAAAGTAATGGGAAGACCACCTTTATTTGGTGGAGTTCGCATACAACAACAGCTACCAAGCGAGTATTCAAATGGCGCCCTTCGAGGCCCTATATGGTAGAAAATATCGCACGCCGTTGTCTTGGTTAGAAACGGGTGAGTCAAAGTTGTATAAGCGATTGGAAGTGGAGGATGCTACTGCTTTGGTGAGAATCATTCGGGAGAGGTTGCTTATCGCTCAGGACCGGCAGACGAAGTACTATAATGCCAAGCACAGGAACGTGGAGTTTGCTGTGGGCGACTATGTGTACTTAAAGATCAAGCCGTTCAAGGGTGTCTCGCGGGTGCGGCGATTGAAAAAGCTAAGCCCGAGGTACCTTAGGGCCGTTTGAGGTTCTAGAGCGAGTTGGTGAAGCAGCCTATCGGTTGAAGCTTTCAGTGGAGCTGGGTGGATTACATGATGTATTCCATATTTCGGTGCTTCGTAAGGCAGTGCAAGAGCCTACGCAAGTGATCGCGGTTGATCAAGTGCCGGTGGATAGTGGGTTGACGACAAAGGTCAAGCCCATGCGGATTGAGGACTCGGAGGTCAAGAGGCTACGCAATAAAGAGATCAGGATGGTCAAAGTCCGATGGGACAATTGCGTTCGTGAGGAGCTCTCTTGGGAGTGAGAGCAAACTATGCTTGACGAGTATCCGGAGTTGTTCCGCTCAGGTACAAATTTTGGTTTTGTACATGTCTTTCCTTTATATAATTTCGTGGATGAAATTCTGTTAAGAGGGGGAGAGTTGTAACGCCCCGAAACTCAAAGGAGCGACGGGGGACGTTCTGAGCCAGTTTTGGGTTCTGGCAGGAGGCACACGCCCTGGGACACGGGCGTGTCCCATGGCGTGTCAGGCTTATGTCGACACTCAGCCGGCGAAGTCGACATTTTGCTCTCGGCATTGTGTCGAGACTGGGCACACGGCCTGCGACACGGGCGTGTTGCAGGGCGTGTCGACCCGTGTCGACACTCAGCCCGCGAAGTCGACACTCTGCGCTCGACGAAGTGTCGAGACATGGCACACGGCCTGCGATACGGGCGTGTCGTAGGGCATGTCGACCCGTGTCGACACTCATCCCGGGGAGTCGACGAACTTTGCTCGACGATGTGTCGAGACAAGGCACACGGCCTAGGACACGGGCGTGTCCAAGGCCGTGTCATCAGGTCGACGATCTTCGCTCGACGAAGTGTCGAGTGTCGAGACCGTGTACACGGCCTAGAGCCCAGGCGTGTTGAGGTAGACACGGGCAAGGACACGAGTGTGTCCTAGAACCCGTGCAGTGCTCGGATTATTTTCGGGGAAAATCGATGGGGGTACACGGCTGGCCACACAGCGTGTCAGGTGGAACACGGGCGTGTTAGCTCGAACACGGGCGTGTTCGATGCCCGTGTGTTGTTCCAGTGAGCCGATTTTGACGGCGAATGAGGCACACGACCCTGGACACGGGCGTGTGCCAGGACGTGTGCGGTCCAGATTGGGCATTTCAGTCCCGAATCAAAGCCGTTCGTTTCTTTAATTAAGATCCAACGGCTGGGGGTTGTTCCTGAAGGGATATACTCGAGATTGGGCCTTAGAAACCCTCACTTTTCATGAGTTGTTATCTTTCTAAAGCTTAGAGAGAGAGGAGAGCCAAGGAAGGAAGAAGGAGCTAGATCCGGTCATTGGAGGAGCTTCGAAGCTCCAAATCGCGAGCCGACTCCGGATCTACGGAGGCAAAGCTAGTGCGGTGCTTTTCATCCGCTTGCTTTTCCATGGCGCCAAAGAGGAACGCTAGGGTAACGATTCTCTTCTTGAGCATGAGTAGCCTCTCCTTCTTTGCATAGGAAGCACGCTCTCGCGAGTTTGCGGTGAGTTGGAGGCGTTCCTTCGGGTAGATATGTGAAGTCCCATTGTTTAGAGTCCGTAAGCGAGAACGGACATAGGCATGATGTGTGAAGCCTACCCGGACATGTTGGTCTGGATCGGTGATGTTGCATTGCATAAATGCGGAGAAGATCCGTGCTATTGGTTGTTTTTTCGGGTTTTCTACACGGTAGATTGCAACAGGGAGCCTTGGGGATTAACTCAAAGGTGCACCCGGAAAACCGGGGCGGATGCGTGATCTTGCCAACTTGGTGGCCTGAGAGCCAACTTGAACATAACCGAGTTATGTGAAATTGTGTGATGAAAATGGGACTCGGAGAAGTTTGACCCGCGCAAATGGCTTAAATTGTCGTTGCGACGTGAGCACGGGTTAGATGGAACCGTACCCACTTCTATGTCGTTCGGGCTAAAGAGACCTAAAGTTATGTGGCATTGTCGTTGACATAGATGAGAGTCTTCGGCGGTCTATGGCTTAAATTGTCGTGACCCATGCCGGGAAGACAAAAATGCTCATAGGTTTGGCCGTCAAAGTGGCGGTGGTGAGTCCGGAATGTCTATGGCTTTAATTGACGTGACATCGACTGGTTCACCGAGAATGTGCCCTGAGAGCACGGAGCGTGTGGCCGTGCGAGCCAACGTCTGTGATGAAATGAATATTGATATATTGCTCGCTTATGCTAATGAAATGCAGGGAAGGAACATCGCCGCCCCGAGACGGGGGCGAGATCGTTATAATTTGGTCAGCATTGCTGACCGTTGCCTTGTTTTGCCACCGTGCGGTGGTTTGTTGCTTGCAAGTGCTGTTGGACCAAGCGGTCAATAGCGGGCTAAAGCCCAATTTGCGAAGCCGGCCCTCGAAGGCCTAATTGGAAGTGTTTACTGTTTTTATTTATGTATGACCGGCCTGCGTGCCGTGGTTTGTAAAACATGTAATATCAAGTGAACCATTTTGTAAGGCCTTAGGCTTGTACTGGTGTATGTATAACATTCCTATTTGGTATTAGTGGACATTCATGCTTTAGTGCTGGGTTCTTCATTGCAACTTTTATAAAACTGCTTCCGCTAGAATGCTCTGTGTAGGACGTTATGATTGGTTGGATGGTTTCCATGAGTAACCACCCGGTCTGTCTGTGGCATACGGCGTCGGGCCCCGGCCGGACCTACTGCTATATGCTATGTGGACGGATAGGGGGTGTTACACGGAGGTCCCACCACACACCCGGAAGGTCACCAGAACTCTTCCCCTCCCTTACCAAAGGGCTAGGCAGGGGCGCCTTGAGAGCTCTCTCTACTCTACCAAGAAGAAGCTAAGAGAGGAAGAAGCCAAAAAAGTCCTTCTCCAAAGGCACCCAAGGGGGTCTATTTATAGTTTTCCAAATCCCATGGGCTAAAATGCCCGAAATACCCCGACGCAAATATGCCTCAGGCCAATAAAAAACAGCCACGCCGGGTGGGGGGGGGGGGGGGTAAATAGGTAATCCCCCCCCCCCCCCCGAGGGCAAGATGGTAAAAGCATGGTCCACAGAGGTCTAGGGGGCGGAGGGCGAACCCTCCACGGACTAGCCTCCTGGGGTGAGAAGGCTGGCCGCCCGGTCTCGCCCCGCGGGCGAGCCGCCTGGGGCGAGAGGGCTGGTCGCCCGGTCTCGCCCCGCGGGCTAGCCGTCTGGGGAGAGAAGGCTGGTCGCCCGGTCTCGCCCCGCGGGCTCGTTGCCTGGGGCGAGTGGGCTGGCCGCCCGGTCTCGCCCCGCGGCCGAGCCGCCTGGGGCGAGAGGGCTTGCCGCCCGGTCTCGCCCCGCGGGCTAGCCGCATGGGGCGAGAGGGCTGGCTGCCTGGTCTCGCCCCGCGGGCTCGCCGCCTGGGGCGAGAGGGCCGGCTGCCCCGTCTCGCCCCGCGGGCTCGCCTCCTGCGGCGAGAGGGCTGGCCGCCCGGTCTCGCCCCGCGGGCTCGCCGCCTGGGGCGAGAGGGCCGGCTGCCCCGTCTCGCCCCACAGGCTCGCCGCCTGGGGCGAGAGGGCTGGCTGCCCTGTCTCACCCCGCGGGCTCGCCGCTTGGGGCGAGAGGGCGGGCCGCCGGGTCTCGCCCCGCGGGCTCGCTCCTAGGGCGAGAGGGTCGGCTGCCCCGTCTCACCCCGCGGGCTCGCCGCCTGGGGCGAGAGGGCGGGCCGCCGGGTCTCGCCCCCCCGCGGGCTCGCCTCCTGGGGCGAGAGGGCCGGCTGCCCCGTCTCGCCCCGTGGGCTGGCCGCCTGGGGCGAGAGGGTCGGCTGCCCCGTCTCGCACCGCGGGCTCGCCTCCTAGGGCGAGAGGGCTGGCCGCCCGGTCTTGCCCCGCGGGCCTGCGCCCGGGGCGAGAGGGTCGGCTGCCCCATCTCGCCCCGCGGGCCTGCCGCCGGGGCGAGAGGGTCGGCTGCCCCGTCTCGCCCCGCGGGCTCGCCTCCTGGGGCGAGAGGGCTGGCCGCCCAGTCTCGCCCCGCGGGCTCGCCGCCTGGGGGCGAGAGGGCCGACTGCCCCGTCTCGCCCCGCGGGCTGGCCGCCTGGGGCGAGAGGGCTGGCCGCCCGGTCTCGCCCCGCGGGCTAGCCGCCTAGGGCGAGAGGGCTGGCCGCCCGGCCTCGCCCCTGCCAAGGCCAGGGTGTTGGGGGCGGGATCCTAGTCTCCAGCCAGTCTCGCCATCCTATCTCGCACCTAGCAATCCAGGGGGGGTGCCGGCCATCTTGTCGCACCCGCCCCTCTAAAGGGCCCGGGGAAGATGCTGATTCTTCCTCCCCCGACTAGTATATTCCCAAGCTGGAGCAAAATTGGGCCACCGAAGAGCCAAATCTCCAAAAAAAAACTTAAAACGCGCGCTTGCCTTGTTTGGGGCCCACTCTCGCGAATACGGGATTGTACACAATCCCCGCTCTTTCGAAGTTGGCACAAGCTCGGAAAGAAATGTCCAACCCAACGTATTCGCTGAGTGTAATTTTCTTGCGCGGCACCCCGGGCAGTCAACCTGTCATGCCAACTGATGGGAGCCTGGGTGACGAGACCCCCCTCCGGTAAAAAATACTTCACCCTCCGAAGGGGTCAACCTGCCATGCCAGCTATGGGAGCCTGGGTGGCGAGACCCCCTCCGAGCAGAAAATACTTACCCTCCGGAGGGGTCATCCTGCCATGCCAGCTATGGGAGCTTGGGTGGCGAGACCTCCTCTGGGTGAAAACACTTAGCCTCTCCCGAGGGGTCAACCAGTCAAGCCAGCTAATGGAGCCTGGGTGACGAGACGGCCTCGGGTGAAAACACTTAGCCTCCACACGAGAGGTAACCACCGGCTCTGCAGCTAGTGAGAGCCTGACAGCGGAATCCCTCTCGAGGTGAGACCTACCTACCCCCCTCCGAGAGATCAACCTACCCTGCCAGCTAGTGAGAGTTTGGCCGCAGAATCATCATCGGAGCAAAGAGACTTGGGCTACCACGAGAGATCAACCTGCCCTGCCAGCTAGTGAGAGCCTGACCACGGAATCATCATTAGAGCAAAGAGACTTGGGCTACCACGAGAGATCAACCTGCCCTGCCAGCTAGTGGAGCCTGGCCGCGGAATCATCATCAGAGCAAAGGGACTTGGGCTACCACGAGAGATCACCTGCTCTGCCAGCTAGTGAGAGCCTGACCGCAGAATCATCATCGTAGCAAAGGGACTTGGGCTACCACGAGAGATCAACCTGCCCTGCCAGCTAGTGAGAGCCTGGTCGCGGAATCACATCGAGCAAAGGGACTTTGCTACCATGAGAGATCAACCTGCCCTGCCAGCTAGTGAGAGCCTGGCCATGGAATCATCATCGGAGCAAAGGGACTTGGGCTACCATGAGAGATCAACCTGCCATGCCAGCTAGTGGGAGCTGGCGCGGAATCATCATCAGAGCAAAGAGAACTTGGGCTACCACGAGAGATCAACCTGCCCTGCCAGCTAGTGAGAGCCTGGCCGCGGAATCATCATCGGAGCAAGGGACTTGGGCTACCACGAGAGATCATCCTGCCCTGCCAGCTAGTGAGATCCTGGCCGCAGAATCATCATCGGAGCAAAGGACTTGTGCTACCACGAGAGATCAACCTGCCCTGCCAGCTAGTGAGAGCCTAACCGCGAATCATCATCTTAGCAAAGGGACTTGTGCTACCACGAGAGATCAACCTGCCCTGCCACTAGTGAAGAGTCTGGCTGCGGAATCATCATCGGAGCAAAGAACTTGTGTTACCACGAGAGATCAACCTGCCCCGCCAGCTAGTGAGATCCTGGTCGCGAAATCATCATCGGAGCAAAGGGACTTGTGCCCATGAGAGATCACCTGCCCTGCCACGCTAGTGAGAGCCTGACCGCAGAATCATCATCAGAGCAAAGGACTTGTGCTACCACGAGAGATCAACCTGCCTGCCAGCTAGTGAGAGCCTGCCACGAATCATCATCAGAGCAAAGAGACTTGTGCTACCACGAGAGATCAACCTGCCCTGCCAGCTAGTGAGACCTGGCCGCGGAATCATCATCAGAGCAAAGGGACTTGTGCTACCACGAGAGATCAACCTGCTCTGCCAGCTAGTGAGAGCCTGGACGCGGAATCATCATCGGAGCAAAGGGACTTGTGCTACCACGAGAATCAACCTGCCCTGTCACTAGTGAGAGCCTTGGCCGCGGAATCATCATCGGAGCAAAGGGATTTGTGCTACCACGAGAGATCAACCTGCCCTGCCAGCTATTGAGAGCCTGGCCGCGGAATCATCATCGGAGCAAGGGACTTGACATCTCAATCAAACCTTACCACATCCTACATCCTCAAATGGGGAAATATGGATTACATGATCCCCTGACTCAGCCGGTCAGGGATAGAGCTTGTCACAAGTAGGAAAAAGAAAGAAAGACTTTACCAAGCGATGCTTCTTCAGGTGGCCTGGGTGTGATGGCCATCATCCTTCCCCTCGGAGACCTCCCTCTTGCTCAGGCTTTCCATGACCTTCTCCATCTCCTCTGTCTTGGCCAACCAAGAGATGGTGTTGACGGCCGTGTCGTAGCACTGCCTTGCCATCCTAGAGTCTCCCTTGACTCTGACCTGGATCCCTCCGGAGCTGAACTTGAGGCATGGTGGAAGGAAGATGGACGCAATGGAAGACGCTGATGAGGGGCCTTCCGAAGATTGCGTTGTAGCTGCTTGGATCGTCAACATGACGAACCGACAATTCCTTGAGACTCCCCCCAATTTTACTTGGAGTCCTACTCCGCCTTCGACCTCCTTCCTCTCCCCTGAGAATCCGAACAGGGGTCCGTCCGAGGCAACACCCTCCTTGGCTCCACCTTCATCTCATCAAACGCCTTCTGAAAATGACGTTGACGGAGCTTCCGTTGTCAACCAAGATCCGGGAGACTGTGCCTTCGATGACCGTTTTGATGACACGCATCGCAGAACGGATCTCATGATCCGGCAGGTCCTTCACCGAGAAGGTGATCTTTTCCTCTAGGGGCGGGGTATGGGAGGTTGAGGCGATGCTCCCTTCGGTACATGACATGGAGGCTTGCCTTCCGAGTGGCCTCAACCCCACTCCACCGTGGATCACTCCTATACCACCTCGGGTTCCCACATCGACCCAGTCCTCGCATATATCATCACCCCCTTCTCCGGGTATAACCTCTTCTACGCGCATCGGCGGCTGCGGCTGGGTAGGGCCTCTCGCCCCTCACCTCCAAGAACTCGGGGGCAGGTGGCCGTGGCGTGCCCCTCCACCTGGTGGAAGTCACAGTACATCAATGCTCTTTCTCCCCTCTTTCGGGCGCTGGGCGTTCTCTCATGTTACCTCTTCCCCCTCCTATCGCCAAGGCTTGCTGCGGCGGGGCAAGAGCCGCCTTGAGGCTTGCCTCTGGAAGTTATACCTCCCCCATGAAAGTTCCCCCGCCCTGGATGAGAGCTTCCTCGACCTTGGGCAGGTCCTCCCTGCTACCTCCAGCCTGGTTCTGACCCTCCTGTCCTTGGAACCCCTGAGCTCTCTGCTCCTCTCTCCTTCTTCCTTCCTGGTGCCTTGAGCCACCCGCTCCTTTGACTCCACCTCCGTCAACTTCGCCAACCTCTTAACAAATGCCGGTTGGATGCCTCCATGGCAATCTCCTCTGCCGCCCTTTCCATCAGCTCCTCGAAGGAAAGGGGGCCTTCCGGTCAAGCTCATCTTGAAGAAGCCCTCCTTCAGCCCAACGGTGAAGGCCATCTGGAGAGCATACCCTGGCATCTCCTGGATATCCAGGATCTCTTCCTGGAACCTGTCAACGTAGTGGGCCAGCGACTCCTCGCACCCCTGCCTTATCAGGAAGATGGACTCAGGACTCCTCTTCTCTTCTTGGAGGTGGAGAAGCGGAGCTGGAAGCTTCGGCTCAAGTCCTCGAACCATAGATCGACCTTGGAGGGAGTTGATGAACCAGTCCCTCGTCTTCTCCTTCAACGTGATCGCAAAGAGGCGACACTTGAAGGCATCTGTCATCGGCTTGATGGAGACCGCATCCTCGAACCATTGCAAGTGCTGGACGGGATCATCCTTGTAACGCCCCGGTTTTTCTTTGTTTTGTTTGGGTGACACGGCCTGGGTCACGGACATGACCCAGGGCGTGTCGAGCTTGCGTAGAGCTTTCGGTTGTGTGGTCGAAAGTGTTTTTTTTTGTAGGAACAACGGCCTGTGACACGGGCGTGTCACAGGGCGTGTCCCCCTTCGGTTCATCGTGCTGCGATCGATGATCGTCGGGCGGTGTTTTAGTGAGTACACGGCAGTGTCACGGGCGTGTCGTATCGGACACGGGCGTGACACGGGGCGTGTCTCTCTCTGTTCGACGATCGGCGTTGACGATTGTCGAGCGGTGTTGGAGTTGGTACACGGCCTGTGACACGGGCGTGTCACAGGCGTGTCCCCTGTTTCGTCGAGCTGAGTTTGGCGATCGTCGAGTGGGTAGGTGGATAGTTGTGTGAGTACACGCCCCGTGATACGGGCGTGTCGGGCTGTGTCACGGGAGTGTCTGGGGCGTGTCCCGTACCTTTTTTTCCCGAGTGTTTCATTTTTATGTCGTGATTCATTTTTCCTCCTCATTTTCTCGTTCCCGATTCTGGAGAAGCTTCTAGCGGAGGGTTTTGGAGGAGATGGTGTTGGTTTTGGCCGCGATTGCGGGAGGGTTAGAGCTCGATTTTCTCGCGCGTTAGCGGATTTGGCTTGCTCTCGTCTAGATCCTCCCTTTCATGTAAGTTTTTTTTCTTAATTTAGGTTGATTATAGGAGTTAAGAATTTCTGATTTCTTTCTTCTTCTCAAAGCTTCGTTTTGGTCTTTAGTGGCCGATCTTGCCGTCGGTGCTAAGCTTTGGAGTTAGTTGATGTTTTTCCTGGAGGTAGAGGCAAGTGGCTCCCTTGCCCTTGCCAATTATTTCTAACCCTTACTCTGTTTTCATTCCTGTGCAATAGCTTTGTTCTCTTTATTTCCCTCCTAAAGTTAGAGCAGCAGTTGAGTTGTTTAATCAAGCTTTAAATCAAGTGGCTGTTTCTTTACCTTCTAGATTTAAATCAAGTTTTTCTCTTTTTGTCTCGTTTGGTGTCCAATGGGTAGCTAGAGTTAGGGTAAGGCTGCGTTTAGTTGTAGTTTAAGTTTAGTTGCGGTAGCCCCGAGTAGATAAGATGGAAGGGGGTTGGAATTAAATTTCCAACTCTTGTTTTCGCGCGTTGAGAGAGTTTAAGCTGCGGTTTTAACTAAAATTTACGTTTACCCAAAGTAGAAAGCGCTGACAGCGTTGGATGAGCGAGATCACTCAACGTCGTCATCCAGCGTAGGTTTTGCGGCTAAAGTATTTTTGATGTCAAGTGAGTGGAGCTTACTCAACGCCGCGTCGAGTGGACTCGACGTTTCTGCGTTGGGTTCGTGTGTTCCTTAGGATTGTTAGTATGACTTTTCCCTTTTCTTTAGGGGGGGGGGGGGGGTATTGGGTGTTCGCTAGTTTTTGCATGCCGACTCTTGTGTTGTGGCGGTGGTGGAGTTTTGGTGCCTCTGGAGGGGTGGTTTTATGTGGAGAGCTGTGGCCACCGCCTTTTGCCCCGGTTTGGGTTGGCGTGTGTGGGACCTTAAGGCTGCCACTGTTTGACCCCTTAGCCCTTTTTGGATCTGGTTTTGGTTATGTATTCAGATCCATGTTTGGCCACTGCCATTAACCCAGGTGTTAGGACTGTTAGTTCCTTTCCTATTCATTGGTTTTTTTCTTTTTGGCATATATGTATATGTCTTGCTCCTGTTGCAGGCTCTTTTGTAGGGCATATTGCTTTTATTGCTCGCACTTGGTGTGCTTTGCTGTGCTTTAGACAGTGCTCTTTTCTTACTATCATGCCCTTTCTTATGCTTATAGCATTTTTGTTGCCGGGTTGGTAAACCCTTCTTATTGCTCATAAATCTAATGCTCTATTTACCTTTTTGATTATTTTCTTGCTGAGGTGTTCTTTTCTTGAATGCCTCAGTCCAGGTTGTAGCCAGTTCAGCGGCTAGTTCTTTTGGAGGGGCTTGCTTGTGGCCTCTTGGGTAGCTGAGATAGCTGATCCTCGATTTTGTGAGTTAGTTCCTTACCTTTCTGTATAGACATGCATACTCACGAGTGGGTTCGTGTCAGGTTGTTGACGCCCACTGGTGGCTTCTAGCGATACTGGATATGAACTTAAAACTGCTATTTTTTTGCATTTTTGGATGTTTACTTGTCTTCTGGGAAGGATTTATGCTAGTTGCATGTTAGGTATTTTAAACCCTAAAGCATTACTATGTATCTCATGCACGTCATATTTATAAAACTAAGACACTATTTTTCCTTTAGCGTAAAAGACTATCTTTCATATACTATATTCACCTTATAGTCGTGCATACCATGAGTCGTCCTCGGGGACACTTATGCTCATTTAGGGTGTCAACTTAATTTAACCAAAGTATTTTCTGCTGCGTATAAATATACTTTTGGTGTGGACTAGCTGATCCACCGTGCCGAGGGATACGACCATTAAATATAACTGATTTTCTTCCATATTAATTTACGATTTTCCTTAAAATCTAAAGTCTGGAGTTTTGCCTGAACGTGTGCAGTTATCCCTGCACGACGTGGCATCACGACACGTATTTTCTCTGCTCTGATGCGATGTAACCGTAGAGAAAATGCAGGTTGTGACAGTTGGTATCAGAGGGAGGTTGCTTGGCAAATGGTCGGGCAACCTTTCCCTTGTTTGCATTAGTTGTTAGCGTTATACCATACCACACCGATATGTCATCAGCACGTCTTGGCTAAAGCACGAACACTACACTCATGAGCATAAAGAAGTATACGGGGCATATTATGTAGTATGAGATGCATAATATGTGTTTGTATATGGATCCACTATAGGAGGCAACATGTGAGGGTTATGTAGTATGGGATGCATAACCTCATCACATGAATGCGGCTATCACGTTTTTCTTTTTTCGTTCATGGAAATGTTATGTAGTATGAGATGCATAACATTTTCATGTGTACGTCACCCATGACATGCATTAAGGCCTTTTTAGAATGCATAGCACGTCATGCATAGCATAACATTTCATAAGCACAACGTGTCAAGCTAAAGATTTGCATGATGACATATGTATACGCATGGTTTTGAGTCAAAAAGAATACAAATACATGCATTCATGGTTTAGGCACATGAGTTAGTAGATGGTGGTGAACCATCTTAGATTAAGCATAACATCATCATGGTAAAAACAAATCCCAGAGCAAGTTTTACAGTTGAAGTTCATATTTAAGTGTGTTTGTCTGTACCATGTAGTTTTGTTCTAGCCGTTGGGCTAGGTTTGTCTAAAGCTTGTGCGATTATAGGATGGCGAGACGTCCTGCGACGAGATCGATTCCCCAATCAGAGGGTGAGACATCAGGAGCGCAGAGCGAGATGTTGATAGAAAGCCTGCGACAGAGTAATGAGGCATTATCGAGACATATAGTGGAAATGCAGGCTCAGATTTGATCTCTTGTAGCAGTGGTGGCGGGACAGACCCCGAGAGTTCAGGACCCCACTGAGGGGGTAGTTGTTCCTGCCCCTCCTGCTCCTCGCGTGCCTTTGGTTGTGGTACCCCCGGAGATGACGTTCATATCCCAGTTTCAGCGGCTTAGGCCCCCTACTTATGATGGGCAAGCAGATTTCATGATTTTGGATGACTGGCTGATTACCATCGAAGAGATATTCTCTTACTCTGGGATTGCGGACGATTAGAGAGTGATGCTCACTGCCTACCAGTTCAAGGGCTTAGCAAAGAGTTGGTGTTGAGAGAGAAAGAGAGCTTGGTGGCAGGATGCACTTGGGAGTCATTTAAGGTGATGCTGTTAAATAAGTTTCTGCCTTCAATCGAGCGGGACCGGCTAATGAATGACTTCCTCCATTTGAAGCAAAGGAAACTCACAGTTAGTGAGTATGAGATTGAGTTTAACAAGTTGAGTCGGTTTGCTCCTGGTTTGGTGAGTGTTGAAGCAGATCGAGTTAAACGGTTTCTGGGTGGACTAAGAAGTGACATTCAGCAGTTAGCGAATGCCTGCGGAGCAGTCAGTTATGCCAGCGTAGTTGAAGCTGCCTTGAAGGTCGAGGCCATTGAGAATGCCAAGAATAGAGGCCAGCAGTTGAGGAAGGATAAGCGAAGTCCGGTGGAGGGAAGAGCCCTCACGAGCTTGATGCTCTCTTGCGAAAGAAGATCAAAGAGGTTTGTAGTTTCTGTGGGGCCAGGCCACCCCTTTGAGAAATGTTTCAAAAGGTTGGGAGCGCAGAATAAGGAACAGGTGCATGCGATTCAGGGTGCTCCAGAGGAGACATGACGTCTGCCTTGTGTGGAAGGAAGGGCATGATGTTGCCCGTTGCTGGTTAAAAGATAAAGTCTGTTTTCAGTGTGGGCAGAAGGGCATCTCAAGACAAGGTGCCCACAGCTCCAGCCTGTTCTGCAGCCAGTTCCCCTCCAGGCTTTGCCACCGCCTCAGCAAATGGATAAAGGAAAGGGGAAGCTGAATGTGCTTTCAGCAGACGAAGCGCAGACTTCGACCCAGGTTATCTCAGGTTCGACTCCTCCCCAGCCGTTTTGTCATGTTCCCTTTTTGGTTGTAGTTTTTGTTTTAGCATTTGTTGCCTTAGATGCGTGCGCTATTTGTAGGACGATTTAAGGTAAAGAACTGCTGGACGCACGTTCTCTTTCGATTCTGACGCTACCCACTCGTTTGTGGCTAGAGCCTACGTGGAGCGGTTCAGTTTGGGCCTAGATCGTGTTGGTGGGCCTTTTGCGTTAAGTTCCCCTCCGGTGACTCTGTGGTTACGGACCTGGGTGTCCTTGATTGTCCGATTTTGTTGGGGGATTTTCTAGCAAAGGCAGATCTGAAGGTGATTGACCTGGAGGACTTCGATGTCATCTTGGGCATGGACTGGTTGTCCAGGTACGATGCAGTTATCCAGTGCAAGGGTAAGCACTTGGACTTCGTCAAAGACAATGGTCAGCTAGGGAGCGTTTATGGGTATTCTCTCCAGGAGTCTCCAGTCATTTTTGAGGTGCGTGCTCGGAAGTTGCTTGATTCTGGCTATTTTGCCTGTGTGGTCTCTCTGGTAGGGCAGTTGTTAGTGTGCCGCGTTTGGAGGAGATTCATGTGGTGTGTGACTTCTCTGATGTGTTTCCTGATGATCTTCTCGGTCTTCCACCCGATCGAGATGTCGAATTTGTTATAGATTTGGAGCCAGGCACGCGTCCTATTACAAAGGCGCCGTACCGATGGCCCCGCGAGAGCTGGAAGAGTTACGAATCCAGCTGGGAGATGTTGGCAAAAGGCTTCATAAGGCGAGTTCTTCGCCTTGGGGTGCACCAGTGTTGTTTGTTAAAGAAAGATGGGTCGATGAGGCTATGCATCGACTATAGAGAGCTGAACAAGGTTACTATTAAGAACAGTACCCTCTGCCTCGGATTGACGATTTATTTGACCAACTGCGTGGTAGTGTCGTGTTTTCCAAAATTGATCTTCGTTCAGGCTATCACCAGTTGAGGATTCGGGAGTCAGATGTTCCGCGGACGGCGTTCTCGTCATGGGCACATCATTTTGAGTTTTTGGTTATGTCATTTGGTTTGACTTATGCGCCCTCAACTTTTATGCATTTGATGAATAGAGTTTTCAAGGACTTTTTAGATAAGTTTGTGATTGTCTTTATAGACGATGTTTTGGTATACTCTAAAGATGCAGAGGAGCATGATCGACATTTGCGACTGGTCTTGGCGACTCTGAGAGACCATAAACTATACGCCAAGCTGAGCAAATGCGAATTTTGGTTGCTTCAAGTTCTTTTCTGGGCCACGTGGTTAATAAGGAGGGGATATCGGTGAACCCAGAAAAGATCGCTGTTGTTATGGAATGGGCGAAACCTGTTACTCCCAGAGAGATCAGAAGCTTCTTGGGCTTGGCTGACTATTATAGAAGATTTGTAGATGGATTCTCTACCTTGTCTGCGCCGTTGACCAAGTTGACGCAGAAGAATGTAGCCTTCATATGAGATGGCAAGTGTGAGGAGGCTTTTGAGGAACTAAAAAGAAGGTTATGTTCAGCTCCAATTTTGTCTTTGCCTACTGAAAGTAGTGAGTATGATATTTATGTGGATGCGTCGCATGTCGGACTGGGCTGCATATTGATGCAGGGCGGGAAGGTGATTGCGTACGGGTCGAGGCAGCTAAAGACTCACGAGAGGAACTACCCTACGCATGACCTGGAGTTTGCAGCTGTGATCTATGCGCTGAAATTGTGGAGGCATTTGTTGTATGGTGCGCAATGCAAGATTTTTACTGATCACAAGAGTTTAAAGTATGTCTTCACCCAGAAGAATTGAATCTGCGCCAGCGACGATGGTTGGAGTATGTGGCCGACTATGATGTTGAAATCCAGTATCATCGGGCAAAGCTAATGTGGTGGTCGACGCCCTGAGTCGAAAGTCAGGGAAGATTTTCAATCTCTCCGTCGAGCGTCTAGTGGAAGAGTTCCTTTTGATGGACATTTCTATGGGAAGCTGCGATTCGCAGAGTAGTTTGGCAGTGACAGAACCTTCGTGGATTGCTCTTACGAGGATGCATTAGAAGGATGATCCCGATCTTCTGCATTTGTATCTTCGAGCTGAAAAAGGTGAATTACCAGATTTCTCTATAGATGATGCGGGTACCTTGAAGTATCGTGGCAGGTTTTGCATCCCCGCTGTTGGAGATATCCGAGATATGGTGTGCAGAGAAGCCCACGGATCTAGTGTTGCCTACCATCCAGGGTCTACCAAGATGTATCATGATTTAAAGCAGATTGCCTGGTGGTATGAGATGAAGAGAGACATAGCCAGATTTGTTTCTGAGTGTCACACTTGCAGGCGTGTGAAAGCCGACCATGGGAGGCCTGTTGGCAAGCTGACTCCCTTGGAGATTCCGACGTGGAAGTGGGAGAGTATCTTGATGGATTTCATTACAGGCTTACCGAGATCTCCTAAGGGGCATGATTCAGTTTGGGTGATCGTAGACAGATTGACAAGTGTGCTCACTTCGTACCATTTAAGATCGATTATCCGATGAGAAGATAGCCGAACTGTATTTGGATGAGGTTATCAGATTGCATGGTGTACCCGTAAGTATCATATCAGATCGAGACTCCAGGTTCATGTCTCGTTTTTGGAAGAGCCTCCAAGAGGGGTTGAGACAGATTTGAGGTATTCCACAGCTTATCATCCGCAGACCAATGGTCAGATGGAGCGAGTAAATCAGATTGTGGAAGATATGATCCGATGCTATATTCTGGACCACGGAGGAGCGTGGGACGAGCGCTTGCGGCTTATGGAATTTGCGTATAACAACAGTTATTAGAAAGCTTGCAAATGGCTCCTTTTGAAGCTTTGTGGGAGGCGCTGCAGGACTCCTTGTTTTGGGCTGAGGTTGGCGAGAGACCTTTGTTGGGTCCAAAGCACTCGAGGAGATGGAAACCGCTGTGAAACTTATTCGGGAAAAGCTTCGGATAGCCCAGGAGAGATATGAGAAGAACGCCACCGGCGTAGATCGGACTTGGAATTTGTGTGGGGGACTCAGTGTTCTTAAAGGTCTCCCCGTTGATCGGAGTCAAGCGGTTTGGCAAGAACAGGAAGTTGGACCCGAGGTACGTGGGGCCGTTTCTGATTGTTGAGCGGATTGGGTTATCGGCTTATAGGCCAGCTTTGCCCGCAAATTTCCCTGGCGTGCATGATGTCTTCCACGTCAGTCAGCTGCGGAAGTGTGTGATGAATGGCAGGCAGGTTTGGGATTCTGTGCCTCAGTTGGAGCCGAATCTTTCTTATGTGGAGGTGCCTGTCCGCATTTTGGATTCTCAGGTTCGTGCGTTGCGGAAGAAGACTATTCCTATGGTTAAAGTTTTATGGAGGAATCAGGATGTAGAAAGTGCGACTTGGGAATTGGAGTCGGCTATGAGGGAGGCTCACCCTCATCTGTTTCCTGATCTTTTGCCTGGTATGTTTTGTGTTTTTTTATATATAGCCCCTTCTTGGCTATTTCCCTCTCCTTCTTGCTAGGGTGTTGTGAGTAAAAGTTTCGAGGCGAAACTTTCTTTTAGGTGGAGTGGTTGTAACGCCCCCTTTTTCTTTGTTTTGTTTGATCTTGGATTGGCGTTACGATGACGCATTTCCGGCCTTTCGCCGTTGTAGAGCGTGGTCTTAGCTCTTTAGGTTCCTTGTGTAGCCTGGTTGTAGCCTGTTAGCAAGATTCCCCAGCTAGCCGGGGTTTGTTTTGACTCGGTTGGGCCTCTTTGGGAATGCTTGTGTTTTGGCTTCGGGAGGTGTTAGCCCGAGTGTGCGATCGTCGGATGTTGTTTTCGACCTCACCGTTGTTTTCATAGCTTGGGTGTTTAGCTACGGTGCGAGTTTTGGTCGAAGTCCGGGATTGTTTGCTTTCGCGTCGTTTTCGACGTTTGTTTTGTTGGCTGTAATGTTTGCTGTGCTGTGCATGACCTAGTTTGGCCGAGCTTGTTAGGCTGGTGCCTTGTCTTTTTTTTAGCTAAGGAGATGGCTGTTTTTTTGTGTATGTTTGGGTGACACGGCCTGGGTCACGAGCATGACCCAGGGCGTGTCGAGCTTGCGTAGAGCTTTCGGTTGTGTGGTCGACGAAAGTTGGTCGACAGGGTGTTTTTTTTGTAGGAACACGACCTGTGACACGTGCATGTCACAGGGCATGTCCCCCTTCGATTCGTCGTGCTGCGATCGATGATCGTCGGGCGGTGTTTTAGTGAGTACACGGCAGTGTCACCGTGTTTCGTATCGGACACGGCGTGACACGGGGCGTGTCTCTCTCTGTTCGACGATCGGCGCTTGACGATTGTCGAGCGGTGTTGGAGTTTGGTACACGGCCTGTGACACAGGCGTGTCCACAGGGCGTGTCCCCTGTTTCACCGAGTTGAGTTCGGCGATCGTCGAGTGGTAGGTGGTAGTTGTGTGAGTACACGCCCGTGCACGGGCGTGTCGGGCCGTGTCACGGGCGTGTCTGGGGCATGTCCCGTACCTTTTTTTTCCTGAGTGTTTCATTTTTATGCCGTGATTTATTTTTCCTCCTCATTTTCTTCGTTCCCGATTCTGGAGAAGCTTCCAGCGGAGGGTTTTTTGGAGGAGATGGTGTTGGGTTTTGGCCGGCGATTGCGGGAGGGTTAGAGCTCGATTTTCTCGCGCGTTAGCGTATTTGGCTTGCTCTCGTCTAGATCTCCCTTTCATGTAAGTTTTTTTTCTGATTTAGGGTTGATTATAGGAGTTTAAGAATTTCTGATTTCTTTTTTCTTCCTTAAAGCTTCAGTTTTGGTCTTTTGGTGGCCGATCTTGCCGCCGGTGCTAAGCTTTGGAGTTAGTTGATGTTTTTCCTTGAGGTAGAGGCAAGTGGCTCCCTTGCCCTTGCCAAATTATTTCTAACCCTTACTCTGTTTTCATTCCTATGCAATAGCTTTGTTCTCTTTATTTTCCTCCCTAGAAGTTAGAGCAGCAGGTTGAGTTGTTAAATCAAGCTTTAAATCAAGTGGCTGTTTCTTTACCTTCTAGATTTAAATCAAGCTTTCTCTCTTTTTATCTCGGTTTGGTGTCCAATGGGTAGCTAGAGTTAGGGTAAGGCTGCGTTTAGTTGTAGTTTAAGTTTAGTTGCGGTAGCCCCGAGTAGATAGGATGGAAGGGAGGGTTGGAATTAAATTTCCAACTCTCTGTTTCCGCGCGTTGAGAGAGTTTAGGCTGCAGTTTTAACTAAAATTTACGTTTACCCTAAGTAGAAAGCGCTGACAGCGTTGGATGAGCCGAGATCACTCAATGCCGTCATCCAGCGTAGATTTTGCGGCTAAAGTATTTTTGGTGTCAAGTGAGTGGAGCTTACTCAACGTCGCGTCGAGTGGACTCGACGTTTCTGCCTTGGGTTCGTGTGTTCCATATTAATCTACGATTTTCCTTAAAATCTAAAGTCTGGAGTTTTGCCTGAACGTGTGCAGTTATCCCCTGCACGACGTGGCATCACGACACGTATTTTCTCTTGCTTTGATGCGATGTAACCATAGAGAAAATGCGGGTTGTGACAATCCTTCCCGGTGTAGTAAGCCATGTCTGGCTCTCTGAATCCCTCGGGAACGGGAGCTGAGATGATCAACTCTCTGAAGGGTGACCTCCCGAGGGGGGTCTCGCCTGTCCACTCGCGCGACCTGCTCGCCTGGGAGGTCGACACTCGCTGGGCTGGAGAACAGCTCCCGGCTGGTGAGGTCTCGCTCGACCCCATCTCCCATCCTCTCTTTCCCTGGCCTTCTTCCTGATGCACTTCCTTCTCCCCCTGCTGGGGTCATCTCGCTTAGACCCCTGCGAGTCAACTCGTCGAGAGGGGGAGGAGCTAACTCCTGGGGGGTCGGGGTGGAGCTTCCACCCTGAGGAGCAATGCTTCGCAGCATCTCCATGATGCCTTGGATGGAGGCCATGAACTCTTGCCTCCCCACAGAGGGTCCTGTGCTGGGGAGCTCGCCGAGATCATCACTACCTCCTTGACCTCCCGTCATGACACTCTCTCGAGATCTTCCGTACTGGTCACTCTCCACGCTCACCGCACTAAAGTGTTGAAGCCAGAAATGACCTCTGTTTACGGATCCGGATCCCTTAGAGTTCATGCGGAAACTTCAGGGGGTGGAGTTCCAGTTTTGCGAATCACACGAGTGGAATCAAAAAAATGATTAATATCAAAGTTGTAGATATCTCCGAGACGAATAACTTTCATGTTGAACATTTTTTGATTTGAAGTCGTTTATACCCCCGATTGAGTCCTGAAAAAAACTCACTCCGAGAAACATTAAATTAATGTTTTTCTCGGAGTGAGTTTTTTCGCGGCTCAAATCGGAAGTCTAAACGACTTCAAATTAAAAAATGTTCAACATGAAAATTATTCGTATCCGAAATATCTATAACTTTTTTTTGATTTCTCTGAAGTGATTCTCAAAACGGAAACTCCACTCTTATAATTCCGGCACAAACTCCAGGAATCCGGATGCACAGTTTACACAGTAGACAGCACACAAAAAACAGAGGCGTAATAAACCCAAAAGTTTCTTCAATCTCACGTGCTTTATCTGCAGAACCCTGCTGATAGCCCACCACCCCCTCATGGCCGCATCTCCCCCCACATGTTTGCGGACCACTAGAGCACTGGCCAGTGGCCAGCCACAGAATACACTGTAATATCTCTCCCGCACAAATACCGACAGCCAGTGGCGCCTCTCTACTGTCGCCCGTCGCGAGTTCCTCTTCCGGCGGCGCTCCGACCAGCCCAGTCCGGCAACCCCTCAGCCCTTGCCGTCGTCACCGACGCCACCACAATAACCCGCCGAGAAGCTTCAGCGGTGATGGGGCTTAGGAGAAGAGGCCAATGGCTGCCTTCTTTTCTCTCTTTGGTCGCCATTGTTGTGGGTTTTGAAGCTTTTGGCGGTGCTGGTTCTGATGTCGGCATTATTAGGTTTGTGAAGACTCCACGGCCGTTCTCTGCACTGGACTCTGCTGCATTTGAGTTTGAGGTTCTGCACGAAAGGAGTAGGGGATTTCTCTGCAGCGATTGTTCCATCATCTGTAAGGTTGGCTGGTGTTTTAGCTTACTGATGATTTCAGCTCTGTCCCAATTTTCTATTTTCGTTCTTGTTCTTCTTCTTCTGTATAATTTAGGAATTGGTTTATTTTTTTCGAATGATTATGCTTTTTTTTTCTGGATTTTGGAACTATGATTGAGAATATTTATCACTGTAATTTCCTGAAGCATCGTGTAGCCAGCAGTGGTTGATGAATGTTCTTGTTGAGATTTGCAGTGTTGATGCACTGGAGAGCATGGTTTAGTCCCACAGCAGATTAGACAGAAGAAATAACTGTTGGTAGAAATGCCATGTAGAGGATCCCTTATTCATGAAGCCATTCCTTTTTTTTTCAGCATGAGTTTGAATACTAGTGCATGTCATTCAACTTCGGTCTGCTATGATTGAGCAAGATTCAAGAGTATATTAGCTGTCACGATAGATCCATGTTGTCTGGTGTGCTCTTAGTTCATGATGCTGATAAAGCTTCTGAGTGAGGCTGATGATGCTATAGAAGCTTCTAATTTGTGGGTGGGGTGGGGGTTGGGTGAGAGTTTTGATGCACAGGGAGCATAATCTAGAGTCACATCGGGTAGCCCGGTGCAGTAAGCATTCTTGCGCAGCGAGGTTCCACAGAAGGGTCCTACCACAAGGGTGATATGTAGATAAATCTTACCCTGCATTTTTGCAAGAGGCTACTTCCAAAACTCGAACCCGTGATTTCAAGGTCACACGACAACATCTCAACCAGTGCGCCAAGGCTTGCCTTCCAATTTAGCCCCACATCGAATAAATTAAATAATAAGTGTAGAAATGCAATGTCTCTGGCCCTCACCTATAGACTGGAGTTTTTAGATTGAATATTGGCCCGACCACCGATATAACTAACATAATGAGAATTCTTGGATTAGTGTGAATGCACTATTTCTCTCCCCTTCTCTCCGACTTATTTCATGTTCTTTATTATTTCATTCGGTGTCGTTTGAGTGTTTGTGCTACTTCGGTGTCTGCACATATCCATGTTATGAAACTGTGTCAGGTGTTGCCCCTTAGAAAGAAAAGTGATCATTCGTGAAAACCATGTCAGGTGGTGGCTTAACTCCTTTAGTGCAGTGTCATGTCTTACTCTGACTCGATTCCTAACAACTCAATCGATTACTAATTTTAATATTTTGTAATCTTTACTACATTTTCTATGAACATACTTTTGCAATTAGAAAACTCATCTAGCCTTACGTACTTAATATAAATTCTTTGTCCCCTCCGACTAAAAAAAATCAGTTTTAGATTGAATGCACAAGTTCTAACACGTTTTTAAATAACTGTAGGCCAAACAGCTCTCTAAACTCACCAAACAAGAAAAAAATCATATGTTGGAGGTCAAAGACCCTACACGTAGTAGGACGTGTTAAGAATATAGTCCACACTGAAAAACTATTGTAGCATTGCACAAATAATATAATGTTTTAAAATTTGGTACACAACACAGACAAAGTTATAAATCACAGGTAAACAAGGAACATATAAACATGCACAACTACACTCGGCAAAACCCGTTGAGACAACCATATATATATATAATTAAAACAATATAAATAACTGAGAATAAGGATGAAAAAAAGATTTGACCGTCCGGAGAGTATGCCGTGAATGCACCAGACACGCGCGATCCACGACAAAATCCGAGATTTGGACTGCAATCTGCCTAACGACGCACAAGATTCACTGAAACCTTCAATTTCAATGTACGATGTTCAACCACCAACCTCGAGAGATCCCTCTTAAGCTCGTGTTCTCCGAAAGCAAAACTTGTTGGTAAGTTCAAACAAGGTCTTCACCTTTCAGCGACAACACTTCATCACCGACAACACATTGTGCTCCCCAGTCAGTCCTTCTTCCTCTTCCACGACAGAAGCTCCTCCAACACAAATGAAAGCAGCCACTCGATGACTCAAATCACAGCAGACAGTAGTCCTCCACCGCCGGACAGGAAGATGTGACCAAGGAAGAGAGACAATGACGACGACGACGTTCCTCCTCTCTTGAGATCGGGAGGCTACAACGAATAGAAACGACAACACCTGCACTGTACTCAGTTATTTATATTGTCTTGATTATGTATATGTGGCTGTGCCTCAACTGATTTTACTGAGTGCAGTTTTATGCTTGTTTTTGTGTTCCTTGTTTACCTGTGATATATAGTTTTGTCTGTGTTGTGTACCAGATTTTACAACAAGTGGTATCAGAGGCAGGTCCCGAGTGGGTGGCTGATTGGACGTTTTGGTTTAGGTTTGAGTTAACAGTAGGTGACGACATTGGTCCAATCCCTATCTTCCCAGATTTGATCAGTGAATTAATCAGATTGCTTAGAGATACTATGTGTAGCTATGACATGGAAGAACCCAATGTTGACCAGATATTCTGTGGAGAAATTTGACGATAGCGGAAACTTAAACCTTTGGTAGATTCGGGTCAAGGACATGCTGGTTGAGCAGGTGTTGATCCAAGTGTCGCGGGAGCGTGATTCTTTTCCCGCTCCGATGAAGAATTCTGAGTGGACTGAGCTAGATGAGCGCTCCACTAGTGCTATCAGGATGTGCATCGACAACAAGGTGTTGTTTAACATCGATATTGAAGAGTCTGCTGTCAGGTTGTGAGAGAAGTATGAGGAACTTTACATGAGCAAGTCGTTGACCACGAGGCTGTTACCGAAGCAACGACTGTATGACCTGAAGATGCAGGTGAGTGGTAACTTGCAAGAACACTTCAACCTATTCAATGACCTTCTCAACCAACTGCATGCGGTTGGTGTGAAGATGTAGAAAGAAGATAAATCATTATTGCTTCTTACCTCACTCTCGTTGTCATACAAGCATATGCAGACCACTTTACTGTATGGGAAGGACACATTAGACGTGTAACAGATCACATCTGCATTACTGTGTAGTCAAATATTATCAGACCCCACTCCTGAGGATGAACAGACGTTGGCAGTAGATGGACAAGAGAGGCATCTCGGGAAGGGATCTGGGAATGCACGAGCCAAATCCTCTTCAAGGACGGCAGTGACGTGCTGCGACTGCAGGCTGAGTGGTCATATCAAAAGACATTGTCCGTAGCGTGCGCGGAGCTCTGGGGACGTCCAGGATGCGAGCAAGGCGGCAATAGTCACGAATGATCATAGTGATGTGTCTCTTATCATCACTGAGAGTTCATGTGACTATGAGAGCCCGTGTTATCAAGGCGCGAGCCTAGGCGCACCTGAGACGTCGGACGCACCAGACGCGTTCCATTGCGCCTCAAAAAGGCTTTGGCGAGTGATGCGCCTGAGTCGCTCCTAGGTGCACCTACACGTGCCCAAGGCGCACATAAGCGCCCAATTCGCTAAAATTCAGCGAATTGGACACCTAATTCATGGAAAATCAACGATTTTGGAGCCCAATTTGCTGAAAGTCAGCAAATTGGGCGCTCAATTCGATGTTTTTCCATGAATTTGACGCCCAATTCGCTGAATTTCGGCAGATTTGGGCGCCCAATTCGCTGATTTTTCATGAATTGGACGTCCATTTAGTTGAATTTCAGTAAATTGCGTGCCCATTTCGTTGAATTTCAGTAAATTGTGCGCCCAATTCGCTGAATTTTAGCGAATTGGGTGCCCAATTCGCTGTTTTCCATGAATTTGACGCCCAATTCACTGTTTTTTTTCCCAATTTTTGCGCCTCACGTGCCTCAGGAGCGTGCTTGCGCCTAGACTCCAGGACCCTTTTGCACCTCGACGTTCCTTGCGCCTTTAATAACATAGCTGATAACTGGGTATTAGATTCTGGTGCGTTGCAACACATTTTCTCAGATGCGGCGATGTTCAGTTCACTAGAGGTGATGACTAAGAACATGCGAGGTCACGGGAATAGGGATGATAAACATCCAGACGCATGACGAAACAGTACATAGGCTTGAGAGGGTATATCTGGTATCCAAGCTGTCCAGGAATTTGATATCGCTGGGCAGAGTAGACTGCAGAGGATGCAACTTTGCTGCGAGAAGTGGAGTTCTGATGGTGATATGAGGGCGCACCGTTCTTATGCGAGCTATGCAACATGGTAGTTTGTACCGGCTAATGGGGACCACGATGTAAGGTGACGTGCACATGATTTTTGCGGCAGACAGAGTGGATGGTCGAGGTGGTGCAGATGATCGTCCTTCTGGTAGTCTGACTAGACGAGTCAGATTCAACGATCTAGTTGCGTCGACATTCAGGGGTTGAGCCCAAGTAGGGATGAGTCGACTAGAGCAGGTCGACTGACGCCTCATTCTTTTGAGGTGGTGCTACATGCAATGTTGCTTCACAAAGTTGATGATATGTGCACACAGTGCCTGGTGCAGTTGGTGCATCGTGTAGGGAGTGATTCGTGCAGGCGGTGGATCCAGATTCCAAATCAAGGTGGTGGATTGTTTGTTTTTGTACGGATCTAGATCCAACCCGGATCTGACCCGTTAGGCATTAGTTTTTATTCCTAAACCTAATAGCCGCTCAAAGTTGAACCACCGACATAAATCGTGATAACCTCCTTGTTCCCATTCACGTGAGTGGAGAAAAAATTTGACCGTCCGAGAGTACGCCATGAATGCACTGGACACGTTCGATCCGCGACAAAATCTTAGATCTGGACTGCAATCCGCCTAGCGAACGTACAAGATTCACTGAAACCTTCAACGTCTATGTCTGGCGTTCAACCACCAACCTCGAGCGATCCCTCCTATGCTCGTGTTCTCCGAAAGCAAAACTTGCCAGCAAGGTCAAACATGTCTCCCTTCACCTATCAGCGACAACACTTCACCACCGGCGACACATTCTGCACCCAGTCAGTCCTTCCTCCACGACGAAGCTCCTCCAACACAAGTGAAAGCTGCCCCTCGAATCACAGTAGGAGGTAGTCCTCCACTACCGTACGGGAGGATGCGGCCAAGGAAGGGAAACAATGGCGACGACGACGTTCCTCCTTTCCCGAGATCGGGAGGCTACAACGAACAGGAACGGCGGCACCTGCACTCTCATGTGGATGAGAACAAGGAGGCTATCACGATTTTTGTCGGTGGTTCAACTTTGAGCAGCTATTATGTTTAGGAATAAAACCTAGTGCCTAACGGGTCGGATCCGGGTTGGATCCGGATCCAAACCAAAAACAACATATATACATGGGTCGTTCCACCTAAAGAACTGGTTGAGTTTGGTGCATACTGCATAGGTTCTAACAAATTCATATTGTGGAGATTCTAAATTAAAAGAAGTAAAAGAGACTTTGATTGATATTCCACTTCAACGACACAAGGCATGACTCAAGATGTGTGATTAAAAGTGCTATTTGATCCAGTATTGTCTGCATGTCTCTAATCTCCAAAATTTGAAATCACATTTTTTGAGGTACATTCATGATTTATGCTTTCAGTACATTAAATACAATGGTCTGATGTATTGGTGGGAGGTTTTGTGAGGAAACTTTCCATGTACTTTTGGCATTAGTTGAATAAAGAAAATTTTTTTGCCTAACCAACCAATAGAGAATTACCTATCCTTGTACCATCATTATAATCCCTGAAATACAGAGTTTCTTTTAAAGACTAAAGGGCCAACCTGGTGCACGAAGCATCTCCGCGCAGCGAGGGTCCGGAAAAGGATCCCCCCACGAGGATGAAATGTTGGCAAACCTTACCGTACATTTTTGCAGAAGGCTGCTTACAAGACTCGAAGCTGTGACCTCACGGCAACACCTTAATCGGTGTGCAAAGTTTCTTTTAAAGCCTACATGTAATTAATTATCCGAATTAAGAGAAAGATCTACCCTTATGAAATGTCCACTCTCTTACATTCTGATTGGAGCATTTGCTTACATAATATGTTCCCATTCTCTTTTCTAACCACACATCTGTCAACACCATTGCAGCTGGACAACAACAGCTTTTCAGAATGCAATTCTGGACAAATATCTTACAGTAGATTGACTGATGGAGAGCACATGTTTGAGGCTTGTGTCAATGGATCCCATGGACTTCGCTGTGATGGCTATATCTGGACTGTTGGTTAAGAATCTACACTTTTGTTCTTCTTGATTTTGGTAGAGATTGTTCTTTTGTGCATTTTTTTGGTCAGCATCCTAGAATGTTTGTTACCTCCATATATATGCATTTTAATCCAATTTTAATGGCGTATCCTGGTATAATGATGTATGTAAAAGAGGAAGGGCAATCAATGTAGGATTGGAGTGGGTTAGGATTTTGTGAAAAAAATGAAAATTGCATCCTTTAAGCTAGGAAGAATGATTATTAATCTACAAATTAAAATACTGTGCACATTTAACTTTAATTTCAGAAAATATTTGAAGATTGAGTGGTAGCCTTCTTCTTTTGTACAATTCCCAAATAAAGTTTGACGCAGACTTAGCATCTTTGAGGAGCGATAAAGGTTGGTTTCAGTGGGATATAATGTTTACTGAGGGATGCCAAGTAATGCGGTGGTTGGGAGGGGATGACAAGTGAAGGTTGAGACAAGTGGATAGCGAAAAAATGTAAAGTTGAGGGGGAGGGGGAGACAAGCCGTGGTAAAAATGGGAGGTTCTGGTTTGCAGGTTGTTGTGCGGGAGGCTCAAGAGTTGAGTTAACGAAAGCGAGAAGTTTGTAAAAGTCAGGAGTGTTGAGAGTAGAGTTGAGCTGAGAAAATTTTGAAAGTGGAAACTCGGGTGGGAGCGCGTAATTGGGGTGGTGGTGTAATCGACAAGTGGGAAATGGTTGCATGTGCAGAAGTGAATGAGAATTGGGTTTTGTAGAGAAATACTTAGAATATTGGATAATCTGAGAACACACAAATACAAGCATTTATACAATATTGGAGTTTGTGGGAGTAAAACATAAGATGGTTGCATGTGCAGAAGTGAATGAGGATATTGGGTTTTGTAGAGAAACACTTAGAATATTGAAAGATAATCTGAAAATTTTATTAACTCTTCTTGAACACACAAATACAAGCATTTGTACAAGTTATATAGGAAGAGAAAGAGAGAAAAAAATCCATATTCAAAATGTGGGAGTAAAACATAAGATGGAAGAGGGCCTTAGATGGGCCTTTTCATGTTTTTCTTCTAACACTCCCCTGCAAGCTGGAGCGTACAAGTCTTAAGCGTCCAACTTGGACAAGAACTGATGAAATAGAACACGAGGTAGGGCCTTCGTGAGGAGATCAACAACTTAATTAGTTGTCGGAACATGTTTCAACTCAAGCTTCTTCATTTGAACTTTTTTCCGAATGAAGTGGTAGTCAACTTCAGTGTGTTTCGTCCGTTCATGGAAAACATGGTTCTTAGCTATGTATATAGCCGCCTGTCTGTCACAAAGTAAAATAGCTAGTGAGGAAAGTTTGACTCCCAGATGCCTTAGGAGACTTTCTAGTCATGTGAGCTCGGATACAACAAATGTCATCGAACGGTACTCGGCTTCGGCCGAAGAGCGAGCAACCACGAATTGTTTCTTGCTGCGCCAGGCGACAAGATGACCTCTGAAGTAAGTACCAAATCCAATGGTGGAACGTCGATCATCCAGGGAGCCAACATAATCAACATCTGAATATGCAACCGACGTTGGGGTAGAGGAGGAAGAGGTTTTGTGTACCAGTCCTTGACCAAAGGCTATTTTCATGTATCTTAGGATGTGTTCGACAACCTATAGGTGAGACATCCGAGGAGAATGCATAAATCAGCTGACAAACCCAACACTAAAGGAGATATCAAGTCTTGTAACTGTAAGATAAATCAATTTTCCAACAAGACGTCGATAGTATTTTGGATTTTGAAGGAGAAGAACGATGTCAGAGATATGAGCACAAAGCTTGTAATTAACATCCATAGGAGTATCAATCGGCTTGCATCTAGAGTAACCAGTATCCTGAATAAGGTCGAGACAGTACTTTCGGTGAGATAAGACAAGGCCATCAGGACGTCTTGCGATCTCTAGGCCAAGGAAGTACCAAAGATTCCCCAGGTCTTTTGTTTAAAAAACAGAGTTCAGGTACTGTTTGATCATTTGTATTCCCTTTGAGTCATCTCCCGTGATTAGGATGTCATTGACATAAACTAAGAGGACAACAATGTCTGTTGTTTGATGACAAGTAAATAGAGAGAAATCCGCCATGCTCCGAGTAAATCCAACTTCGCGGACAACCCTATGAATTTGTCAAACCAAGACCGAGGAGATTGTTTGAGATCATAAATCGACTTCTTGTGGTGACAAACTCAGGACTTCTCCGTGGTCTCAAACCCGGGAGACTGTTGCATGTAGACGGTTTCTTGTAGGTCGTCATTGAGAAATGCATTCTTGATATCCAGTTGATGTAAGGGCCATTGCCAATGTACAACCAAGGTGAGGAGGACACAAACCGTGTTGAGCTTGGCCACCAGAGAGAAAGTTTTCTTATAGTCGAGATCTTGTTGTTGAGTAAATCCACGAGCCACAGGACGAGATTTTAGACGGTCAATTGTTCCATTAGGAGCATGCGTGATTACAAAAACCCATTTACAACCAACACAACTCTGGCTTGGAAGAAGAGAAACCAAATCTCATGTTTGATTAGCCCAGAAGGCAGTCATTTCTTTGTCCATAGCTGCCCGCCAGCCAGGATGTTGGAGAGCCTCATGCACATAGTTAAATACAAAAATGAAGGATAATGAAGTAACAAAGTGTTGAATCTTTGGGGATAGACGATGTAACGATGCATAATTCGCCATGGGATGAGCTATGGAGGCAGGAGCCGTATCAACAAGCCGCACAGTGCCATAGGTTGAAGGCGACTGCGGCGGGGCGACGGAGCTAGGGGATGACGAGTGTAAATACAAAGAAGTGGTGGCTTGTTCGGACCGGGAACCAGGTTTGAAAGGAGAGGTGGGAGATGAGACTTAATTGGGATGATAGGTCGTGGTAATAATAGTAGTGGAAGCGGGGAGGTTGTAGTAGATCAAAAGGGTTGTTCTTCGAAAAAAGTAACATCAACAGAGACAATCACCTTATGGGTGGTGGGCGTGTAACACACATATCCTTTCTGATTACGAGAATAGCCAACAAACATATGTATATATTTGGTTGCCCGAGGAGCGAACTTGTCAGTTGAGGGGCCAAGCATATGGACATAGCAGGTACAACCAAATATCTGATGCGTGAGAGGGAAGGGCGGGGTAGAGGGGAAGGGAAGACTAAACAAAGTGACATAATTGAGGACGGAGGAGGTAGACGGTTAATGAGATAACATGTCGTGGAAACCGCAAAGTGCCAATAGTCTCTGGGGACCTGCATTTGAAGCATGAGTGAGCGAACAACATCAAGAAGATGTCTATTCTTGTGCTCAGCCACACCATTCTGTTGAGGAGTATAAGCATGCAAGGTTTGATGAATGATCCCAAACTCAGAAAGATTATCGTAAGCATAACTAGTGTATTCACGAGCATTATCAGTTCGAAAGATTTTTATTGTGCAGGAAAATTGTGTGCGTGTATCAAGAATAAAAGCTCGGAACACACGTGAAAGCTCAGAACGATCGCAAAAGTGGTACAACCATGCCATACGAGAATAATCATCAATAAAAGTTATAAAGTAGCGAGAATCAGACAGACTAGCTATTTTGTACGGGCCCCAAATATCATAATGCACTAAATCAAAAGGAGCAACACTCCGAGTACAATCAGAAGGGAAAGACGAACGATATTGTTTTCTTTGAATACATGTATCACAAGTAAACGATGAAAGAGGAATATCATGAAGAGCCTTCTTGTGAACTGGAAGAGTAGCATACTCAAGACGCCGATGCCAGTCTGCAGAGGAGACAAAAGAGAGAATGTTAGGAGAGACATCAAGAAGGTAGAGCCCATTATGCAATCATCCTTTACCAATGATACTCTGCGCCCGTCGATCCTGCATCATAAAAGAAGAAGAGGTGAATGCGACAGAACAATCAAGATCGGTAGTGAGGCGACTAACATAAAGTAAATTAAACGGAGAACCCAAGATACGAAGGACCAATCAAAGAGAAATAGAAGGGTTGAGAGGTATATCAGTAGAGCCGGAGACGGGAGCGGTGTCACCATTGGCTACTGTGATAAACTTGGGATGCAAAGAGTCCAAGTACTGAGATGGTTTCAGCGAAGTGATATAGTGAGTAGCACCAGAGTACACTATCCAGCGTGAACTAGTGAAGATACAAGCGATACCTTTATTAGAGATGGAGACAACGAAGGCAGGCGAGCGGTTGAGCAACCCATGAAGTTGCCGGAGTTAGAGGCGCACTTCATCAAGATCAGCACGAGTGACAGAAGAGGTGTCGACCGGAACAGAGGCAGTAGGACGAGGAGGCAGACCATGTTTGCGGAAGCAAGTTGCCTCAAGATGTCCATCCTTACCACAATAGATATACTTAGGCCTCAGCCGACTACCATGACCCCTCCCGCGGGAGCCGAAGCGACCTCCTCAGGTAGAGGGAGGAGGGTGGGGTGGGGCGGCAAAGTGCTAGAGGAGAGATGGAGGGAGGACCGGTAACTTCAGGAGGGGGTGTAACCTTTAACAACATGAATCAAACATCAGAGAATGTGAGAATAATAGATAAGGAGAGGATCTGAGCCCGAACACTGTGAAGGTGAGGTGGAACACGAGCCATCGTCATGACAATACCAACAACTTCCTTTTGAGTGCGTTGAGCAGCTAGATCAGGAGTAGGGGGTTGATGCTGAATCCAAGCCTCAACCAGAGTCTTAGAACACGCAATAAAGGAGGTTAAATCGGTCGCACCGCCTGAGTCAAGTGTTTGAAGATCGGTAATGATGTCAAACAAGTGTTGGAGACTGTCCTTGCCGGAGTAAAGAGAATGGAGCTCATCCCACGTTGCCTTGGCCGTCTCATGATACATGGTCATACGGTAGGGTTCTCCATTCAGGGAGTTGAGAATCCAAGTCTGAACACAACCATCGTCACAAAGCCAGTCATCAGTGGGTGCAGAAGGGGTGTCCTTAGTCAAATGGTGCAGGAGACCCTTCGTCTAAAGAACCCTGTGGACAGAGCGCACCCACTCCACAAAGTTCTTCTTCCCACCAAGAGAAATGGTGGTGATTCACAACTCATCACGAACCTCAGGGAGAGGAACAGTAGCACGAGCGGGTAGGGAGGATGTAGCTGTCAAATCCATGAACTAGGAAGGAGGCGAGCAAAGAACTGCAGGCGGCCTGGAGAGGCAGCATGAGGAGAGAAAAGCGGCCTGAGGAGAGGCAGTGGCCTGTGAGAATAAGACTGACAGACTGAGAGAACTGCGGTCTGAAGAGAGGTAGCGGTCCGGAGGACCAGTGGCCTGAGAGACCAGCAGTAAAGAAATCGGCTACAAAGTAATCAGCTGCAAAGCAAGGACCCGCGACACGACAATGTGACCATCAGATAAAGGGAAGAGAGCGCGATTTGCGGTTAGGCAGCGTGACCAGCGACAAAGCAACACACTTTGGCGAGGAGAGCAGCGATTTGAGAGCAGCAACGGCGGTCTGAGAGCAATCTTCAGCAGAAGCGGTATGAGAGCAGAGGTGTCTTGAGAGGAAGGCCACATGTAGATGATCAAAGCAGCGATCTGAGAGCAAGAGCTGCGGTCTGGGATCAACAATGGCGGTTTGAGAGCAAGCTTCGACAAAAGCAAGTAAGTGACAATGGTGGCCTGAGAGGAAGGCCGAGGACTAGCAGAGTGACCAGCGGCCAGCGACTAGAGACCAGAGAGAAGCAATCGACGACTAGCGACCCGAGATAGAGACCGCAAGTTGATAGAAAAAATGTCTAGCGGCAGGCGGCCAACGACTAGCGACCGAAGAGAAGCAATCGACGGTTAGCAAGGAGCGACCTGGCGGGTCGGGCAGAGGAGAAGAGACACCAACAGACAAGTCGCGGTGAGGAAGAGGGGGACCCACGAAGAAGGGGAAAAAGTCTATAAAAGTAGGAGTGGGACGGGGGGAAGGGTGGGGTGGGTTCACGAGAGGAAGTTATCTGCAGGTAAAGAAAAGGGATCGCAAGCACAGGTGCGATGCAGTTAGAAACAAAGACCGCGGTTAGCGGAAAGCTATCCGCCCAAAACTGAAAATGGAGAAAAACAATCGTAGGATCGATTGCTCTGATACCATGCAGAGAAACACCCAAAATGTTGAAAGATAATATAGAAATTTTATTAACTCTTCTTGAATACACAAATACAAGCATTTGTACAATTATATAGGAAGAGAGAGAGAAAAAATCTCTATTTAAGATGTGAGACTAAAACATAAGATGGAAGAGGGTTTTAGATGGACCTTTCTTTGAGTCTTTTCATGTTTTTCTTCTAACAGGCTTAATAGTGATATTGAAAAGGCAGTGACAAGTAGGTTACGCTTGGGTATGGGCGGGGAACCGTGAATCAAGAGATACAAAAGTTATATATTGTGGATAATATCAGTGTCTAGAGGAGAGGACAAGCATCGATGTCAATTGAAGTGTTCGTATAATTTCATTTACACCATCAATAATGTTCAATTGAAGTGTTACATAATTTCCATCAATAATGTTCAATTTTGGTACATCTAGTTTTTAAAGTCTAACAATATAAGTCGAACTATCCTAAAGACTTAATTAACACTAATATTTTACATAAACAATGACGACATAAAATACTATTGCAATAAATATATAAAATACAATTCTAGACAATAATGCAATCTATTTGAGATGTGGTGGTCTATTTGGTATCCCAATTAGGGTTATCTCTTTTTGTGATGTATCATGAAAAAATTTAGAAAATCCTAATTCAATCATGGATTTAGGAAATTCTAAACCATATAGAACTGCAGGTGCTCTTCACTTTATGCATATATTGTTCTCACTTTCTCTCCCTAAGGATCGTTGGAGCATTCAAATCCTAACAACAAATAGGACTTCTCATGGAATAAATGAAAAGCAATAATCTACACAGCTTTTTAGAAATTTGAAAATTAACATTAGGTGCATTTTTCGAGTTGACT
The DNA here is from genome assembly GCA_039583875.1 of Platanthera guangdongensis. Lineage (NCBI taxonomy): Eukaryota > Viridiplantae > Streptophyta > Magnoliopsida > Asparagales > Orchidaceae > Platanthera > Platanthera guangdongensis. Next base: position 15,167,676 of record CM077147.1, on the reverse strand, counting down.
TATCCTTTCAATGATGTTTCTAAACCTTTTTCAGGAACTTCATCCCCATCATATACTTTTCAATTTATCATTCTATGAAAATTATTTTCAATTTAAGCTCCTAGAATGTGATTATACCTATTGCAGTGATTCAACCTCGGACGGTAGAAGAATAAATGTTTTCATTATTTGTAAATCATAATAGCTGGATTTCAACTCTATCATAAGGTTGCTTCATAATAAAAATTCGTTGCAGGCATAATAAAAATATAACTCTGTAGAACATCAAGACTTTGGCATCTCTGAAGTTATACCTATTACTTCGGAGTCCCAATGGTAGGATGGAGCCTAGGGAGGGTGAAAAAATGACAGGAAAGGTTGGTTTCTTTCAAAATTTGTCTTATCAACATTGTCAATTGGATATGAAGATTTATGTTTTTAAATTACCCTATAAATTCACAAGAAGTCATGTCTAGCTGAATGAGTAGAGATAACAGATAACTATGGAAAAATATTATTAGGTTAAATTTATTACACCATATACGAGTCCTACCAACATATATATAAAGATGTAACACATAACATATCACGTGCAACATGAAAAATAGCATATATTCAACTTTCCTCTCATGTTGGGAGCATATGTCAATCATTCCCAATTTGAGTGTATTATCCGTGGATCAATTGGTGATGAGAGTTCGCCTGAGAGCTCTTTATCATGGAGGTTTTGAGATCGAATCTCGGCCTCAACAACCTTTCGGATTCCTGTGGTGGGACCAGAGACGGGTTGGGGTGTACGGTCTGCGGACCTGATAAAGCCTATCAGGTGGACTCCTGGTGTGAGCCCTGGGCAGGTGCTGGCTCCTGGCGCCAGGTGTCAGACAGGTACTGATGCCTGTCCTGCATCAAGATGTCAACAAGTTGATTTTGAGAGTTTACAAAGGGTATACAGATATCACCCTTGTCAAAGAAATCTTTAATGAAATGTCTATCCACTTCAACATGTTTGGTCCAATCATGTTGAACTGAATTGTGAGCAATATAAATGACTGTTTTGTTATCACAATAGAGAGTAATAGGCTTGTCCTCGAAGAGTCCCCAAGTCCTGAAAAATTGATTTCGGCCACAACCCCTCACAATCATAACCCTAGATTCCACCTTAGTACTAGATTGTTCTGCAATAATTTGTTTCTTGCTCCTCTAAGATACAACATTTTCACCACAAAAGAACAATATCCTGAAGTGGATTTCCGGTGATCTTGGCTACCTGCCCAATCAGCATCAATAAAAATCTCAATTTTCAAGGATTGGTTTGAAGAAAACAGAATCTCACGTCCTGGAGATTTCTTGAGGTATCTCTTATAGACAGCCTTTTAATGATGATCCTGAGAGCATGCATGCATGCACTCAGAATGCCAACAACATACGTGATGTCAGGACGTGTATGAGATAAGTATATTAGTTTACAAACCAATCTTTGGTAGCTCGATGATTCAATTTTTTTTTTGTGTCTTCATCAATTTTGTGATTTACCTCAGTGAGGGTATCCACGGAAGCACATCCAAGCATACCAATTTCCTCAAGAAGGTCAATGACATACTTTCTCTAGGATAGATCTTTAACTTGCAATTCTCTACACAATTGACCTTCCAAGTGCGTGATTTCCTCTAAATCATTTCATGTAATGATGATGTCATTTACATATACAATGAGCACCGACACTTTAGTTTCTCTCCTTTCAACAAAGAGGGTATGATCAACATGTCATTGAATATAGCCTAGTTGTAACATGATTTTATGAAACCGTCCAAATAAAACTTTGGTTGATTGCTTTAACTCATATAGGATTTCGTTAGGTCTTTGTCATTAGACCCTTCTCCAGGAGAAAGCGTCATGTGGACTTCTTCCAACTCACCATATAGGAAGACATTTTTAACATTTAGCTGCTGTAGATCCATCCAAGACATGCAACACTTGAAAGAAGGAATAGACCATATTTACAATAGGAAGTTTCTTGATAATCAATTCCTTGAGTTTGATGTACCCTCGAGCCACTAACAAGTTTTATAGCGCTGCCTCTTGATTATGCGTAACTGATGACCCAACTGTTAATTCTTGAGTGTACTATCAATAAAATTGGCATAGCTTAACCCTCGACAAGTTGATCTTGAGAGTTCACAAATGGTGTACAAATATTGTCCTTATCAAGGTGATCATTAATGAAATGTGTATCCACTTCAACATGTTTGGTCTGATCATGTTGAATTGGATTATGAGCAATATAAATGGCTATTTTGTTATCAGCTTGTCCTCGTTCCAAGTTTTGAAAAATTAATTTCAACCGCAATCCCTCACAATGTCATAACCCTATATTCCACCTCAACACTATATCGTGCTATAATATTTTGTTTCTCGCTCCTCCAAGATATTTCCACCCACAAAAGAACTCCTATAGTGGAATCTTGACTACCTATAGTCAGCATCAGCCATTTTTAAGGGTTGGTTTGAAGAAAATAGAATCTCACGTTCTGGAGATTTCTTGAGGTATCTCAAGACTCAGTAGATAGCCTTTTGTTTCCTAAGAGCATGCATGAATCTACTCAAAATACCAACAACATACATGATGTCAGGATGTGTATGAGATAAGTATATTAGTCTATCAACCAATCTTTGGTAGATCTCGATGAGTCAATTTTATCTTTTTTTGTGTCTTCATCAATTTTGTGATTTACCTCAAGTGAGGGCATCCACGGAAGCACATCCAAGCATACCAATTTCCTCGAGAAGGTCAATGACATACTTTCTCTAGGATAGATCTTTAACTTGCAATTCTCTACACAATTGACCTTCCAAGTGCGTGATTTCCTCTAAATCATTTCATGTAATGATGATGTCATTTACATATACAATGAGCACCGACACTTTAGTTTCTCTCCTTTCAGACAAAGAGGGTATGATCAACATGTCCTTGAATATAGCCTAGTTGTAACATGATTTTATGAAACCGTCCAAATAAAACTTTGGTTGATTGCTTTAACTCATATAAGGATTTCGTTAGGTGACAAACTTTGTCATTAGACCCTTCTTTAAAAAATCTAGGAGAAAGCATCATGTGGACTTCTTCCAACTCACCATATAGGAAGACATTTTTAACATTTACTGTTGCTGTAGATCCTCATCCAAGACATGCAACACTTGAAGGAAGCATCTGAATAGAGTCCATATTTACAATAGGAATAAAAGTTTCTGGATAATTCAATTCCTTGAGTTTGAGTGTACCCTCGAGCCACTAACTGAGCTTTATAGCGCTCTGCAATCCCTCTTGATTCTATGCGTAACTGAAAAACCCATACAGCGTGACCCTAATTGTTCTAGGAGGAAGATGTGCAAGTTCCCACTTGTATTTTTTGTGTACTATCAATAAGGCAATTGGTATTTCTTCCCACATAGCTTGTTTCCATTCAGGTATATTTATCGCCTCCTATCAGGCCTTAGGAATCATAATAGAAGAAAGAGATGAGGTAAAAACTTTGTGAGGAGGTGAGAGTTCACAAATGGCTATATGTACAAATATACCTTTGAGATGATCCAATTAGAAGATCAAGGTGATCTTTAATGAAATGTCTATCCACTTCAACATGTTTGGTCTGATCATGTTGAATTGGATTATGAGCAATATAAATGGCTATTTTGTTGATCAAAGAGAAGGAACGGGAGTAGGAGGAACATGAGTAGAAAGAATAAGAGGAGAAAAAGAAGCAACTGTCAGAAGAGAAACAATCAAAAGAGGAGAGTCATAGGTCACGTCATCGATACTATTCGTCGCCCCCTGACGAGGGCCAAATTAAGACTCACCCCTCACAAAAGGTAATAAGAACGTTAGAAAAGCCCATTTAAGGGCCCATGTTGTTTCTTCTTTCTCTCTCCTTGTGTTAGTCCCACATCATGTATTAGGATTTCTACCTTCCTTCTTCTCCTATATAAGTGTGTGTATACTTGTAACTATTACTTGAATTAAGATATACAAGGTTTTGGGCCTATTTCTTCATGGTATCAAAGCGAGGTTCCCGACCTCGCGGTTTCACATTCTCTAACCGCACGGCTTGGCTCCTTCGCCTAACCGCACGGCTTGGCTCCTTCGCCTAGCCGCTCTTCCTCTGCGGTCTGTTCCTCTAACTCGCACGGGTAGCGGCCTGTTTCTATCTCCTCTCTCAACGGCTTCTTCCTTGTTAAGCCGCTGTCCTCTCCTCTTCGTCTCTCCCTCCGTGGATCCACCCCTCTGTCTTTTTTTATAGCCTCTCCTCTCCCCACTTCTCTCCGCGGTTCCTCTTGCCGCTTGCGGTTTGTCTGCTTCTAACCGGCCGACCTCTCTCCTCTAGCCGCTCGAGTTCTACTCGCGTCTATTCTCTACCTGTCGAGTTCCTACTCGCGGCCTCTCTCCTCTAACCGCTCGAGTTCCTCCTCGCAGCCTCTCTGTCTAGCCGCTCGAGTTCCTACTCGCGGTCTCTCTCTGCTAGCTAGCCGCCCGACCTCCTCTCTGCTAGCCGCCGGCCTCCCCTCTGCTAGTCACCGACCTCCTCTCTGCAAGCCGCCCGCCTCCTCTCTGCTAGCCGCCCGACCTCCTCTCTGCTAGCCGCCCGACCTCCTCTCTGCTATCTCTGCTATCCACCCGGTCTTTTCTTCTGCTCACCGCATGGCGCCTGATGATTCAGCTGTCACCTCTGTTGTGTCCTTCTCTACGGAGGGTATCACCTGTCTCTCTCATAATCCTTGTTGGATCGTTGATTCCGGCGCTACTCACCATATGGAGGTACCTCCCAGAAGCCCCCATCGTATCTCCAAGCATCATCCTGCTCGCATCACTGTGGCCAACGGTGACACCCTCCCAGTCTTTGGCTCCGCTGCTTTTCAGCTTATGCCAATGACATACTTTCTCTTTCCTCGGTTCTCCACGTTCCGGGGTCTTTAACTTCAAATTATCTGCACAATTGCCCTCGTTCACACACGAACTGTTGTATTACTTTTTCACCCTCTTCTTCTCTTATGCAGGTCGCCGCACCCGGAGTACCATTGGTAAAGGGCAGCTGGTGAATGGGTTGTACATCTTGGATATAAATCCATGATTGCCATTGCCTTGGACATGCTCCCCTTCGATCAAGATGATATACCTTTACGGGAGCCACATCTTGTATCTACGACAAACAACATCGTTCCTCTTTCCCCCTGCCTGTACCAGGAGTAGTACTCCCGTTAATTCATGTTTGGGGTCCTTATAGGATCCCTAGTATTTTTGGCTTTCGGTATTTTGTCACGTTCATTGACGATTACTCCCGTACCACGTGGCTCTATTTACTACATGATCGCACTAGTCTTTCGCGCCTTTTTACTTGAGATGCGTACACAGTTCTCCACCCCTCTCAAAGTAATTCGCACCGATAATGCTCGGGAGTATACGGGTCGTGCCTTCTCCAATATCTGCACTGACTTTGGTGTCATCCATCAAACTTCATGTGCGTATACCTCTCAGCAAAACGGGGTGGCAGAATGCAAAAATCGTCATCTTCTCGATGTTGCCCGCTCTCTTATGTTCCACATGCACGTTCCCACCGAATATTGGAACTTTGCTGTTTCCACCGTCTGTCATCTCATCAACCGCCTTCCCTCAAACTCTGTCCTTGTAATTTTGCCTCACCCATCCAACTCCTCTATCCCTCCATCCCCCTCACCTCTCTCACACCACGGATCTTCGGGTGTATTTGTTATGTCCACCTTCTTGGCCCTCCTTCCGACAAACTTGCTCCTCGGGCCGCCAAGTATATGTTTGTTGGCTACTCCCGCACTAAAAAGGGGTACGTCTGCTACTCTCCTACTACCGGCAAGCTGGTCGTTTCTGCGGATGTCACCTTCTGCGAAGACCAGCCCTTCCACTTACCCAGCACCACCTCGTCTTCTGCTCCCTCTCTTCCCCGGCCTGTTGTACCGGTCACGCCATCTGGGCCGTTTCTTCCTCCTCTCGCCCCGTTCCTCCTCGGGTTCCTCCACCACTAATCCGTGTCTACTCTCGTCGCCCATCCAAGGATGTTCTCGTGACCCAGCTCCCCGATGCCAGCGATACCTCGGCTACGGTAGATCACGCTCCCGTCTCTACAGCCCATCCCTTGGCCAACTACGTCTCTCTACATCGGCTAACGCCACCTCTCTACGCGTTTTCCACCTCCCTTTCCTCTATTTCTATACTAACAATGTGCAGGAGGCGCTTCACCACCCAGGATGGCGGGCTGCTATGCACGATGAAATGCGGGCTCTCTGGGCTAACCAGACCTGGGATCTGGTTCCTCTTCCTGCTGGCCACACCTCTGTTAGCTGCAAATGGGTCTTTGTCATTAAACATGCGGCGGATGACACTATCGACCGTCTGAAGGCCCGTCTTGTGACACGGGGGTTTACTCAGCAACCTGACCTTGATTACGAGGAAACCTTCTCTCCCGTGGCCAAATTGAACACGGTCCGCGTTCTTCTCTCCTTGGCTGTTCATCGTCACTGACCACTTTATCAGCTGGATATTAAGAATGCCTTCCTCAACGGCGATCTACAGGAGACAGTTTATATGCAGCAGCCTCCCGGGTTTGAGACCACGGGGGAGTCTTTGGTATGTCACCTTCGGAAATCCATTTATGGTCTCAAACAGTCCCCGCGTGCGTGGTTTGAAAAGTTCAGTAAGGTGGTATATGCTAGTGGCTTCACTCGGAGCTCGGCTGATTTTTCTCTCTTCACCCGACACCGGTCAACCGGGACTGTGATTCTTCTGGTCTACGTTGATGATATCCTGATTACTGGCGACGACACGGCCGAAATACAACAGATCAAGGAACATTGAATTCTGCCTTTCAGACCAAAGATCTGGGCAACCTTCGGTACTTTCTTGGGCTCGAGGTCGCCCGACGCCCTGATGGTCTTGTGTTATCTCAAAGGAAGTACTGTATGGACCTCCTTCGTGATGCAGATTATTCTGGGTGCAAACCTGCGGAGACTCATATGGACGCAAATCACAAGCTCTCGCCCATAGCTCTGACTCTGACAAGCTGCTTACAAATCCGGAATATTACAGACGCTTGGTTGAGAAGCTGATCTACCTTACGGTGACTCGACCAGACATCTCATTTGCTGTGGGAGTTGTGAGCCGCTTCATGCACGCTCCTCGGACATCTCATCTTCAAGCTGTCGAGCGCATCCTTCGATATCTCAAGATCGCCCCCGGACAAGGACTCGTGTACAAGCCATCCACATCTCTATCTCTTGTCGCGTATTCTGACGCTAACTACGCAGGATCTATTGATGATAGGCGCTCCACAACTGGATTCTGTACTTACTTTGGTGGACACCTCATAACTTGGCGTAGCAAGAAACAGAATGTGGTTGCGCGTTCCTCTGCCGAAGCCGAGTACCGGGCTATGGCTGCTGTTGTCTCTAAGCTAACCTGGCTTGAAGGCCTTCTAGGAGACTTAGGTGTTCGTCTCTCATCTCCGGCAACCTTATTTTGCGACAGTCAGCAACAATTCATATTGCCAAGAATCCGGTTTTTCACGAACGAACAAAGCATATCGAAGTTGACTGTCACTTTATTCGGGAAAAGGTACAGTCAAAGAAGATAGATTTGGAGCATGTTCCTGCTACCGACCAACTTGCGGACATCCTGACGAAAGCTCTCTCTAGGCCGCTATACTATCAGTTCTTATCCAAGCTTGGTGCCTACGACTTGTACGCTCCAGCTTGCGGGGGATTTCTACCTTCCTTCTCCTATATAAATGTGTGTATACTTGTAACTATTACTTGAATTAAGATATACAAGGTTTTGACCTATTTTTTCAAGAACAATAATCTTTGGTGGTGGAAGAGCACCCCCACAAAGAGTGGCAAAACTAGAAATTTTACGAAGTCCGGACACAATAAATTTAAACTCAAAGTTCATTAGCAAGAATATTGGAAAATTTATATATGAGAGAAAATACATATGTATCTAAACATTTTCTCACAATATTAACCTCTCAATTTTAATTGAAATGATTAAAACAGGACGAACATGTGTATGATTCAGCATAATTTTAATTGTTTTGACTCGTCAATGTCATCGCTCAAGAAATTAATTCAAACTCTAGCAAACACATACACTTGATGAAATTAGTGAAAATATATGAAATCAAAAGCCAATAGAAGCAATAGAAACAGACCAGCTTCTTCTCACAAGCCAAAGGAAGCATCTAGAATACATTAAAGCTAGAAAAGAGAAAACCTCGCCGACGCGTAGTGTTCTAATCTTGGCTCCAAACCCCATACATTTATCATCATGTCGAACAAATCCCTTTCTCTAGCAATCCGCCCTAATTGCAAGTTTGGAGCACCACAATGAAAGTCACATGATTTGGCTCCAACTCCTGCTCAAGCATCCGGGAAAAAGACAAGGGCTTCTTCGAATCTCCATTCATGGCGCATCCCACAATCAAGGTCGTCCAAGAAACCACCATTCTTGCACGTGCTTTTCCCTCTCATGGACATCTGGGCTTGGCCTGGGCACCATTCTAAACAGGCATTGATGGAAGAATCAAAGCTTAGGATGTTAGTTGAGATCCAAGAATAGAGTTGGAATCACTGAATCAGGCCCTGTTGGAAGAATCAGTCTCACCTGTCCTTCTCTCCCGGTCTCCCCATTCTGCAAAGTAAAGCTATCGAGCGATCACGGAAGAGAACTAGGGCATCAAGCATTGAGGGCCGAGGTGCAAATGTGTGAGAACTAGGCTTTTCCACTATTTTTGCACTTAGACACATGCCCGGGTGTGTCTGTGCATTGGTCTGCCTATGCCCGCAAAAATATATTTAAGAGAACGGGCATCCAATTTGTCACAATGAGGATGGACATGAACAAAACAGATGGACCCAAAGATACGATGAAAGATGTGAGAAGTATGAACATCATGTTTGGAGGAAAGACGAGAAAGAGTAGTGTAATGCAGAGAGCGGGAGGGAAGACGATTAATGAGATGAGCTGCAGTCAAATCATCATCACCCCGGTAGGACTTAGGAATGTGCATGGTGTTTAACATACAACGAGCAACCTCCAACAAGTATTTATCTTTTCATTCCGCAACTCCATTTTGAGTGGAAGTGTGAACACAAGTGGTTTTGTGAAGAATGCTATTATCGGCAAGATATGTGTCAAACAATCCCTGGTCATCGTACTGGCCACCGTTTACTATGTAACACCTGAATAACTTCACAATATTGTGTCATCATCATTTTATGAAAGGTACAAAAACAACTAAATACTTCACTCTTTTGTTTTAACAAATAAACCAACGTAGTAATGCAGTACGAGAAAAACAATCAATAAAAGTCACAAACATTTATATCTAGATAAAGATAACACATGGGAAGGACCCAAAACATCTGAGTGAATCACATCGAAAGGACAAGAATTAGGAAGAGATCCATGACTTGGACTGTGATGAACATGTTTCAACAGTTCACAAACATCACAAAAAAGACTTAAGCAAACAACAAAAAACAAGAAAAGTTTAGTAAGATATAAAGAGGAGGGTTGTAGAAGGCGTTGATGCCAAATTCGGATGTCATGGATAGTAGGAGCATGAGTGGTGGAGAGCATACAGGGAGCAAAGACTAGTCCAACAAGTACAGTCCACCAACATTTGTACCACTGCCAACGGTCTGCTTCGTACCTAGATCCTAAAAAACACAAACATTAATAAAGAAAGACACTAGTCAATTTAACGAATTAGTTAAATGACTAATGACCAGAAGATTATGAGGGAACGACTGAAGAGAGGGAAAGGACATGAGAATAGGGAAGTGTTCCTCTGTCGACAATAGATAAATGGAGTCATTAGACGCAATAACTGTCACGACACGAGAGAGGAGTGTAGGAGGTTCAATCTAATGCGGATCCAGTCATATGATCGGTAGCACCCAAGACAATGATCCATTTAGAGCGAGATGAAGACGCAACATAGTCGCTCGAGATGCCTGAAGTAGCAAAAGCAGCGGTAGAATTAATGGTTGTAGAATATGACTGTGAACACAACATGCGACAAAATGCCTCCAGCTTCTTTGCCGAAAGACCTTGGGAGGGGAGACCATCCTCATAAACTTCACTAGTATGAGCAAAGTTTTGTGAGCGAGCACCAGACTGTCGACCACCACAAAGGTAACTGTTCCGACCACGACCATTATTCCCTCGACCGGGAGGGGGGGAGATGAGGATACAAGCGATAGTACGTCTCCTTAGTATGACCTTTTCGTTTGCAGTTGCCACACATAGGAGGGGTGTGAGTGGGAGGACTACAACGAAGCCCAACAAGAACAGAGTAATCAGTCTGTGTGATATGAGCAAGAAAGCGACAACGATTCTCATCATTGGGGATCATGCTGAATGCTTCCCTGAGAGAGGGAAGAGACTCATGATGAAGAGCGCGCAAGAGAATAGTATCTAATTCTTGATAAAGATGTTCAAATTCTAAGTAACAGGCAGATGCAAACAAGGATCCTTATTTCAACTCCAAAGCACGATATGTGAGCTCATAGGTTTGCATTGAGCTACCAACCTGTGAGTAAGTTTCACGGGCTCAAAACCAAATTTCATGGGCGGAGTCCATGAGCATATAACTGTGGCAAACCACAGGGGACATGAAGTGGATTAACTCTGAGACAACCAAAGAATTATCCGCATCTCATTTCCTCCATGAGGGATTGGAACGTGGTGGTTCAACAACGGTCCCATCTATATGTCCATACAACTAGTGACTGCAGATAGCACATTGTGCGGCCCTGGACCATTCAAGGTAATTTGTACCATCCAAAACCACTGTAGTGATCTTCAATGATCCAAATTACCCGTGGCTCTGAGAGGGGTCACTTGTAGGAACAATCCAAGGAGTGGATGAGATGTCAGAAGAATCATCCATAGGTAAGGAAGGGGCACCCAATAGAAGGAATCAATCAATAAAAGTAGAATGAAGAGCATCACACCCTACGATCCTCCCTTAGATAGATCCACTGGAGAGGGCACCATAATATGCGGCCATGATGTCTCTGGCGGCTGTCATGGAGGACATAATGGTCGGATACCAACGCCCACCCGCTGGACGGGCGGAGAGAAGCCGACTGTGGGAGCGACTATAGCCCTGGACCGTTGCTACCGCGGTGGAGCGAGAAGGAGATGGACCTAGAAGAGAAGTTGCCCTGGATCGGTGCTGCTGCAACGAGCGGAAAAACTAGTGCTGCTGCGGTGGAGCGATGAGGAATTGGACCTAGAAGAGAAGCTGCCTTGGACCGGTGTTGTTGCGACGAGCAGAGAAGGCACGCGAAAGAGAAGCATTGGAGAAGCTGGGAGCGACGAGCGACACACAAAAGATAAGCGGTGGAGCGGGAGCGGCGGGTTTGGTCGCAAGCGAGAGTGGCAGGATCAGTCGAACTATGATACCAAGTAAAGATAAACAAGGAAAATATTATTAGTTTAAAACCATTACACCATACCTGAGCCGGTTACCACATATACATATATAAAGTTGCGACATGAAAAATATCATATATTCAACTATGCCTACTATAGTTGCATCCTCAGATGCTTGACTGCTAAATAACGCACAAAATAACAAGATGTGCTACAGTCACCATTAATTATGATCTTAATTGTTGAAACCGAGATTCGGTTCCACCTAAAGTTCGGACCTAGGGGTGCAGCTCACACATACTTCTCCCAAGCCGTCCCTTGGTGAGTGACCTGAATTTGGAAAATGACCCTTGACTCTAGCGTGGAGGTCCCATCTCACACTCGGAAGACCTTTGAGATCTCCCCCTCCCTAGCCAATGCTGAGCTAGGTGCCTTGGAGGATGAAGGAAGAAGATGAAGTTTGGTGAAAATGAATCCCTCTCCAAGGCACCCCAAGGGTCTATTTATAGATTTTTTGGGGATGACCAGCCAATAACACAATCCCGTTGCTCTAAAATTACTGAAAAACCCTGGGCTGGTCTGACAACAACCAAACTTCGCTATTTTGAACAGCTATTCGTAGCCCACCAAGGGCAAAATAGTAGACCCTCAAGCAGGGCGAGATCCTCGAGCCGGGCGAGACCTCCAGCCGGGCGAGATCTCCAGCCGGGCGAGAACTAGCCGGGCGAGAACTAGGCCGGGCGAGACCCTCAATCCGGGCGAGAACTAGGCCGGGCAAGACCCTCAAGCCGGGCGAGACCCTCAAGCAAGGGGCCGGGCGAGCTGCTTAAGCCGGTGAGAACTAGGCCGGCGAGACCCTCAAGGGGCCGGGCGAGACCCTCAAGGGGCCGGGGCGGGTGCCGGCCTCCCGCCGCACGCTCCCCCTGAACAAGGGCCGGGCGGGTGCCGGCCTCCCGCCGCACCTGCCCCCTGAAAAAGGGCCGGGGCAGGTGCCGGCCTCCCGCCGCACCCGCCCCCTCAAGAAGGGCCGCGACGAGTGCCGACCTCCCGCCGCACCCGCCCCCTGAATAAAAGGCCGGGGCGGGTGCCGGCCTCCCGCTGCACCCGCCCCCTGAAGAAAGGCCGGGGCGGGTGCAGGCCTCCCGCCGCACCCGCCCCCTGAAGAATGGCCGGGGCGGGTGCCGACCTCCCGCCGCACCCGCACCTGAAGAAAGGTCGGGGCGGGTGCCGACCTCCCGCCGCACCCGCCCCTGAAGAAAGGTCGGGGCGGGTGCCAGCCTCCCGCCGCCCCCGCCCCCTGAAGAAAGGTCGGGGCGGGTGCCGGTCTCCCGCCGCACCCTCCACCTGAAATAGGGCCGGGGCGGGTGCCGGCCTCCCGCCGCACCCGTCCCCGCCAATGGGAGTGTCGACCTCCCGCCACACTCGACCCTTTGCCCCCTTAGCCTTTGGGCTCACTTGTCCCGGACCATTCTCTGGAATACACCTTAAGCTTGATTGGGGACCTCACTCCACGAATATGGGGTTGTACACAATCCCCGCTCTTTTCGAGCAAAGTTCTACGCTCGGAAAGAAACTTCCAATCCACTGTATTTGCTGAGTGTAGCACTCTTGGAGCCGAAAATACTTGGCCTCTCCGAGGGGTCAACCTGTCATGCCAGCTAACGGGAGCCTGGGTGGCGAGATCCCCTCCGGGTAGAATTCACTTAACCTCCCCGAGGGGTCAACCTGCCCTACCAGCTAATGGGAGCCTGGATGGAGAGATCCCCTCGGGGTTGAATTCACATAACCTCCCCAAGGGGTCAACCTGCCATGCCAGCTAATGAGATCCTGAGTGGCAAGATCCCCTCTGGGTAGGATTTGTCTCGGGACTCTACCCCTAATGCACGTTCGACCCATCCAGCTAGTGGGGGCCTGGACGAGGAGATCTTCTCGGGGTTAGAACTCATCGTCGAGGCACATTCGACTCATTCAGCTAGTGGGGGTCTGGACGAGGAGATCCTCTCGGGGTTGGAACCTTCTCTCCACCGAGGCATATTCGAGTCATCCAGCTAGTGAGAACCGAGGTGAGGAGATCCTCTCGGGGGTCGGTTCCTTCTCTCCACCGAGGCACATTCGACCCATCCAGCTAGTGAGATCCTGAGTGAGGAGATCCTCTCGGGGGTCGGTTCCTTCTTTCCACCGAGCCACATTCGACCCATCCAGTTAGTGAGATCCTGGGTGAGTAGATCCTCTCGGAGTTGGAACATTCTCTCCACCGAGGCACATTCGACCCATCCAGCTAGTGAGAGCCTGAGTGAGGAGATTCTCTCGGGGTTGGAACCTTCTCTCCACCGAGGCACATTCAACTCATCCAGCTAGTGAGAGCCTGAGTGAGGAGATCCTCTCGGGGGTTGGTTCCTTCTCGCCACCGAGGCACATTCGACCCATCCAGCTAGTGGGAGTCTGGATGAGGAGATCCTCTCGGGACGAGAACTTACTACCGAGGCACATTCGACCCATCCAGCTAGTGGGAGCCTGGATGAGGAGATCCTCTCGGGGTTGGAACCTTCTCTCCACCGAGGCACATTCGACTCATCCAGCTAGTGAGAGCCTGGGTGAGGAGATCCTCTCGTCGCCACCAAGGCACATTCGACCCATCCAGCTAGTGGGAGCCTGGATGAGGAGATCCTCTCGGGACGAGAACTTACTACCGAGGCACATTCGACCCATCGAGCTAGTGAGAGCCTGGATGAGGAGATCATCTCGGGGTTGAAACCTTCTCTCCACCGAGGCACATTCGACCCATCCAGCAAGTGAGAGTCTGGTTGAGGAGATCCTCTCGGGGTTGGAACCTTCTCTCCACCGAGACACATTCGACTCATCCAACTTGTGAGAGCCTGAGTGAGGAGATCCTCTCGGGGTTGGAACCTTCTCTCCACCGAGGCACATTCGACCCATCCAGCTAGTGGGAGCCTGAGTGAGGAGATCCTCTCGGGGGTCGGTTCCTTCTCTCCACCGAGGCACATTCGACCCATTCAGTTAGTGAGAGCCTGGGTGAGGAGTTCCTCTCGGGGTTGTAACCTTCTCTCCACCGAGGCATATTCGACCCATCCAGCTAGTGAGAGCCTGGGTGAGGAGATCCTCTCGGTGTTGGAACCTTCTCTCCACCGAGGCACATTCGACTCATCCAGCTAGTGAGAGCCTGGGTGAGAAGTTCCTCTTGGGGGTTGTTTCCTTCTCGCCACCGATGCACATTCGACCCATCCAGCTAGTGGGAGGCTGGATGAGGAGATCCTCTCGGGACGAGAACTTACTACCGAGACACATTCGACCCATCCAGCTAGTGGGAGTCTGGATGAGGAGATCCTCTCGGGGTTGGAACCTTCTCTCCACCGAGGCACATTCGACTCATCCAGCTAGTGAGATCCTGTGTGAGGAGATCCTCTCGGGGGTCGGTTCCTTCTCGCCACCGAGACACATTCGACCCATCCAGCTAGTGGGAGCCTGGATGAGGAGATCCTCTCGGGACGAGAACTTACTACCGAGGCACATTCGACCCATCCAGCTAGTGAGAGCCTGGATGAGGAGATCCTCTCAGGGTTGGAACCTTTTCTCCACTGAGGCACATTCGACCCATCCACTAGTGAGAGCCTGAATGAGGAGATCCTCTCATGGTTGGAACTTTCTCTCTACCGAGGCACATTCGACTCATCCAGCTAGTGAGAGCCTGGGTGAGGAGATCCTCTCGGAGTTGGAACCTTCTCTTCACTGAGTCACATTCGACTCATCCAACTAGTGAGAGCCTGAGTGAGGAGATCCTCTCAGGGGTCGATTCCTTCTCGCCACCGAGGCACATTCGACCCATCCGGCTAGTGTGAGCCTGGATGAGGAGATTCTCTCGGGAGTCGGTTCCTTCTCTCCACCGAGGCACATTCGACCCATCCAGCTAGTAAGAGCCTGGGTGAGGAGATCCTCTCGGGGTTGGAATCTTCTCTCCACCGAAGCACCTTCGACCCATCCAGCTAGTGAGAGCCTGGGTGAGGAGATTCTCTCGTGGTTGGAACTTTCTCTCCACCGAGGCACATTCGACTCATCCAGCTAGTTAGAGCCTGGGTGAGGAGATCCTCTCGGGGTTGGAACCTTCTCTCCACCGAGGCACATTCGACTCATCCAGCTAGTGAGAGCCTGGGTGGGGAGATCTTCTAGGGGGTCGGTTCCTTCTCGCCACCGAGATACATTCGACCCATCCAGCTAGTGGGTGCCTGGATGAGGAGATCCTCTTGGGACGAGAACTTGCTACCGAGGCATATTCGACCCATCCAGCTAGTGGAAGCCTGGATGAGGAGATCCTCTCAGAGTGAGATTTGACACGTCATTCGAATCATACTAAATTCAACATCCTCAAACGAGAAAAGTTTTTAGGATACATGACCTCCTGACTCAGCTGGTCAGGGGTAGAGCTCATTACAAAAGCATAAAAGGGAAAAGACTTCACCAAACCATGGTTTCTTCAGGCTGCTTGGGTATGATGTCCGTCATTCGCCTCCTTCTCCTCTGATACCTCTATCCTGCTCAAGCTCCCCATGATCTTCTCCATCTCCCCTGCCCTGGCTAGCCAGGAGATGGTGTTGACGGCCGTGACGTAGCACTGCCTTGCCCTGCTGGGGTCTCCCCTGATCCTGACTTGGATCCCTCCAGTGTTAAACTTGAGGCACTGGTTAAATGACGATGACACACAACGAAAGGCGCTGATGAGGGGTCTTCTGAAGATGACGTTGTAACTGCTCGGAGCGTCAACAATGACGAACCGGCAGTTCCTTGAGGCCCCCCCCAACTTCACCTGGAGTCCGACTCTACCTTCTACCTCCTTCCTTTCCCCTGAAAATCCGAACAAGGGTCCGTCCGAGGCCAACACCCTCCTTGGTTCCACCTTCATCTCGTCAAACGCCTTCTTGAAAACGACGTTGACGGAGCTCTCGTTGTCAACCAAGATCCGGGAGACGGTGTAGCCTTCGATGACTGTCTGGATGACCAGCGCATCGCAGAACGGATCCTCATGATCCGACATGTCTTTCATTGAGAAGGTGATCTTCTCCTCTGGGGGTGGGGTCTGGGATGGCGAAGCGACGCTCCGACGGTATACGACATGGAGGCTTGTCTTTCGAGTGGCCTCGATCCCCACTCCACCGTGGATCACTCCCATACCTCCTCGGGGTCCTACATCGACCCGATCCTCACATACGTCATCTCCCCTACTCTGGGTAGAACTTCTTCAATCCGCACCGACGGCTGCTGCTGGGCTGGGCCTCTCGTCTCTCTCACTTCCAGGAATTCAGGGCAGGTAGCTGTGGTGTGACCCTCTACCTGGTGGAAGTCAAAGTATGACAACACTCTTCCTCCCCTTCTTCGACGGGCTGGGTGATCTCTCCCGTTACCTCTTCCCCCTCTTCCTATCGCCATGACTTGCTGTGGTAGGGGTAGGAGCTGCCTAGGGGCTTGCCTCTGGAAGTTGAACCTCCCTTAGCCTCCATGAAAGTTCCTCCTACCCTGGACGAGACCTCTTCTTGGACCCTGAATGAGCCCTCCCTGTTGCCTCCAACCTGGCTTCGGACCTTCCTAAGGTCCCTGGAACCCCTGAGCTCTCTGCTCTTCTCTCCTTCTTCCCTCATGATGCCTCAAGCCACCTTGCTCCTTTGACTCTGCCTCTGTTAACCTTGCCAACTTTTTGACAAATGCCGGGTTGGCTGCCTCAGTTGCTATCTCCTTGCCGCGCTTTCCATCAGCTCCTCAAAGGATTGGGGGGCCTTTCGGGTCAGACTCATCTTGAAGAACCCCTCACGTAACCCCACTATGAACACCATCTGGAGGGCATACCCCGACACCTCTTGGATGCCCGGGATCTCTTCTTGGAACCTGTCCATATATTGGGCCAACGACTCCTCCGCCCTCTGACTTATCAGAAAGATGGACTCGGGACTCTTCTTCCTCTTTTTAGAAGTGGAGAAGCGAAGCTGAAAACTCCGGCTCAAGTATTCGAACCCGTAGATCGATCTCGCTGAGAGTTGATGGAACCAATCACTTGCCTTGTCTTTCATCGTGATCACGAAGAGGCGACACATGAATGCATCCGTCATCGGACTGATAAAGACTGTATCTTCGAACCACTGTAGGTGTTGGACGGGGTCATCCTTCCCGGTATAGTAAGTCATGTCAGGTTCTCTGAACCCCTCGGGAACGGGAGCTGAGACAATCAGCTCGCTGAAGGGTGACCCCCTACTTGGTGGTCTTGCATGCTCCACTCGCGCGACCTGCTCGCCTGGGAGGCTAGCACTCGTCGGGTTGGGGAATAACTTCCGATCGGTAAGGTCTCGCTCGACCCCCTCTCCCATCCTTTCCTTCCCGGGCCGTCTTCCTGATGCACTTTCTTCTACCTATCATGTGGTCATCTTGTCTAGACCCCTGGGGGCTGTCTTGCCGAGACCCCTGGGAGCTGTCTCGCCGAGACCCCTGAGAGCTAGTTCCTGGGGGGTGGGAGTTGAGCAGTCACCCCAAGGAGCAATACTTCGCAGCATTTCCATGATGCCTTGGATGAATGCCATGAACTCTTCCCTCCCTACAAAGGGTACTGGGTTGGGGAGTTCGTTGAGCTCATTGTTGGTTTACCAAGTCCCCGACAACGGCGCCAAAAATTTGATTGTTAAAACTCCAAAAGTTTAATGGTTTAAAACACGTAGCGCTCCGGATGGATTTATTTAGAAAAGTGGTGTATTTTTTTAGGAAGACGAGGCGCCAGATTTATTATTTGGATATAAAAATGAGTTGAAACCGAGTTTTAACGAAAGGAGGTAAGTGCACCTATCACGTGTAGTATATGATATTTCGGTGAGAAATATTGTGGTCGTATTGTTCTCGGGGATGAGTTGATTATTTCTACTCTTTCCTGAAGAGAACTATTATTCTACTGAAAATAACTTGTCTGGTTATTATTTATATATATAAAAACAGAAAATAAACATTAAAAAGGGCAAAAGGCCCATGAAGACATAGCGCAACGGTATCAAAATGAACTTGAACCAAAATAAACTTTTAATAAATGGAGATCCTAAATTTCAAATTAATTAAGCCGAAGACTTGACCGTGGAGGTTCCACAAAAATGAGCTCACCTATCTCTAGCACTATCGTTCATCTAAACATTAAGACTATTCGACCGGGCTCTCGTCTGACGAAAGATTTTTCTTAATGCCCGCATTACGCTAAGAACCCCGCTATTGGGTGGGGAACCCAATCCGGTAGAGTTCCGCGACTCCTCTCTGGAGGGTTAGTGCGGAACTCCCTTTACCCATGGGTGATCGGTCCATACGCACGACCTCTCGGCAAGCTAGCTTATGGACTACGAAAATAGAGTCCACACATCGATATGTGGTTCTACGCGTCGTAAACCCGGAGCAAACCTTAAGTAATTTAATTACCGAGAAAAAGAGGAACTTTAATTATTTAAAGCGATTTTATCTGTCTCAATGTTCTTCGATACTGATGGCTAAAAGCGGTTAGCCACTCATCAGAATGAGATGACTTGCGAAAAGAATGTAGAATTGAAAGTACGAGTCATACTCAAACGAGTAGTCGAGAAATGAAAGCAGTAAATGAAAGCAGTAAAGTAAATCGATAAAATGCAAGTCTTACTCAAACGAGTAGGCGAGAAATGAAAGCTGTAAAAGTGCGAGTCCTACTCAAACGAGTAGGCGAGAAATGCAACTAATAAAAATGCGAGTCCTACTCAAACGAGTAGGCGAGAAATGAAAGCAGTAAAATTACAAGTTCTACTCAAACGAGTAGGCGAGAAATGAAAGCGATAAAATTGCGAGTCATACTTAAACGAGTAGGCGGGAAATGAAAGCATTAAATTGACAAGTTCTACTCAAATGAGTAGACGGAAAATTAAAGCAGTAAATGCGAGTCCTACTCAAACGAGTAGGCGGGAAATTGCAAGTCCTACTCAAACGAGTAGGCGGGAAATGAAAGCGAGTCATACTCAAACGAGTACGAGGAAATAGATGCACACACGCACACACTCTACAGAAATAAAACACACACTACAAAAATAAAAAAGTGATAAAAAGCTAACTCATACACTCACCCACACATGCAAATAAACAAAAAAATGAAGTGATCGAAAAATTTAAATAATTGTATTTCTACTCCTAGAATGTGATAAAAATGCATAAAAAGAAGAATTTAAAATTAAAGGAGCAAAAGTTTTTGGAAATAAAAGCAAAAAATTAAAGTGTTTGAAAAATTAAAATAACGACTTTTTCGTTTTTATAGCTTTATAGAAATGCTAAAAAAGTGGAAATAAAGTTGAAAAGAACAAAAAGTTTTACGAACTAAAAACAAAACTAAGTAAAGAAAAAGATAAAAATCACTTTTAAAACACCCTTTTATAAATTTATAAGAATGAAATAAAAGTACTAAAACAACATAAAAGCTAAAAATGTTAAGGAAAATGAGATGAAAAGCTATTATAACAACTACTTATAAGAGATCCTACAACAAAATTAAGCAAAATAATAACTTGAAAACTAAAAAAAAGATTCAAAAGATCATTTAGAGTAGGGTGCTCAGATGCATTCCAAAACTAGATAAGGAAAGAAAACTACAAATTTTATTAAATTAAACGAGTTACAAAAAAAGCTAAAATAAAAACTAAAGAGAGGGGGAAAAATTTCCCTTACATAGCTTGGAAAACACCAGAGCAGCACCTACCCTAAGAAAAATGGTCCAAAAAAAACGAACAGGTGATCATACAAAGAAGATCAATTTATAGACAAAAATTTCGGGTTACACGCCCTAGGTCACGGGCGTGTAGGGAGGCGTGTAGCTACTGTTGCTGATGTGATCCAGAACATTTATTGCTGGTTTGACTTTTGGGGCTATACACGTGGAAGTCACGGGCGTGACTCTGCTGTCACGGGCGTGTAGGTGGGGCGTGTCAGGGAGGTTTATCTGAGGAAGGCGTCGTGTCATTTAGTCGCCGACGCTGTCTTGTCTGGGACACGTGGAAGTCACGGGCGTGTCGAATATTGACACGGGCGTGTCATGCGGTTCAACGAACTTCAAGCGCGATGGCGTTGAGTGGTTGGCGTCGAGTGGCGATAACGTCGATTGGTTGGCGTTGAGTGGCTTGCTGGCGTCGAGTGGTTGGCGTTGAGTGGCTGGCTGGCGTCGAGTGTGTCACGGATTAAACACGGGCGTGTCGAGTCGATTCGACGATCGTCGAGTTGGGTTCGACGAACGTCGAGGGCGTGACACGGGGTGTGTTCAGAAATCGTCGAACGCAGATCGTTGAGTTGAGATCGACGAACGTCGAGGGCGTGACACGTGCGTGTCACAGGATGAACACAGACGTGTCGGTCAGTTCGACGAACGTCGAACGCTGATCGTCGAGTTGGCAACAACTTCTGTTGGGATCAAGTAACACGCCCAGGTCACGGGCGTGACCGAGAAGTACACGGGCGTGTACTTTGAATTTTTGGCAGTTTCTGTAAAATTTTAGAAAACAAAAAAAAGCTAGGTTAGCAAAATATATAAAAAAAGGTGCATTTTATTAAATAAAATTAACTAAAAATAAAGAAAAAAAATTAAAATCACTTAATTAACGTACGTAAAAATACGTATATTTACAACTTATCAAATATCTCCATACTTAAGGTTTTGCTATTTCAGAGTAAAAATTGCAGATATACTTATAAGGAATTAAAGAAATCCTAAGTTTAGCTATAACTTGAATTAATCAAAAGAAATATCAAAATAATTATCCGGGGTATAAGAGTTAAGTCCTAAATTATGACAAAAATTTAAATATAGGAAGAGTTTCAGCTAAAAACTTCTCGATATAATCAAATAGAAAGTAAAAATTGTATTTGTTAGGTTAACAAAAGTAGATTGGAATTATAAAAACTTTAACTTATAAAAATTAAAGGAAATAATGCAATTTAAAAATTATGCTTTCAAAAAGATTTTAAAATTAAATCTAGAATCATATGAATATGACGAATGAGGATGTTGGTTTATGAAGAGGGCTTGTTTTAGAGGTGAGGTATATTTTTTCGCTCAAACCTGTAATGAAATTTTTTGATTGAATGTGGATGTTTAGGAAAACGAAATCTTATTTTTCACAACATATAAATTTTTTTTTGAACTTCATAATAACCCAATGTATATGTATAGGAGTAATGAATTTTATTCTCTTACTCTGTAACATATAATCTTTTCAAATATTAGATGCTTATGTTTACGGAACGAAATCTTATTCTCATTGACATATGTTCTTTTAAGGATAAAAATCATGACAAGTAAGACATGAAAAAAAATGGAGAGGTTTTTCAGAAAAAAAACTAGATTTAATAAAAAAATTTTGAGAGCAACTTTGATAAATTTAACGTTCCTATATTTCAAAAAAAAAAAGCTTGGAGTAAACATAATTTGAAATCAAAAGTTGTTATTTTCTAACAAAATAAATATGCAACTATTTAGATAAATTAGAAGTGGTGCAGAAAACAAGTCACTTATCTAAAATAAAAAAAGGCATACGAATTTCTTTAAAAGTTAACCCCAGATATTTAATTCTATCAATTTCCAATTAATAAACGAATAGTAAATAAAGAATTAATAAAATTCGCTTATAAATAAACTCATAACTAAATTTTTGGAGAGCGAAAATGGATTAAAAATGATGTATTTGATTTATTTGTTTCATAATAAATAATGTTTTTGGGAGTTTTTGTGTTTTTTATCTTTTTTTTGTGTTTTTGATTATTAACTTTTTTGGATTTTAGAGTTATTCTCTTTTTTTTGGATTTTGGATTTTTTAAATTTTTTTTTAGTTTTTTTTAAAGTATTTACAAAAAAGGGAAGAGAAAAGGGTGTTATTTACAAAGAAGAGAGTGAGGAAAGAAAAATTTTTTTGTTACAAAAAATTTTAAATTAAATTTTTTTTTTTGAATTTTTGTTTTACTAGTGTTTTTGAAATTCTTTTTTTATGAATTTTTTGGGTTTTTGATTATAAAAGCAAGAATTGTTTTTGAGTTTTAATTTTTTTTGCATTTTTTGTTATTTTTGATTTAGTGCAGAATATAAAAATGTAATAAACAAAGCACCCCAATACTTAAATTCAACATTATCTCCAATGTTGCAATGTAAGTATGCGGAACGAGAAAAATAAAATACAATATTTACAAAAATAAAAAAGGAGGGTAGAAGCTTCCCTGAGACGAGATCAGAGAGGCCCATATGAAACCCTGCATTATTTAGAAAAAAGAAAGAAAAAAATAATTCCGTTATATGGAATTTATTTGGGGGCGCGAGGTTTTATTTTTAGTATGCACCTTATTTATAGATTTACTAACTCGACTTGGCCAAATGGTTTCGGGTCGTAGCGGTGGCAAGTGTGGGTGACTCGTAAATAGCTAACGTCTTAGCCATATGAGCGCAACAGAAATATGTTCCCCTAGCGCCTAAAATATTGTGAGACGTGCCGAAGCGAGAAAATACATATATAATTGTTGATAAAAAATGTTTGTTTTTTTGAAAAAGCTAAAATAAAATATATATACGAGAAATTTTTTTGTGGTTTTTAGTAGTTTTTTTAGTGTTTTTGTTTTTGTTTTTTTAATTTTTTTTCAGTTTTTAGATTGTTTGTTGTTTTTTTGGTTTTTAGTTTTTGTGTTTGTAATTTTTTTTATATTTTTTATTTTTTAGTTTTTTAGTTTTTTAGTTTTTAGATTTTTTAGTTTTTTAGTTTTTTTGATTTTTTAAATTTTTTAGGAAATGACGTCCTTTCAATTTTTTTGTTTTTATAGATAATAATAATATGATAATTTTTAGAGTTTTTGTGTTTGTTTTTTTTAAAGTACTATTATTAGTATTATTATTAATTTTTGTTGGCCATTATATATATATATATATATATATATATATATAAAGAAATATAGGTAAAAGTAATAGTTTTCCAGAGTTCGAAATAACAACACGAAATTCCCCGACAACGGCGCCAAAAACTTGATTGATTCACCAAGTCCCCGACAATGGTGCTAAAAACTTGATGATTACCAAGTCCCCGACAACGGCGCCAAAAACTTGATTGTTAAAACTCCAAAAATTTAATGCTTTAAAACATGCGGCGCCCCGGCGGATTTATTTAGAAAAGTTGTGTATTTTTTTAGGAAGACGGGGCGCGCAGATTTATTATTTGGATATAAAAATGGGTTGAAACCGAGTTTTAACGAAAGGAGACAAGTGCACCTATCACGTGTAGTACAAGATATTCCGGTGAGGAATATCGATGTCATATTGTTCTCGGGGGCGGGTTGATTATTTCTACTCTTCCCTATAAGAATCTATTATTCTACCGAAAATAACTTGTCTGATTATTATTTATATATATAAAAACAAAAAATAAACATTAAAAACGGCAAAAGGCCGATGAAGACATAACGCAACGGTATCAAAATGAATTTAAACCAAAATAAACTTTTAATAAATAGAGATCATAAATTATTCGACCGTGGAGACTTGGCCGTGGAGATTCCACAAAAATGAGCTCACCTATCTCTAGAACTATTGCTCACCTGAACATTAAAATTATTCGACCGGGCTCTCGTCCGACGAATGATTCCTCTTAATGCCCGCATTACGCTAAGAACCTCGCTATTGGGTGGGGAACCAAATCCGGTAGAGTTTCGCGCCTCCTCTCTCGAGGGTTAGTCCAGAACTCCCTTTACCCAGGGGTGATCGGTCCATACGCACGACCTCTAGGCTAGCTGGCGTGTGGACTACAAAAATAGAGTCCACATATCGATATGTGGTTCTACGCGTCGTAAACCTGAAATAAACCTTAAGTAATTTAATTAATGAGAAAAAGAGGACATTTAATTATTTAAAGTGATTTTATCTGTCCCAATGCACTTCGATACTGTGGGTTAAGAGCGGTTAGTCACTCATCGGAATGAGAACGGCTTGCAAAAAGAAATGCAGAATTAAAAGTGCGAGTCTCACTCAAACGAGTAGGCGAGAAATGAAAGCAGTAAATGAAAGCAGTAAATGAAAGCAGTAAAGAAAAACGATAAAATGCAAGTCCTACCCAAACGAGTAGGCGAGAAATGAAAGCTGTAAAAGTGCAAGTCCTACTCAAACGAGTAAGCGAGAAATGAAAGTAATAAAAGTGCGAGTCCTACTCAAACGAGTAGGCGGGAAATGAAAGCAGTAAAATTACAAGTCCCACTCAAACGAGTAGACGAGAAATGAAATCGATAAAATTGCGAGTCATACTCAAACGAGTAGGCGAGAAATGAAAGCATTAAAATGACAAGTTCTGCTCAAACGAGTAGACGAGAAATTAAAACAGTAAATGCGAGTACTACTCAACGAGTATGCGAGAAATGACAAGTGCTACTCAAACGAGTAGGCGGGAAATTGCAAGTTCTACTCAAACGAGTAGGCGGGAAATTAAAGCGAGTTCTACTCAAACGAGTAGAAAGAAATAGATGCACACACTCTACAGAAATAAAACGCACACACTCTACAGAAATAAAAAAGCGATAAATAGTTAACTCATACACTCACCCACATATGCAAATAAACAGGAAAACAAAGTGATCAAAAAATTTAAATAATTATATTTCTACTCCTAGAATGCGATAGAAATGCATAAAAAAAGAAATTAAAATTAAAGGAGCAAAAGTTTTTGGAAAAAAAAAAAAATTAAAGTGTTTGAAAAATTAAAATATTGACTTTTTCGTTCTTATAGATTTATAAAAATGATAAAAAAGTGGAAATAAAGTTGAAAAGAACAAAACGTTTTACGAACTAAAAACAAAACTAAGTAAAGAAAAAGATAAAAACCACTTTTAAAACACCTTTATAAATTTATAAGAATGTAATAAAAAGTACTAAAACAACATAAAAGCTAAAAATGTTAACGAAAATGAGATGAAAAACTATTATAACAACTACTTATAAGAGATCCTACAACAAAACTAAGCAAACTAATAACTTCAAAACTAAAAAAAAGATTCAAAAATCATTTAAAGTAGGGTGCTCAGATGCATTCCAAAACTAGATAAGGAAAGAAAACTACAAATTTTATTAAATTAAACAACGGGTTACAAAGAAAGCTAAAACAAAAACTAAAGAGAAGGAGAAAAATTTCCCTTACATGACTTGGAAAACACCAGAGCAGCACCTATCTTAAGCAAAATGGTCCAAAAAAACGAACAGGTGATCTCACAGAGAAGATCAATTTATAGGTAAAAATTTCGGGTTACACGCCCTATGTCACGGGCGTGTAGGGGGGACATGTAGCTACTGTTGCCGATGTGATGCAGAACATTTATTGTTGGTTTGACTTTTGGGGCTGTACACGTGGAAGTCACGGGCGTGACTCTGTTGTCACAGGCGTGTAGGTGGGGCGTGTCGGGGAGGTTTATCTGGGGAAGGCGTCGTGTCATTTAGTCGCCGACGCTGTCTTGTCTGGGACACGTGGAAGTCACAGGCGTGTCGAATATTGACACGGGCGTGTCATGCGGTTCGGCGAACTTCGAGCGCGATGGCGTTGAGTGGCGATGACGTTGAGTGGTTGGCGTCGAGTGGCGATGACGTCGAGTGGTTGGCGTTGAGTGGCTGGCTGACGTCGAGTGGTTGGCGTTGAGTGGCTGGCTGGCGTCGAGTGTGTCACGAATTGAACACGGGCGTGTCGAGTCGGTTCGACGATCGTCGAGTTGGGTTCGACGAACGTCGAGGGCGTGACACGAGGCGTGTTCAGAAATCGTCGAACGCAGATCGTTGAGTTGAGATCGACGAACGTCGAGGGCGTGACGGGCGTGTCACAGGATGAACACGGCGTGTCACGAGATGAACACGGGCGTGTCAAGTAACACGCCCAGGTCACGGGCGTGACCGAGAAGTTCACGGGCGTGTACTTTGAATTTTTGGCAGAATTTTAGAAAACAAAAAAAGCTAAGTTAGCAAAATATATACCAAAAAAGAGCATTTTATTAAAGAAAATTAACTAAAATTAAAGAAAATAAATTAAAACCACTTAATTAACGTACGTAAAAATATGTATATTTACAACTTATCAGTCATCACCATCTCCATGATCTCCCGCCATTGAACTTGCTCAGAAACTTCTGTATGAGTCGCGGTCCACGCTCACCGCACCAGAATGTTGAAACCGAAATTCTGTTTCACCTAGAGTTCGGACCTAGGGGTGCAGCTCACACCTACTTCTCCCAAGCCGTCCCTTGGTGAGAGACCTGAATTTGGAAAATGACCCTTGACTCTAGCGTGAAGGTCCCACCTCACACCCGGAAGACCTTTGAGATCTTCCCCTCTCTAGCCAATGCTGAGCTAGGTGACTTGGAGGATGAAGGAAGAAGATGAAGATTGGTGAAAACGGATCCCTCTCCAAGAACCCCAAGTGTCTATTTATAGATTTTTTGGGGATGACCTGCCAATAGCGCAATCCCGCCGCTCTAAAATTACTGAAAAACCCTAGACTGGTCTGCCAATAGCCAAACTTTGCTATTTTGAACAGCTATTCACATCCCACCAGGGGCAAAATAGCAGACCCTCAAGCCGGGCGAGACCTCCAGCTGGGCGAGATCTCCAGCCGGGCGAGAACTAGGCCAGGCGAGACCCTCAAGCCGGGCGAGATCCTCAAGGGGCCGGGCGAGCTGCTCAAGCCGGCGAGAACTAGGCCGGCGAGACCTCCAGCCGGGCGAGACCCTCAAGGGGCCGAGCGAGACCCTCAAGGGGCCGGGGCGGGTGCCGACCTCCCGCCGCACCCGCCCCCTGAAGAAGGGCTGGGGCGGGTGCCGACCTCCCGCCGCACCCGCCCCCTGAAGAAGGTCCGGGGCGGGTGCCGGCCTCCCGCCGCACCCGCCCCTTGAAGAAGGTCCGAGGCGGGTGCCGGCCTCCCGCCGCACCTGCCCCCTGAAGAAGGGCCAGGGCGGGTGCCGACCTCCCGCCGCACCCGCCCCCTGAAGAAAGGCCGGGGCGGGTGCCGACCTCCCGCCGCACCCGGCCTACCGCCGCACCCGCCCCCTGAAGAAAGGCCGGGGCGGGTGCCGGCCTCCCGCCGCACCCGCTCATTGAAGAAAGGCCGGGGCGGGTGCCGGCCTCCCGCCGCACCTGCCCCTTGAAGAAAGGCCGGGGCGGGTGCCGGCCTCCCGCCGCACCCGCCCCTGAAATAGGTCCGGGGCGGGTGCCGGCCTCCCGCCGCACCCGTCCCCGCCAAGGGGAGTGTCGACCTCCCGCCACACTCGATCGTTTGCCCCCTTAGCTTTTGGGCTCACTTGTCCCGGACTATTCTCTGGATTACACCTTGCGCTTGATTGGGGACCCCACTCCGCGAATATGGGGTTGTACATTAATCATTTCATTTGATCGCTAAAATGAGTCCACAACTTAACAACATTGAAACAAAACCCAGAAATTGGGCATAAATGATATATTACATTAGTCACAAAAGTCAATTATGTTACATGATTAAGGTGCTCATAATTCTTATAATATACATCTATTATAAAGGCATAACCAATACAAAGGCCAAGAAATTCATTGTGTACAATTCAGTTTACGAATATTTACTCTTATTAAGGAGTAGGATACCCACCTAATTGAAGCTTTAAGGTGAAGGAAGTCTTTATGTATGTGCTCCTTGTTTTCATAAAAATTATTTGAACGCAAAATTATAAAATCAGTCTCTTAACTTTTACACCTTTTGTTATCAGTCTCTTAACTTTTATACCTTTTTGCAATCATTCCCTTAACTTCAACACCTTTTTCCAATCAATCCCTCAACTTCTTTGGCAAAATTTTGGTCCCTCGTCTTTCCAAACAAAGCGAAATCAAGCCCTTTTTTGGTCCCTAATTAGAAGCACTTAAAATTTTGAGGGACCAAAATCTTGCCAGGAGAAAAAAAAAATAAAAGGATGATTTCAAAAGGATATACAAATTAAGAGTCTATTCATATTTTTACCCTATTGCAATTAGGAGTTTAGAGAGAATTAAAAAAAACTTAATGAAATAATGAGATGGCTTAATGTGTCTTGATGCATGATTATCATTGGGTGTTATTATAAGGGAGGTTGCAGCGCATTCTTACTTACCTCCAGAATATTTAACCACTACTTCAAGAGCCGTTTTGGTATCAATCTATTTTCCCTCATATTTGTGTAAATCAAAAAGAAGGAAGGTGATGCAGAACCAAGAGCGTATCAGGAAAATAATTAAAAAGAAAACCGCCCAGAATTACCCCATCTATAACTTGGAGTAACTCTTACAATTTGTTACCTTTACCTCCAGACACTGTTCCTCTGAATAGACCACAGCAGGGAAGAGCCGTCGGCCCTATGTTTGCAGGGAGACGACGGCGGCGGGCAGCTCCAGCAGGAACAAGGCGGCCAATGCCTTTGGAGGAGACACGGTGGTTGAGGGAAATGAGTCTGAAGGCGGAAGAATGTCGGCACGAAGGGGAGCCACCGGAGTCGGCACCGGCGGCTGACCGAAGAGTCGGGCGAAACAGCGGGCGGCTTTTCTTTATATCCCCTGGCTGCTGCCCTGCTCCTATTTATAATAAACCCCATCATATCCAATTCAGTGAACTTTGCACTGTCGCGGCGCCCCTGGAGAAGGATTCCGGTGTTCCCCATCATTCTCTTGTTGGAGAAGATTTCCTAACTTTAGGGATTAGGCTTCGCGGGTGGTCTTGCAGTCACCAATCATGTGAGAATGCTGGTCTCGCGGCTCCATTAATATAATCGCTGCCTTTGTGGGCGGCGCCTTCTATTAAATAATCGCTCTCTTTTTTTTCTGATCAAACTGATCCCCCCCCCCCCCCCCCCCCCCCCCCTGAGAGACCTGATCACACACACACACACAGGGCACACACACACATGTCCTTCTGCGCTCACACTGGCGGGCACTGAGCGATAAGAGTAGCTCTCTGCACTGTCTGGTAACTACTCTCATTAGATCACGAGAAATTTGCTTCTAAATATGCAGGTTCTTGTTTATGCATCATTCTCACGCCAATTCTTCACATAAGCTGTCTTCTTTCTCTTCCCTTTCCCTCCTCTGCTTACTCTCTTCCACCATGTTTTCTCAACCATGTCTCTTCTTAGGGAAGGTCGGAAGATCAAGGTAGGAGGAATGGCGGACTGAAGGATATGTAGTAGATGAAGGAGAATATGAATCGTAGGCATGGGAGGGGAGCCTGATCATGGGAATAAGTGGTGGAAGAAGGAGAATATGGATCGAGTTCACTGTCCATAGGAGGTGGGCATATGAAGATTTATGTGATTTCGAGAGGAATGAACATTGGAATACTGAAAAACATAGATTCAGTATGGTCGATTGGTGCAGAAAAGGAGAAGGATTGAAAAGTTTGGTCATGGATAAGCAGGAAAATAATTAAAAAGAAAATTTCTGAATTACCCCATCACTGAAGGATAAGGTAGATGCTGCTGGTAACAGGTTTACGCGAACAGTAAATTCAAGCTTCCTTCCGGAGCAGAGAGGGGCCGGCGGCCGGCCGGATTGCAGGGAGACGACGGCGGCGTTTCAGGAACAAGGCGGCGGATGGTGGAGGAGGCTGCGGGCGGCTGCTGCTGGAGGAGACATACGTCGGTGGCTACTGGAGATACAAGCCGCTCATTTTGAAGGCGGAAGAGACCCTCGGCACGAAGGGGAGCCACCATCGGCACCAGCGGCGTTGACTTGTTTTGCTCCTATTTATAATAACCCCATCATATCCAATGGTCCATACCCGGATGGGGACTGCATAAGTAATTTCGACTCGCGCGCCCCTCCGGACGCAACCGCGGAGTCGGATCGGCAAAGAACGGGCGGGCCCGTTCCCCATCAGAAGGTGCTTTTGATCCTTCTACATTTGCATTGAAACTATGATATCTTTGTTGAGAATATAGTCTCACATTAAAAAACTATGTAGCCTTATTGCCTTAATATAAAGCATTCCCCGCTTCACATACAACAAGTTGATTTTAGGTTGAAGCATAGGCTCAAGCACGGTATCAGAGCAAGATAGAGCCAACGACCATCGACTAGTTTTAAGTCCTAAAGTGCAGAGGTATGCTTAAAATATAGTGCCACATCAGGAAGCTCATATAGTCTTGTACACTTAATATAGATCTTGATCCCCTCCACCTACCATCGACTAGTTTTAAGTTGGCTGCTTAAGTTCTAACAACGTTCACCTATCTTATGAAAAGATGTTTGCCTCCAATCATCAATAACTGGGTAACTGACATATTCTGCATTTGTTTCTCAATGAGAGTCTTACATATATTCTCAGATAGTGGATTTCATTTTTAATTTATCCAACTTGTAATGTCAGATAAAAGACAGGTCTTTATGAATGTACGGACTGGCATCCCAGATAAGCTGCTTCAAATTGATGGAAATATAAGGAGAGTTAAGGCTACTAACCAGCAGAGGGATCTCATGATATATTTATATTTTTCTCAACCAGTCCTCAATTCATCTCTGGAACTCCTAAATGCTCTTCATGCAAGCAGTGGAGTTCTTCAACCTACAAACGGGATTACCCTTGGGAACCGCCGTTTCAGCTATAAAGTGATTATTCTCTTTTGAAAGAATTAATTTCTGCTTTATGCAATATGTAAATCTAGTTATGCTCCTTTTCTGGGCTCACATGAATCTATATCCAGGTTACAGGAATAGGAAGCATGGACGTAGTCACCATAAACTGTGCAATGGATCCCATAATCAGCAGGCAGGGAACCCCAGTCTCTGTTTCAGATCCTTTTACGTTCCTATACGGTATTGATACCTTGTTTTTCTTGAAATAATGACAGCTTTAAACACTCAGGAATTTTTAGGATGATTCATGTGAAAATTTGTGATAGTTCATAGACTCTTGAACTTCGCTAGATATAAATTTCATGGGTTGACTGATAAGATGACACAAGATTATATCCTATATCTTTTTCATGAATGTTAAACACAATTCAGAAACTCCCAGCAACCTCCACTAGGCTTGCAGACTAGCCTTAGCCACAAAATAGAACACTCTAAATAGAAAGACCGGGCCTTTGAAATATCAGTCGTTCCTATTCATATACAAAAGTTCATATTTATATAATCAAAAGTGGTGGGGCTCATTGTAGCAGCCTGAAATAAGAAATAAAAAAAAATCAAATATTAACTAATTGTAAGTCACTTAAAGAATAGCGTGATTGTCAAGATCTCGGAAATAGGGTGCCAAAATTACTTGATGCATGCTAACCGGAGATGAATAGATTCATTCGGAAGTAGTGAGCATTCAACTCGGCAGAGTGCGAGTACTCATTGGGAAGTTGTGAATGTGCCCGACTGTCTGGCGTCTGGTCATGTTCTGAATACCCCATAGGTACTTGATTGTTAATTTGTGGGGGTCATGTGATTTCTAAAGTATGTATATGGACAAACATGATGCAGAATTTGAAGGTTTTTAATGACTGAGCTAACATAACTATTGAAACTTTTCAGGTAATATTAAAATTTCAAAATATAAACAAATTTAGTAAAATCTACTTGCCATTTTGTTTTTCATCCTTCCATTATTTATCTCGCATGTCTAAATTTCATTACACACAGATGCACAAAGACCTGCAGTTAGGGTGAGTACAACAGCAGATGTGAGAACTAAAGAGCAAAACATACCAGTAATTATAAAGTTTGTGAAGCCTGTTTTTGAGTTCAACTCCTCCTCTGTACTGATTTCGGGAGGACATATTACGAGGCGAGTAATTCTTCTTTCAATGAATCTTCTTTTCTTTTGTTTTTACGCCTTTTCTTTGCAGTGTTACATTGGCCTTGGTGAAGGGTGCTGCTAATTGAAACTTACTATCATTCCTTCAGCTTTCGTGAAATAAGCGGGAGCATATATACTGGAGTTGTGCATGTAGATGACAGTATTGTCTCCATAGGGGTTCCTGAAAATAAAACAGAAGATATTGCAGGAAATAAAAACCTTGCATCAAACAACCTGCAAGTGAGACACTGTATGTAAGCTGCTCTTGCAATATGTTAGCATGTTCCCATTCCAATTATGAGTTTATGGAGTAGGATGTAAATGCCGCTTCTTCAGTTTGGAATCCATTGTAGTTTGTTTATGCCACATGAAATAAAAAACAAGACTCATGACACTTGGGCTCCTTTTATTTTGACGTTTTAACTCTATTTCACTGGGATAAAATTGTCACCTTAGAAATTCACGTCCTTGGTAAACCTCCATTTTGAAGCTCCGGCAATAATTCATTTTGGCTACTTTTCCCACCAAAAGTTTGTTGCTCCATTTTACACTGAATCCATTAGCATTCCTCTGCCAAACGGATCCTGGGGATCTATTTGGGACAAATATGATGTTTGAGTAGTGACAATGTGAAACTATGTCAATAAATGACATTGTGGTTGTCCACGTGTTTAAAACTTTTGTGATAGCTTTTTATCTGTAAGTCCACTTTCTGGGTTTTGGGCGTTCATGGCCACTAACATTTAACGACATCAGCATGACTACAATGACTTTTTAGCTTAAAATACAATTTTGAGTCTAAATGCTGTGTTTTTCATAATTATGTTCACAAAATAACCTCCACCGCTCTCGAATAGGGACTTGGTTAAAAACTCAAACCACCTTACTCATGCTCTGGTTGAAACCTACTTCAGTTCCAAAATAACCTTCTGCTCTCCTTGTTACGTTATGTGGTCAATCGTGTCAATTATCCTTTCTGTATTCAATCACAATGGATAATTTAGTGTTTGTGGTTAAGTTGGTATCTTCAGACCCATGATTCCCTATGTACATTGCTTAAAAAAATATTGTATTTTATATCCATGACTAATTAAACCAGATATAAAGCAGTCTGAGTCTAATAATATGGTGTCTTCTCAACCATGATTTCTTCTGTCCATTTCTTAAAGGAAAAAACTTATATTTTGTATCCATTACAGATTCTGTACCTATAATCTCAACAATGGTTTCCACCATTGCCACGGCTACTTTCGCAGCGACATCCATGGCAGCAGCAATCCTCACTGTCTCTACGGCAAGCCTCATTTCCTTCGGAGTATTTTCGAGACCCGCAACTTATCTGATACTAGAGACGACGAGAAACCTTGTGGTATGAACCTATACAGCTTCAGTAGAACTTCTAAAGATAGTTTTTACAGGTGATTCCATAATGTTCTGATCCCTTATTTTCACTGCTTTTTGCCCAACAGAGAACTGCATGCCATATCCAAGTTTTTGCACTCTCAAACTGGTTAACAATTGTAATGCCAGTCGAGTATTATGAATTTGCAAGAGGCATAGAATGGAGTATCCCATACATTAATCTTCCTTGGGAAACCAAGAAAACAGATCCGTTTTTGAAACATTCAAGTCCTCCAGTTATGTCGCACAATAGAGTATTACAAGGGAATGAGCTGAACATTTTTGGGCCAATGACAATAATGAATAGAGAATCAGAAAGTTCGCGGTATATAAAACCACTTACTCCAAATGAATACAGGTCATTTCTTGAGGTCAGGAGTTACTATTTCATTGTCCAATATGTTTTTTTTACAAACCTGATATTGTTGGATTTGTTTTCTTGCATCCATAATTACAGAATCAAGCTATGAAGCCTGAAGCTGAGTTCATTATGACCTCAACATGTTCAGATGTGTAAGTTTTTTCTTACTATATATGTGTGTGTGTGTGTCTGTGTTTGTGTGAGTGAGTTTTTTCTTAACTATATACTATTAATTACCTTCCTACTGGGAGTTTGCATTTTGAAATTACTAAAGCCTCCCTTGTAAGTTACATCCCCCCCCCCCCCCCCCCCCCCCGCCTTGGGGCTTTCCTCTTTGTGCATGCATATTAATATATTATGAAATATAACTTAGAGGGGAGGTCCCAGTAAACGATATATATATCCAAGCAGATAAATCAATGTCTATTAACTATGAAATCTTTTCCTGTTTTTGAAAGAGCTATCTTATTTAGAAATTGCTGATTAATATTTTTTTCACCTTTCAAGCAATACTTTATACAACATTTCATTTCGAACATTTATAACTCAAGAAAATTTCATTGTCGCAGGTGGAAGTATTTTGGCCGGAACATGTTCTGGTTAGCTGTGATTGCCGGTGGCCTGATAGTTCTTCATGCAATATTTCTTCTCATTCTTAGGTCAAGGAGAAGAAAGCTGGAAGAGCAGAAAGAACTCGGAGCTCTTGTATGCCCTAGATTAGAAGTATTCATATTAGTTCTTGCATTTCCATCAATATGCCAGGCATCATCCACATTGATCAGAGGTAAACTTCACTTCCTGTTTGGGATGACCTCCTTTAAAGCCAAAAGCATTTGTTGTAGTCAATTTTTTTAGAATTATTTTAATTGAAGTGATTAATTTGATGTATTTATGTTGGAAAAGCCCATGTAAAGACGCCCATTTATTTGTATTTCTTCTTTTCTCCTCTTTAGTCGCACACCATGTATAGGACTCTCTTCTCTCTTTCTCCCTCCTATAAATGTGTATTTATACCTTGTATTTGATTATTGAGAAAGTATATAATAGTTTGAGGATTTCTCTACATGGTATCAGAGGGAACGACCTCTTCTTGTCTATCCGCCCAGTCTTCAGTTTAACCAGGCGGCCTGTTTTTCTGCCTAACCGCTTATCTTCCTCAGACTTGCTCTTCCTACCCTCTTCTTATCTCTCTCTCCTGTGGATCCACCTCCTATCTCTCTTTCTCCTTCTCCTCCCCTTTTATAACCTTTCTATCAGGCGGGGCCTTCCCTCCCATGTTTACCCCTGCCCGCGCGGTTTCATCCCGGCTACCCGCTTCCCCTCTACTCGGTGCGGTCTCCCTGTCTACCTGTCGAGATCTTCGCTTCTCACTGCTCTCCACCCCTCTTGCCGCGACTTCTCTTAGTTGCTACTCGGTGCGGTCTCCCTGTCTACCCGCCGAGTTCTTGCCTTCTCGCTGCTCTGCTCCCTGCTCGCCGCGACTTCTCTTAGTCGTTACTTGCTGCGGCCTCCTTGTCTACTCGCCGAGTTTTTTGCCTTCTCGCTGCTCTGCTCCCTGCTTGCCGCGACTTGCCTTAGTCGCTGCGACTTCTCTTCTCGCCGCGCTTTGTTCTCTTAGGTAGCGTTTGGTTGAGCTTTTTGCCTCCGGTGCGTTTGAACCGCACCTCAATTTTATGCATAAGTTATGTTTGGCGTTGCTGTTTCAAGAACCGCCGGTTCTAAAATTCCGTTGTTTTCTATTGATCACGATCCGCTGTAAAATGTTGCGTTCAGCCGCAACCGTGGCGTTCTCCCGCAACCTACAGCTCGCGCTCCGCACGCCGCAACCCTCGCGATCTCCGCACGCCGCAACCGCCGGTTCTTCTCCGTGGCGTTCTCCCGCAACCCTACAGTTCGAGCTCCGCACGCCGCAACCGTGGCGAGCTCCGCACGCCGCAACCGCACGCCGCAACCGTGGCGAGCTCCGCACGCCGCAACCGTGGCGAACTCCACACGCCGCAACCGCCGTTCTTCTTCTTCTTCCCTTCTTCTTCTTCTTCTCAAAAAATCAGGATGAACTGAGGATGAACGAAAATTGAGGATGAACGAAAATTACAGGAAAATTCAGATCTGAAATTTGCATTAGAAAAAAAATTTGACTCAAAACTCTGTTTTGTATCCAAACAACTTTTTAACAAAACTCTGTTTTCCAGAATCAGCACTTTTTTTATCAGCAACAGTTCATCAGCAGCTTTCATCAGCAACAGCCCAACCAAACGGAGCCTTAATCGTTGCGGCTTCCCTCATCCCGGTGAGCTCCGCATCTAGGTCGCGACATCTTCCCTTGTCGCTGGTGTGCTCACCGTGACCGTGCGGCCTTCTCGACCGGCTTGTTCTCTGCTTAGTCGTTGCGACTTGTCTCCTCGAAGGCGGCTTCTCCTCTCTGCTGCGGGCTCCGCATATTGGTCGCAGCATTCTCCTTGCCGCTGGTGTGTTATCACCGTGACCGTGCAACTTCTCCTCTTGTCTAGTCGAGTCGGCTTCTCCCAGCTAACCGCTCCGCATCTTGGTCGCGGCGGCTTCGTTATCTTGCCGCTGGTGTGTTGTCACCAAGACCGTGCGGTCTTCTCGCTCGGGTTACCGTGTGGCCTCCTGCTCGCTGGTCTGCCCGCGCGGTCTCCCCTCCGTTCGTTGGTTTTCTGTTCGTCGGCCTAGCCTCCTGCTCGCCTTGCCATGGGGTCCTCTCTTGAATCTACCGAACAGACGACTTCCTCCTTTGCAGACCGCCCGGCCTCTGCCCCTGAACTCCGTGATGAGTAGCGGATTACTACTATTTTGTTAGCCGGAAAGAAGAACTTTGTGGAGTGGGACACTCTGTTCCCCGCATACTTCAGTCCAAAGGCTTTCTACATCACTTGACCCAAACCGCTCCTGCTGCTCCTACTGACGATTGGTTGCACAACGATGGTCGGGTTCAGACATGGCTCCTCAACTCCCTTGATACCGAATCCTACCGCGTGACCATGTATCACGAAACGGCCAAGGCAATGTGGATGAGCTCCAGTCTCTATATTTCGGTAAAGATAGTCTCCAACACCTATATGACATCATCACTGATCTTCAGACCCTTGATGTTGGCGGGGCCACCGACCTCACCTCCTTTGTTGCTCGGGCCAAGACTCTGGTTGAAGCATGGATCCAACATCAACCTCCTACGCTGGATCTTGCTGCACAACGTGCTCAAAAATAAGTTGTCGGTGTTGCCATAATGATGGCTCGTGTACCACCTCATCTTCAGAGCGTTCGGGCTCAGATCCTCTCCTCTGCTGCTACCTCATCACTATCAGATGTGTGTTCCATGTTACTCAAGGTCTCACCACCTCCTGATAGTTCTGTTCCTCCGTCACCGGCTGTCCTTCAACAGACTTCTGCACCCCTACTGATTCTTCCCCCTCCTGCTCACGGGGGCGTTCCGGATCTTGGTGCCGAGGTTCCCCGTGTCTTTCGGGCTTTCCTCCTTGAGACCCGCACGCAATTCTCCACGAACATCAAAACTATTCACGCTGATAATGCTCGCGAATACACTAGCCACGAATTTGCGACTCTTTGCTCTGAATTTGGGGTCATTCACCAAACTTCATGTGCCCATACCCCCAACAAAACGGAGTCGCTCAACGTAAGAATCGACACCTTCTCGATGTGACCCGCTCCATCATGTTTCAAATGCAGGTTCCCAAAGCTTATTAAAACTTTGCTTTTTCGAAGGTTTGTTATCTGATTAACCGTCTTCCTTCCCCCATACTCCACAATGCCACTCCGTTCAGCCTCATGTACCCGTCTACTCCGGTATTCTCTCTCACACCCCGCATCTTTGGGTGCACTTGCTACGTTCACACTCTTGGTCCATCCTTGGACAAATTGGATCCCCGGGCAGCCAAACACATCTTTGTTGGTTACTCCCGGACTCAGAAAGGCTACGTATGCTACTCTCCGGCTACCCGCAAGGTGACAGTCTCTGCTGATGTTACCTTTTAGGAGGATCTTCCTTTCTTCTCTGCTCCAGATCCTACACCTCTACCACCAACTGTCCTACGTCCTGTCATTCCCGTTACCACTCCACCACTAAGAATTCCTGTCATTCCGGTTACCACTCCACCACCAAGAATCCAAGCCCAGGCACCCCCTATTTCCAAGCCACCTCTTA
This sequence comes from Platanthera guangdongensis, assembly GCA_039583875.1. Lineage (NCBI taxonomy): Eukaryota > Viridiplantae > Streptophyta > Magnoliopsida > Asparagales > Orchidaceae > Platanthera > Platanthera guangdongensis. The sequence goes on along the minus strand of CM077147.1, from coordinate 15,129,478 downwards.
TACGTGTCTACACTCGTCGCCATCCTGCCTCAGGTGACCCACTGCAGTCGGCTTCGACCTCTGATGCTCCGCGCCCTGCTGATCCGACACCAGAATCTACAGCTCATCCCATGGCGAATTATGTATCCTTACATCGCCTATCTCCACAACTTCAAACTTATGTCACTTCATTATACTCGACTTCTGTACCTAACTCTGTGCAGGAGGCTCTCTAACATCCTCACTGGCGGGCGGCCATGGAAGAAGAAATGACAGCTTTCTGAGCTAACCAGACCTGGAACTTGGTACCTATACCTACCGGTCAGACACCTGTTGGGTGTAAATGAGTCTTTGTCATCAAACATGCTCCTGATGGGACGATTGACTGTCTGAAGGCCCTCCTGGTGGCTCATGGCTTCACCCAACAACAAGGTCTCCATTATGAGGAAACATTCTCTCCAGTGTCCAAGCTTAACACCGTTCGTGTTCTTCTCGCCGTGGTTGCGCATCGCCAATGGACCTTACACCAACTGGACATCAAAATTGTGTTTCTCAACGGCGACCTCCAGGAAACGGTTTAGATGCCGCAACCTCCCGGGTTTGAGACCACGGGGGATTCCCGAGTTTGTCATCTTAAGAAGTCCATCTATGGTCTCAAACAATCCCCTCGGGCATGGTTTGACTAGTTTAATAAGACCGTACAACAAGTCGGCTTTACTCGAAGTTCAGCTGACTTCTCTCTGTTCACACGTCATCAGGCAACGTGAACTGTTCTTCTGTTGGTTTATGTTGATGACATCTTAATCACTAGAGATGATTCAAAGAGCATCCAAGCTGTCAAACAGCACCTCAGCTCCGTCTTTCAAACAAATGATCTGGGGCATCTTCGATACTTCCTCGGTCTTGAGATCGCGAGACGACCAGATGGACTTGTCATCTCCCAAAGGAAGTACTGCCTGGATCTCGTTCAAGATGCTGACTACTTTGGATGCAAGTCTACTACTACTCCAATGGATGCAAATCATAAGTTGTGTGTATATTCTTGTGATACAGATCTTCCTCTTCAAAATCCGGAATGCTATTGACGACTGGTTGAGAAATTGAGCTACCTAACGGTCACAAGACTAGATATATCCTTCGCTGTTGGAGTGGTCAGCAGGTTTATGCATGCCCCACGAACATCTCACCTTCAAGCTGTTGAACGCATCCTTAGATACTTTAAAATAGCTTCAGGCCAAGCATTGGTATACAAAACTTCATCCTCTACTCCAAGATTGGTTGTGTATTCTGACGCAGACTATGTCGGTTCCTTGGATGATCGTCGGTCGACCGATGGCTTTGTACCTATTTTGGAGGTCATCTCGTTACCCGACGAAGTAAGAAACAAGCAGTGGTTGCTCCATCCTCAGCTGAAGCAGAATACCGATCGATGACATCTATTGTCTCTGAGCTTACCTGGCTTGAAAGTCCCCTTGCCGATATAGGGGTAAAACTTCCTTCATCTGTCATCCTGTTATGCGACAGCCAAGCGACTATACACATTGCAAAGAATACAGTTTTTCATGAAAGAACGAAACATATTGAAGTGGACTGTCACTTTATCCGAGAGAAAGTACAAATGAAGAAGATAGAATTGAAACATGTTCCGGGTACTGAACAAGTTGCTGATATCCTCAAAAAGGCTCTACCAAGTACCCTATTTTACCAGTTTCTGTCCAAGCTGGGTGCATACGACTTGTACCCTCCAGCTTGCGGGGGAGTGTTGGAAAAGCCCATGTAAAGAGACCCATTTATTTGTATTTCTTCTTTTCTCCTCTTTAGTCCCACATCATGTATAGAACTCTCTTCTCTCTTTCTCCCTCCTATAAATGTGTATTCATACCTTGTATTTGATTATTGAGAAAGTATATACAAGTTTGAGGATTTCTCTACAATTTAAATAAGTAGTAATCTATTACTGAAATATCCCGTAAAGCGTCGGAATCTCGTCGGAGGTGGTGGTGGAGGCGTAGATACAAGGGGAGTGGAGTACGGAGAATGCGGGAAGAGGGGAAGTCTTGCTCAACCCTAACCCTAGAATGGGAACGATGAAAAAACTAGAGAGGAGAAAGTGACTTTCTTTTTTATCTTCTCATTCATGACCCAAGTGTCTAAACACCGCGAGTCTATCAATGATGGTGAAGAACCACAAAAGTACGACCTCTGACAATGACATTTCCAATTGCATCAAATGGAGCGCAACTCGTTTTGTGGCGCTCGTCTTCATGTGAATAATTAGCCAACCAATTAATCAGACAAAAAAAATTAATCAATTAATCTAATAAAAATTAATCCTAAATCAATCAATTAATAATGAAGGGCAAGCATCTTGACGATGAAGAGCCAATGAACGAAGGCGCTGGGCTCAATGGAGGATTGTACGGCAACTAAAGTCGACCCAACTAGGAGGGGGCACTCTGCTCGCGTACAAGTGGAAGCACAGCTACTTCTGTGCTACATGGGGCTTGAGATTTCTCTGGTGTGGTGTGCATGAGATGGAAGGCATGTTGCTTTGTGTTGTCTTATCTTGAGGCGTGGGTTCGAAATCTACTGTGGAGAGAGTTGCACCTAATGTCGTGGAGAACGGAAGGGAGAACAGAGAGATGTATGGCTCAAGACTGAGTTGTCTCGCTCGACAGTCACGAGATCACAGACAATTGCTGGAAGGTAGTGTTGTTGAAGGAATTGTGGGCTTTGGCGACAGTGCTTCAGTGTGAGGCTTTGGCTTTCTGCAACTGGAACGGAGGCGTGTAATGGAAGACAAAGGCAACCCTATGATGCGATTGCGGCTCATTAAGTCATGAAGAACGCCCAAGAGATATCAAAGCCCCAATCGTTTCTGACGGAACGAAGTCGACACAGTCGGGCTCCTTGGGGTGTGCAGGCGTCGGTGATGCTTGAGGGGTTGCGGTATGGAAAGGGCCGCAATCTGGAAAGGGTCGTAGATTCGTAGCCGAAGAAGGTAGAGGACTAACTTGGAAGGTTTGTGTGAGGGAAGCGTTGTAGTAATTTTCCAGATGCTCTATTACCAAGTTATTACAGGTCTATCCCATAAGGCTTCATAATCTCATCGGAGATGGTGGTGGAGGTGGAGAAAGGGGATCGAGCTCAACCTATGAAGAATGTGAGGAGGAAGAAGGGAGAGGCTTGCTTAACCCTAACTCTAGAATGGGGATGCAGAAAGAACTGGAGAGGAGAAAAAGACTTTCATAATTTCGTTTTTATCTTCTGATTCATGACCCAAGGGTCCTTAAATAATATTCTCCGCATCTATCAGAACTTAAATCCTTTCCTGAAGCTGCAACCAAGCTAATTCCAAGCATGAAGGAACACAAAAGGGGTCTAAGTGCAGGAATTTCTATTTTGTTGAGGGGTGAGAGCGGTTTATCCTATTCCAAGCATGAAGGAACACAAAAGGGGTCTAAGTGCTTTACGTGCCATAAGGTTGGCCACTTCAAGAGAGACTGTTGTGTAAACTTGAAACCGGGTCATGTGGAGGAGAAAGGAGGAGGGTCAAATGAAAAAGATGAGTGAGGGAATTGCTTTATGTGGGAGACTGCGTCTATGTTGGTAAATACTTTGACCTCCATCACATTCTAAGATGATTGGATAGTTGATTCCGGACGTGGACACCATCTTACGGAAGACGGTTCAAAAGTTATACTCTTTCCAAAAGTATGGAGACAATGATGTTATAGCGATGACAGATAACACAGTGCATACAGTGGAGAAGGAAGAGAGTGTGAACTTGAATAATAAATGTGGAGCTCTTACGCTGAAGTGTGTATAGGGTGCACGGTATAAATTAGAATCTTTTTTCAGTAATAAATACAGTGGATGTAGGGTATCACTTGTTCGAGCCGAAGGAGGTGAAATTTCTTCGGAATGCCACTATCTTGAAAACGAATATCACACACACGGGAAGGAGAGTTCGAAATTTGTTTGTCTTGTCTATGTCTTCTTATGCGGACAAGATGTGGGCAAATGATGAAACTGTCATTTTGCATGAGAGATTGAAATATGTTGGTATGAAGAAGCTGAAGGCTATGATGACAATAAAGTGAAGAACCTAGTGAAACGTTTGCCTAGCCTATCATATTTCAGAAAACACATCGACTCCCATTTGGAAAGTCTCATTCTAAGAGCAAATGATCGCAGGAGTGTATCCATAGTGATGTAATGGGGCCACGTGCTACTCCCACATACTTTAGAAACCGCTACATGCTAGTGTTCGTGGATGTTTTATCTTAATACACTAGAGTGTATTTTGTAAAGGAGAGGTCAAAAGTGTACGGGAAATTTCAAGAGTTTAAGTAAATTGTTGAAGGCGTGCTCAACATGAAGATAAGAAGCTGGGAAACGGATAATGAAGGAGAGTTTACTTTTTATAAGTTTGTGTCTTTTTGTAGAAAATATGATATCAAGAGGGGGCATTCTTGCTTATACACACTCCATAATAAAATGGAGTGGCGAAGCGGAAAATGAGGCGTCTTGTGGAACCAGGCAAGTGTTGGCTACATGTTAAAGGTATTACCAAAGTCTTATGGGCGGAGGATATGATTTATGCAGCAAATGTAATCAACTAGATTCCACTGAGTTCAAACAATATAAAGTCACCTCATGAGATGATGTTTGGAGAGATGTCAAGTGTAAAACACTTAAAGGTATTTGGATTCCCTTGATTTGTACACGTTTGAGGCTCGAATAGGACAAAGTTGGTTGCAAAGATGAGGCAATGCATCTTCATCGACTATGATGGGCGGAAGAAAGGGTGGAAATACATGGATCCCCAATTAAAATAAAACTCATATCTTTATTAGGGCAACAACTTGGATATTTATAGCATACAACTCAACATACATATTACAACACTCCTCAAGATTGACAAAAGATATTTACTAAGCCCATCTTGTTACAACCCCTGATCATATCCTTTAAACTGAGTCCCTTAGTTAAGCAGTCTGTAACCTGCCCCTTGGTCGGCACGTGGCTCAACTCTAGTAGCCCATTATCAAGCTTTTCTTTGATAAAAAATCTATCAATCTCTATATGTTTGGTACTATCGTGCTGAACTAGATTGTTTGCAATACTGATGGCTGACTGACTGTCACACCACAGCTTCATCCTGTCATTTTGGTTCAGCTTCAACTCCTCAAGCATTCCTTTCAGCCACATGAGCTCTGCAACCCCTACTGTTATGGCTCTGTACTCCGCCTCTGCTATCGATCTAGTCACTACCGACTGTTTCTTGCTCTTCCATGAGACCAGGTTGCCTCCCACAAATATGCAATAGCTTGAGGTAGACCTCCTATCATCGACACAGCTTGCCCAGTCAGAGTCACAATAGCCTTCGATCCTCGCGTGCCCGTTCCTTCTGAAGGCCAGCCCCTTTCCAGGGACACTCTTCAAGTATCGCAGAATCTGGTACACTGCATCCATATGTCCCTTCCTTGGGTCGTGCATGTAGCGGCTCACCATGCTTACAGAGAATGAGATGTTCGGACTAGTGTGACTCAAGTAGATCAACTTCTCGACTAGCCTTTAGTACATTTCCCGATCTACTGGTTCTCCGGCCTCTGCACTCAATTTGCACCTTTGATCGATTGGCGTCACAGCAGGTTTGCACCCCAACATCCCTGTTTCAGTGAGGAGATCCAATGCATATTTCCTTTGGGAAAGGATTATCCCCTCGACCTCATACGCAATCTCGATCCCAAGGAAATAACGAAGAAGACGCAGGTCCTTCACCTCGAACTCCTTTCCTAGGGCCCTCTTGAGACGACTAATCTCCTGCTCATCATCTCCTGTAATGATCATGTCGTCCACATACACTGCAAGCATGGTAGTGTGACGTATATTCTGCCTGGAAAACACCATGTGATCTGCATTGATCTGGCGATACCCCATCCCAATCATTGCTCTCCTGAATCGGTCAAACCACGCACAGGGTGACTACTTCAGCCCATTGAGGGATTTTTTCAGCCTGCAGACTTTGCCTTCTGTCTTGGCTGTACCGGATCAAGGTGGTATCTCCATGTACACCTCCTCTGCTAGATCTCCATGAAAGAATGCATTCTTTACATATAGTTGGTGTAACAACCATCCCCCATTCACTGCTAGTCTGATGAGAGTTCTAACAATGCTCATCTTTGCAACCGGTGCAAACGTCTCCTCGCAGTCGATGTCGTAGGTCTGGTTGTACCCCTTGGCCACCATTCGAGCTTTGTAGCGCTCAACTTGTCCATCTGGGTTCAACTTTACAGTGAACACTCACCTGCACCCAACGACCTTCTTGTCTTTTGGCAGCCATGCCAGCTCCCAGGTCTTGTTCTTCTCAAGTGCCCTCATCTCTTCCTTCATTGCTGCCTCCCACTTCGGATCGTCTTTGGCGACCTGTCAATTGTTAGGTACAATAACACTATCCAAAGATGCAATGAATGCTCCGTGTGTAGGGGAGATATGATCGTACGAGACAAAGGATGCAAGGTCCAAACCGTATCTGTTAGGAGGATTTCTCGCATCGCTGCGAGTAGTCTTCCGTAACATAAGAGAATAAGTAGGGAGAGGATAAAGGATATCACCTGAGGCTTGTGTGGGTGTAGGTGTTCCAGGAGAGGAGGGCGACGCAGGCAAGGCACTAGGAGCTAGACTGGGCACCGACCTTGGATCTGGTACTGCTGGAGGCATCCTTCTACTGTATGTCAACAGTTCCCCCTGAGCCGTAGGTCTCACACCATGCCTATGCTCCTCAATCTCCTCCTCCCGCTCATCATCACTCTCCTGCTCCTCCGCAGATCCTCCCTGCCATACTCCCAAATATGTCACCAACATCTCTCTTTCTAGCATTGTACTTCTTTTATCTGACGATTCTAATGTAGGTAGGACTCTCTCTTGCCGGTAGTATTATTTTAGCTCTCTAAAGTGAACATCCATGCTCACAAATCATCTTTTCTCCACAGGGCTCCAACAAATGTAACCCTTTTGAGTACGAGAGTAGCCCACAAACATACACTTGACCGCCCTTGCATCAATCTTACCAACACCCGGTCTGACTACCCTTGCATCAAACTTACCAACACCCGGTCTGTTGTCCTTCACGAAGCACACACACCCAAATACCTTCAAGGGAAGTATCCCCCCATTATGTCCCTGCAGTTGCTGACACGGAGATTTCCACCCTATTACTTGTGATGACATCCCGTTGATCAGCCGTGCCGCTGTTAACACGGCATAACCCCACAGGCTCTGAGGCACCTTCATGTTTAGCATCATACTCCTTGCCACCTCCAAAAGATGTCTGTTCTTCCTCTCCGCCACTCCATTCTGTGCTGATGTGTAGGCACATGTGGTCTGGTACACTATCGCATGAGTTGATATGTATTCCCCCATTGCCTTGTTGGTATATTCTGTCTCATTGTCTAACCTTAGTACCTTAATCACAGCACTATATTGTGTTTATACTAGCTTATGGAAATCTCGGAAGCAGGTGATTACCTCATTTTTGTTTTTCATCAAATACAACCATGTAACACGAGATGCACAATCAATGAAAGTAACAAAATACTTATAACTATTTAAAAAACTTACAGTTCAAGGTCCACAGACATCAGAATGAATAATATCAAAAATAGAAGAGCTTGTTCGGCCCGTACTTGCATACAAACTTCTAGTAAGCTTGCCTAAATCACATGCATCACACACCAATTTTGTTTTATTTGCTGCATCAAAAATAGTAGGAAACAACCTAACTACTGTCCTAAAGGAGGGGTGCCCCAACCGCCTGTGATGAAGTACCAGCATATCCTCTGCATTCATCTTCTGTCCTCCACCCCTCCTTGTCTCTACCACAAAGATCAGAGCCGCATCCAGTTCTTCCCGATCCAGATAACACAACCCATAATGTCAAGTCTCAGTCCCAAGTATCTGCTTCGTCCCTTTCTCCTGGAACGTCACCTTAGGTATATCAAAGACACAACACATCTCAACTGGATAATTATGGAACTAATAGATAAAAGGCTAACTGGGAAAGGAGCATGCAAAACATTGGAAAGCGTTACTGAACCTGCGCAATTAACAATACCCTTACCGACCATTGGCTGGAACGTACCATCCGCCGTCTGGATGCTATCCGTCGTGGCTAGACGGGTATAAGAGGAGAACTCGCCTGCATTTCCTGTCATATGGCGGGATTCACCTTAGTCGATAATCCAGTCTGATGCCCTGAAAGAAGATATAGATGCCAGTGCGAGAGATCCATTAGAAGGTTGGTGGGCATACATAGCGACCCCCCAACTCTGTACTCCCCTCGCCCGTCTGCTTCCTCTTGATACCCTCAATCATGCTAAGTAGGGTCTGCTCCTCCTCTGTATAGATAACGCCAAGTTCCTCCGCACTCTCAGTCATACCCAAATTGACCCGATAGCCTCCTCTACCACCACGGCCACGACCACGACCATTACCACGACCATGACCACGTCCCCGTCCACCACCCAAATTTCTCTCCTTGGACGGCTTGGAGCATGCGTGTCTCAGGTGGCCGACCTCACCACAGTTGTTGCACCGTCGGGTTTCTTCCCTCTGTCCAGTAATTCCAGGAGCCACAACCGCCAGTGCTGACTTCACAAGCATGGACCCTCCTGTCCTTGCCTGTAGTTTGAGATGCGTCTCCTCCTGAATCATAGCAGAGATGGCCTCCGTGAAGGTAGGAATCGTCGTACCCGACAAAAGTAGAGCTCTCCGCTGATCGAACTTGTCATCTAATCCCTTCAGGAACTTCATCGTCCTTTCCTCCACGATGATTTTGGAAGCCCGACACCGAGGATCACTGCAACACATCCTACCAGAGGCATGATCGTAGTCCACCCATAGTCGCTCCAACTCGGAGGCATACTTCTGCACCGTTTTCTCCCCATGAATAGTGTCATCGATTTCTCCCTTCACCTGGAAGACCCTCAGAGTGTTCCCCACATCATCATATGTGTTCTTCAGCTTGTCCCAGACCTCCATGACTTTCTCGAGACCATCTACCGTGGCGACAGTCAATGGAATAACCGAGCTAAGAAGCCACATAAACATGGTCATATGGGCCAACTCCCACTCATCTCCCGCCGAGTTCTCTGGTTTCTTCAACGCCCCTGTCAGAAAACCCTCAACTTTCTTTGTTGCCAGGATCTTCTTCACACGGCGTGACCAACTCAGGTAGGTCATCGGTCCATCTAGCTTAAGATCGATCGATGGAAGTTCCAGCTTCGTCGGCCGTTGCGATGAACCCAACACTCTCAACAATGTGGCCAACTCGTCCGGGCCCAACATCTTGAAGATGTCTGCCATCGTTTCCTCCTTCGGCTCCATGGATCAACTTCCTACCGATCACTGCGTCTCGTTCGGTATTACGACATACATCGGCTTGCCCTTGATCCGATCACCGCATCCTGAGGGATGCTAGGAGGCGCGGAGACACGAGAAAGATTCACGAGGGGCGGCGGCACGGGTATAGGAAGCCGCAGTACGAGGTCGACGGCCGGAACCCCCAAGGGTTGTCAGCAGTGCCCCTTCCCCCCTCCCACGACATCCCAGAAGCAACAACAGTGGCCTCCAGAGGCTATTCCGGCAACCCTAGAGGCGGGATCCTCCGATCAGAAGAAGGCCAGGGAGCGGACGACTGCCTCCCGGCGGCAGAGCGGACGTCCTCCTCCGTAGAGGAGGCGTTGGCGACAACGGCAGTGGCGGGCTTTGGACGAGCAGGCAGCAGCAGCAGCGACGGGCTTCGAGCGAGTGAGCCGACCGTGGAATCGAGCGGGCTTCGGAATCGAGCGGGCGTCGGCGGCTCTCCTTGCTCTGATACCAAATTAAAATAAAATTCTTATCTTTATTAGGGCAACAACTTAGCTATTTATAGCCTACAACTCAACATACATATTACAACATCCCCAAACACATCACTTTATTGTTTCAATGGATGTGGTTTTAGATGATCTGGCATCCTATTATGATATTCCAAGTGTGACTTTGAAGGAGAGTAGTGGTGGAAGGAATCATGTAGGCGATGTTGAAGATCCAGTGGTGGTGATGGTGCTTGTGTCTCATAGTGCTCCAAATATTTCAAGTTTGTCGGCTCTAATGATGGAGCAAGGAAAGGGGGAGCAGCACTTTCATCCATACCTCTCGGGTTGATCTTGCTGTGTGTTGCCAAGTTTATTGTAGTGGGCCTCTATTCAATGTATTCTATTTTATCTTCATTTCGGTGTTCTTTTTTGAATTGGTTTGTGTATCTTCAGGTGTAAAATAATTTCATAACGGCAGGTATTGTCCTCTAACTTGTAATGAGAAGTGATCTGACCTTCAAATTTCATTTCAGAGCCTAGATGATGCAGTGGAATGCTCGTAGAAAAGAGGTCCGTTCAAAATTACAACAAATAATTATTTATTATAAGGTTAACATCATGTCACGTGTTGTCGCAAATAATTAATTAAAAGAGAACAAACTATCAATTTTACAAACGATAGAGACACAAATAATTTTAAGCGTTCACAGAATAAATCCCGCAAGTTGCACAACAGTTGAACTAATAACACAATAAACTAGATATCCACCACAATATGTGATGCAGTGGCAAGGCAGACACGGGGTGACCTTCTAAATGCGGCGTAGTGCAAGAGCGGTTCACAAAATTGCAACAGGTAATTAATTATTATAATAAATGAACAAGTGCCAAACTTTTTCCAAACTTTGATTTAATAAAACAAATATTAATCACACACCGAACAAAGCGCAGTTAATCAAGGACACATAATTCACCTCGCAAATCATACGACAAAATAAACTGATTAGCATAATAAAATAGACGCTCATCACAATACAAGTAGCCAAAATAAACAACAAAAGGAAATAACTTTTACCCCCCAATTTACACGTGCTGGTGGCGGCAGTAACGGTCGCGGGAAGGAATTCGAGGTTGCTGCCAGGTCGGGGTTTGAACGAGGAAATCTGGGCTAACTGTAGACTTGAACAAGGGGGTTTGAAAATAGCGGAGATGGATGAGGTCAGCCGACTACAGGGAGACGAGATTGTAAGTGGTTAGGGCTGGATGGGGTAAGGTGGCTCCACGGGATGGCATGCGGTGGTCCGATGCAGGGAGGGTTAGGGGTGGCTTGAACTGGAGTAACATGGGGATGAGGAGAGGGCTGACGACTGATCTGGGTGGGAAATGTCGACGGCTGGTCGGGTCGGGAACGACTGGAGTATGCCGACTGGGCTAGGGGCGGGGTAGGCGGAGGAATCGAAGAGGATGTAGGTGGAGGGGGCTTACAGTATAGTCCGGTAGAGGAGTTGCACGGTGAGGAGGTGGAAGCACATGATGCACGGTGTTTTCCAAGTGGTAGCAGGAGGAAGCGGAAAGGCGGCTTCAGGTGGTGGTAGGCTTACCAGATCAGGGGAGGGAGGCGGGGGAGAGGGTCTCCGGCGTCGCACCGGTGGTGTGGAGGCAGAGGGGAAGTCGAGAATCACTCCCGGCGAGGAAGAGCTGGCATCGCACCGCTTCCAGGACCGACGGTTTAGGAAATTTCTTCAAACTCACAATCTTTTGTATCTCCGTCTGGCACTAATGTATCTCCGGCTGTCAATGATGTATCTCCGTCTGGCACTGATGTATCTCCGGCTGACAATGATGTATCTCCGTCTGGCAATGATGATGTCGGTAGATCCGTTGAGGGTGCAACTCGATCTGCATGACGCGACGCCGCTGGTGGTGTCAAAGAGGGACTAGTAGTGGCCATAAGAGAAGGCTCAGGTGGTGGGGCTATGACATATGAAAGCTCGGGTAGAGGTGTGGTGAGTGGGTCCACGTACACATGTTCCTCGTAGTAAGGAGTCAAATCCTCTACGTTAAATACTCGGCTGATGCTCATACCATGGGGGATGTCTATCTCATATGCGTTCGTACCAATCCGCCGCACGACTGTATAGGGGACCATTCTACGTGCGCTTAATTTTTTTGCTGGTCCTTGTGGGACTCTCTCAGATCGAATGCGAATTAATACCTTTTTTACTGCTTCAAAGATTTGTTCCCACCTGTGCTGATATGCTTGATCTTTATAATAATCATTACTAGTTGCAATCTTCTTACGGACCGTCTCATGTAGGGCATGCACATGTTGAATGAAAGACTCGACTGACTCACTAGGTCTGGATCCTAGGGGAATATCCACCAAATCAATTGTTTTTTTAGGCTCATGCCCTAATATGATATGAAAGAGCCTCAAGCCCGTGGTCCTATTGACTGAGTTATTGTATGCAAATTCGGCTATGGGAAGGACCGAATCTCAGTTCACTGGACTATCTCCAACTAGGAAACGAAGAAGAGTCCCAAGACTATGGTTAACCACTTCTGTTTGTCCGTCCATCCGTGGGTGGTAAGCGGAGGAAAACTTCAGGGTTGTACCCGTCTTTTTCCATAAAGTATTCCAGAAATAACTCATGAATCACACTTCGCGATCAGAGACTATGGAGGTGGGGAGAGCATGATACTTAAATACTTCTTTAAAGAATAAAGCTGCTACGTGGGAGGCGTCAGCGGTCTTTCGACAAAAAATGAAATGCGTCATCTTGGAGAAACGATCGACGACAACAAATATCGAATCGAGCTTCCTCGGAGTGCGAGAAAGCCCGATAACAAAATTCATACTAATATCAGACCAGGGCCTCTCAGGGACGGGAAGTGGAGTGTATAGCCCCGTGGGCTGGCGAGACCCCTTTGCCATCTGGCAAACTGTACAATGCCTCACTACACTGGTGACATCTTTCTTTAGGCCGGGCCAGAAGAAACGATCATCAACCAACGCAATCGTCTTATCTCTACCAAATTGCCCCGCTGCTCCGCCTGCGTGTAACTCCCAGATAAGGAAATCTCGGAGGGATGACTGAGGAATGCAGAGATGAGAGCCCATAAATAAATACCCATTAGATATCGAATAACCCACCCGAAGGTCGGGCAACTCTTTCGAAAGCGCGGAATAAATATCCCCAAAATCAGTACACTTTGGGTAAGCGTGAACTATCTGCTCAAACCCCACTACTCGGGTGCTCATGGTGTGGAGGATACTAACTCGGCGACTCAATGCGTCTGTTGGTTTGTTCTCAATACCCGCTCGGTGCTTAAGAACATAGTGGAACTCCTCCATATACTCCACCCGTTTGGCGTGACGGTGACCCAATTTCTTCTGTTAATCGAGATATCTCAGAGCCTGATGGTTTGAATATAAAATGAACTACTTGTGCAAAAGATAATGTCGCCAGTATCGCAGTGCCTGCACAATGACATAGAACTCCCGATCATAGTTTGAATATTTCTGTCAGGCCTTGTTCAATTTCTCGCTAAAGTAAGCCACAGGGTGGCCTTCCTGACTAAGGACTGCACCGATACCAACTCCTGACGCATCACAAGTAATCTCAAACGGCTTGGAGAAATCTGATAAGCGTAACAGGAGCAGTAGACAGTTTCTCCTTGATCTCCTCAATGGATTGAGTGGCATCCTTCGTCCAAACGAAATCACCCTTACGAAGACAGCTCGTAATGGGGGTCATGACCGAACTGAAGGCACAGACAAACCTCTTATAAAATGTGGCAAATCCATGAAAACTACGAGTCTCATGGAGGTTTGTCGGAGTGGGCCAATCTCGGATCGCCCTGACTTTGTCTGGATCGACAGAAATATCAGACGCCGATACAACATAACCCAAGAAATGAACGAATGTGGATAGGAACAAGCACTTATTTAAGTTGATGTATAGATGCTCCTTTCGGAGGAGCTCGAACACCAGACAAATGTGGCGTAAATGCTCGGTGCGACCCTGCCTATATATCAATATATCATCAAAATATATGACCAGAAATTTGCCCATGTAGGGCCGCAAGACCTGTGTCATCATCCTCATAAATGTACTGGGTGCGTTCGATAACCTGAACGACATCACCAGCCAATCGTACAAGCCGTCCTTCGTTTTGAAGGTCGTCTTCCACTCATCCCCTCTCTAACTTTAATCCGGTGGTACCCACTGCGAAGATCGATCTTTGAAAAGATTTGTGCACTAGTCATGAGGTCATCGAGGCGGGGAATCGAGAAACGATACTTCACCGCGATCTTATTTATGACACGACTATCAATGCACATGCGCCAGCTACCGTCCTTCTTCGGGGTTAGAAGGGTCGGCACGACGCACAGACTCATACTCTCTCGTATAAACCCTTTTCGCAAAAGATCATCAACTTGCCATTTTAGCTCGACATGTTCAGTTGGGTTTAAACGATAATGCGGCAGATTGAGCAAAGATGCCCCAGGGATCAGATCAATCGCTTGCTGGATGTCCCTCGGCGGAGGAAGCTCATCGGGGAGCTCCTCGGGCATAATATCGCTATAGTTCATCTCAAAACCCAGGTGTTGAGATGAATCGGGGTACATCAAAGTGGAGAAGTTCGATGTGGGATTGTCGAACATCTAGGTCAAAACGTGTCCTGCTGACAAATATAATCTCAACACACCCCCGCAGCAGGACAGTCTTGGTAGGGATCTCGGCCAAAGTGGAGAAGCCCGATGTGGGATTAACCCCAACCACAGGACCGCGTGACCGCTGGAACGCGATGCCCAAACATGCGGTAAACATGCAAATATAATCTCAACACACCCCAGTCTCTTAGAACCCGCCAACCCATTAGCTCAAAACCCAGGTGTTGAGATGAAGGGTCTCTCAAGAGTCTGCGGGCGAGTAACCCCAACCACACTCTCAACACCCAGACCTCCTCAAAACACGTGTCCTGCTGCAAATATAATCTCAACACACCCCGCAGCAGGACAACCTGGTCTAGAACCCGACGTTCATCTCAAACCCCACAAAGTGGAGAAGTCTGCGGGCGATGTGGGATTAACCCCAACCACAACGGGGATATTGACGAGTCAACCCTGTCCCACACACACCCTTGCAAATATAATCTCAACAGGAGGATCCCTGGGCAGAGTCGTGGTGAGAGTAACCTTTCGACACTTGTCAAAAAATACGCACATGTTGGATCGCCCATAACACGTGGCGTCACGATCATATAGCCAGGGTCTCCCTAAAATAACATGAACGACATCCATAGGGATGACGTCACCCCAAACCCAGTCCTCAGTATACACTAATCGTATCGGAACCAGACATCGCTGCGTGACATGAATGATGGATTTATCAACCCACAAAACTCGGTAGGGATGGGGATGAGGCTCAGGTGTTAGCTGCATTCTCTCAAGTCCTTTCTTCGCAATAATGTTGACGCAACTCCCACTATCAATGGCAAGCTTGCAGGGTCCTCCCGTGCTCGGGAAATATGTGAAAAAGGTAGTGGTGCAGCGCCAATCCTCCTCGGCCCGCGGGGTGTGGAGGATGCGGCGAAGGACTCCGACCTCTAGCGATCGTTCAACATCGCTCTCCCATCCTTCCTCCACAACGACCGTAAATTCCTCAACGACGACATCCTCAGCCTCAGCGCTGGGCTCGCCCGAATCCTAAATTAGCAAATTTCTAGTTGGGCATTGCACGGTGAAATGCCCTCTGCCAGAACAACGATAACATTGGAAGCCCCCAGTCTTGGGACCTTCAGGCACAATAGATTTCCCCGTTGCGTCAGCTGGAGCGCGAGGAGCGGCAGTAGTCGTGGCAGGAGGGGGTCTCCTAGTCGTGGTGGCATCGGGTAGTGTAGTTACCTGCCTCTGGCCAGCGGTACACAAATACTGCTCGTACTCTAGTGCGAGCTGGAAAACCCATTCAACCGTCTCCATCCTATTGGGAATCAATTCCCTTTGGATATCCTCTCTAAGGCCCACACAAAAGCATGAAGCAGTGGTGATGAGCTCCTCCCAGATGTCGCTACGAACTACGAGTTCGTCAAATTGTGACATATAATCAGCAACGGTGAGAGTCCCCTGACGCAGCGCGTACCTGATCTAAGAGTTGGTTTCAATATGAAGCGGGGAGGTATTTATCTTGTAAGCGCTGCTTCATCTCGTCCCATTGGGTGATGGGATAGTAACCATCCCGCTCAAGAGAGCTCTCTAGACTTGACCAATAAATTTTTGCTTGGCCAACCAATTTCATTTTCGCAAACCGAATGCGCCTCTCATCACTCATGTCAAACCAGTCAAAATAATGATCCATATTCATGAGCCAATCACTAAACGTCTTCGGGTCCAGGTGACCATCAAAGGTGGGAGCATCAATGCGAATCCATCGGGTGATGTCATCCTCTTCTGGGGTCATCCCACGACGGGGCTCACGGAAGTCACCGTACTCGTCATCATCGTCATAATCATATTGGGTCTATCTCTACGACGAGATGGGGGAGGACGGGGTTCATCCGGAGGACGATGATCCATTCCTGGATCTCGCCAAAACTCGTAACCACGACGATAATTCGCTCTTGGTGGGGGTGGGAGATCTCGGCGAGGGTCGCCTCTACCACGTCTCCCGGGAGGTGGTATGGCATCTCAAAGGTCCTCGAGAGGCTCCTCATCAGGTGGAGGGATCGCTCGATCTCCGGGTGTCTCTAACTGGACTACCCTCGTTCTAACCCTCGCAATATCACCTCTAAGAGTTTCGAATTGGGTTCCCATCTGATCAAATCGGTCGAGAACCAATCGTTGAAACTCAGCGGGTGTCATGTTCGTTTGTGAGCTAGCGGTCCTATCATCGGTATGGTTGTGACTTGACATAGATTGACGATACTCCCTACCACTACGTAACATGCAAATGACCCTAACCTAGGCCTCTGATATCAATTTGATGCAGTGCTAAGGCAGACACAGTGTGACCTTCTAAATGCAACTCTAAATGCGGCGTAGTGCAAGAGCGGTCCACAAAATTGCAACAAGTAATTAATTATTATAACAGATGAACATGTGTCAAACTTTGCCCAAACTTTGATTTAATAAAACAAATATTAATCACACACCGAACAAAGCACAGTTAATCAAGCACACAAAATTCTCCTCGCAAATGAGGCAAATCGTACGACAAAATGAACTGATTAGCACAATAAAATAGACGTCCATTACAATACAAGTAGCCAAAATAAACAACAAAAGGAAATGACTTTTACCCTAATTTACACGTGCTGGTAGTGGTGGTAACGATCGCGGGAAGACATTCGAGGGTGCTGCCACGTCAGGGTTTGAACGAGGAAATCTGGACTAACTGTAAACTTGAACGGGGGGGGGGGGGGGGTTGAAAATAACGGAGATGGATGAGATCAGCTGGCTACAGGGAGGCGGGATTGTAAGTGGCTAGGGCTGGACAGGGTAAGGTGGCTCCACGGGATGGCATGCGGCGGTCCGATGCAGGGAGGGTTGGGGGTGGCTCGAACTGGAGTAACAAGGGGAGGAGGAGAGGGCTGACGACGGATATAGGTGGGAAATATCGATGGCTGGTCGGGGCGGGAACGACTGGAGTATGCCGACTGGGCTACGGGCGGGGTAGGCAGAGGAATCAAAAAGGATGGAGGTGGAGGGGGCTTACAGTGTAGTCCAGTGGAGGATAATGCTGATATCGAGTCGAGTTCAAGCGATTTGGGCTCGGCTCGAAATCGAAATTTTCGACTCGAAATCGACTCAAACTCGAAATTGATTTCGAGCCGAGCCGTCTCGGCTCGAAATCGATTCGATTTCAAGCCAGCTCGAATCAATTTCGAGTCGGCTCGAAATTAATTATTTTTTTATAAAAAATAATTTAATATACATTTAAATTTTAAAGTTTTAAAAATTGTAGTGTTACTTAAATTTTTTTAATGAACTATAGAGCATAAATAAAGAAATATTTTATAAATCACAATAAATATAAGATACTTCATACATTGTATTGAAATTTTTTTATACAAAAATATAATAATATTTATTATTTATACATTCCGGAGTAATTATTTCCAAAATAATAAGGTAAGAAAATTTTGCAAAATGAGTTCACACTCAAGTAAGTCAGATGATAGTATGATACTAGGAATCAGAAGATTCCAATGCCTTCTTTTTATCTATATAACTCAGAACTGCTACATAAGTAACCTCCGTCACTTGTCTCTCCATATGTTGGAGGTCCAATCGGAATCAAGGTGCCAATAAAAATATTTGACCAAATATATAACAAAACTACTTTTATATTAAAGTATAACTCAGACCTGCATCAACACTAGTTTTCATATCAAAACATTTGACCAAAAATATTACAAAACTACAAAATAAACAGTTCAAAAACCGTAAGTCCAATTAAATTCCATAAACATTCAAATAAAAGTCCATAATAGTCCAATAAAAATTCATCAAAGTCCACATTAGATCAAACTCCATTACTCCAAAACAATTTTAAACACCAAAATCCAGACACCCCATGAGTAGTAAAGCAAGTGCGCTATAGAAGACAACTTCATATCTGCAAAGTCAAATATGTGAATGAAACATTAATATGCACTAATAAACTACAACAACAACACTCAAGCTTTTATCAACACTAATATAGTAAAGGAAAAATTGAATTAATATTACTTTACTACAAGAGAATAGCCAAAATCAAAATCTAAAAGCCACCGTCATAAGATGTATGTCTAGCATGACAACGCCATCGTCATAAGATGTATGGACAAAAACGCCACCGTCATAAGATGTATGTCTAGCATGACAACGGTTTTGACCACCAACAAGAAAAGAAAACTAGATTTGAACATAAAAGTGGATGAAGTTCCTTAGGTGAGGTCGGGTGTCCACAAACGTTGGTTCATAACAACTGCGCCAAACGGAGCGCGAGTATCATGGTTATCAGGATCGCGAACCGGATCGTAGGATCTTACGATCCTACGATCCAGATGTTGTAAATCGATCCAGATCTTACCTAGGATCTAAATCGGCACATCTACGACTGGGATCACGATCTGGATCTTAGGATCTTTAGGATCACGATCCTGACCCGATTCTACCGGTTTGGCCAAATATAACTAGAAATATATCCAATCATATCCCGACTCCATTCAATCGGTCCAACGCTCATAACTCATTGTTTAACCTTATCCCAATTCCACCCCCATACCCCATCACAAAATCATATTATGTTGCTTTACCGTATCTCAAATGTTGAGTGTCGACTGCAAATAGAGGCCAAGAGCGGCTTCTTCGGTCACTTTCAGTTCAGATTTGTTTTTATTGTTAGTAAACATTGAGTGTCTTACCTGAAACTGAAATTGAACTTGGTATGATATTATCGTTTTGATTTAGCTATTCCAAAAAATTTAATATAGTTATTTACATAGTACTCAATTTATTGATTTTTTTTATTAATTGCGCATGTAATTTAATGATACAAAATTCAATTTTATTTTTTAGTATTAATTTATGAATGTTGTAGGATCTTGCGATCCTCGATCCGATCCTACGATCCGATCCGATCCAACCTCAAAACGATCCCACCTAGGATCTCGATCCTGACAACCTTGGCGAGTATCCTAAAAACTCAACAAATATAGATTATGGCTGATCTTCACACCACAAAAAACCTTATAAAAATATGCTAAATGCTGAAGCAAATCAACTAACATAAAAAGTAAAATCTGAAAATAAAAACAGGGAGTAATAAAATAAAATTTGGATAAGAGATTTACTACGTGATGTCAAGTACACTCTACCCCAACACTCTACCCCATATTTAAATGATGCTACACGAAAAAATTAATATTGAAATAAAATCTAAGAGAGGAACTCATTACCCAATCGTCACTATAATTCTCTACTAAACTCATAATATCTGAATAAATAAAGATTTGTTAAATTCTAGAAATAAATCATGTCCTTGAACAGTGAAGAAAATAAAATCATCTACAAGACTACAAAACTATGAGACATTCAAGAATGCAGTATCTGGCCTATAGTAAACTCAACATGAATGAACTAGCATTTTGGCATCATTATGCAATTACTTGGATAAAATAAGAAGCCCATAAACATCAATATGGAAAGAAAGGATAGTGTGTATTAAATGAAATTCACATAAAAAGAAATTTGTAGTGACATAATAATAAAAATAACCAACTGTACCTGGCCAAATGGACTTCCAGAAAACTGCAATATAACAATGATAAATATTTTAATGCAATATAACAATGATCTACAATGATCAATTTGCAGTATCTGGCCTATTTTCAGAAGCTTCTAGAAAATAACCTGAAAGAAAGAAGTGCATACGAATTAAATCTAGGGGAACTATACTCTAAAAGCCAACTGAACAATCTACATTTTCTCAAATTGCAATTCACAGTGTATAACTCAAACAAAAAAACATCAAACGTGTATGTCCTCTAAGACAAAATTTAGTAAAGAAAATGAAACCTTATCCTGAATCTTCAGACAATATCAAACTCACATGCTTAATTGCTTATCATATCTAAACTCTAGAAGATACAGAGGCCTGATTTTAATTTGAGTCAAACAGTGAAGCAGAAATATGAGCGGCGTTTTCTTGATGGAAAAAGAAAGAAAAAACGTAGAATCATAATAAAAATAGGCACATCGGAGAAAGAAGACGATCACATATTTCTGTTGAAATAAAAATAGTCATCATAAAAATACAGTTTAGGATTCTATGCGTAGCACTAGTGTTTCTATGAACTTCCAGAGTTATGATGGAGCTTAAAGAAGAGGCTGTGTAGAGACACGGAGATACGAAGACGGTAACATATTTTTATTGAAATGTTTGATTTCTTCTTCTAAACATGGGACTAGAAAGTTAACGAAAAACATTTGCGGTAAAATGCTATTTCCAGGCTTCCAGACCAAATCTCGCTCTACGTTAAAAACTTAAAAACAATCCATTAATACCCCGAAATAGCAATCGAATTCGAGATCCAAATAATCAGATTACAAAAATTTAAAACTCTGAAACCTGAATAGGCTGATTTACCATATGAAGAGTTGAAGACATTACCTCCAAGATTCTTGAGCAGGAAAGGACTGGAGATGAGAGGGAGAGAGGAGACAGCAAACTAAATGCTCCCCAACTGCCGAGTAAGGCCTGCGTGAGTCTCCTTTGTTGTTTCGTCGCCACGGTAGCCAGCGGCTGGGTGCTGAGGCGCAGAGCGGCTGGCCGTCGACGTGCAGAGGCGAAAAGTAGAGTCGCCAGCGGCTGGCGTGCAGAGGCGCAGAGCGGCAGAGGTTCCTTCTTGGCTTCTTCGTTCTTCCCTTCTGTTCTTCTTCTTCGCTGAAAAGGTGCCGAGGCAGCCGAGCGGCGAGCGGAGCCTTTCTCCGGAGTAAACCAGGTCGGGCTCTGTCCTTGGCAGAATGGCAGCAGAAAAAAAATTAAATGTTCACGGCTTGATTGCGTGCAGTGCAAGACATTGCCGCAAATGCAATGTTGTTGCCCACGCCTTGTCCCGACTCCCGAAGAGACGTGATAGACAGGCAGAATTGCAGAAAGTAGACGAGATTGGCAGGCAGAATTGCACAAAGTGAATTAATGAAAGTGGCGTGAGGATTGAGGTGTAAACTGGCAGCGGGCCAGTGGCTTTGAAAAACGCCAAAAAAATTTAAAAACTAAAATTTTGAATCGAGCCGGCTCGAATCAATATTCGAGCGAATCATATAAGGCTCGAAATCGACTCGAAATTGATTTCGAGTCAATTTTGATTTGATTCAATTTGATTTGATTTTTTTTATTTCGAGTTCGATTCGAATAAAAACTCGAGCGATTTTCGAGCGACTTTCGATTTTCGATTATTATGCTCACTCCTAGTGGAGGAGGAGTTGCACGGGGAGGAGGTGGAAGCACATGATGCACGATGTTTTCCGGGTGGTAGCAGGAGGAAGCGGGAAGGCGGATTCAGGTGGCGGTAGGCTTGCCGGATCGGGGAGGGAGGCGGGGGAGAGGGTCTCCGGCGTCGCACCGGTGGTATGGAGGCAGAGGGGAAGCCGAGAATCACTCATAGCGGGGAAAGAGCTGGCGTCGCACCGCTTCTAGGACCGGCGGTTTAGGAAATTTTCCCAAACTCACGATGCCTTTAAACCACTAGCCGGCCTCAATAAATAACCCTAACATCAAAACCGCCCAATAACTGCACACCATAATCTAAAAATAAACCACCCCGATCGGACGGCTAAGACTATTTGGATCGATTGGGGGCTAAATACATCTCGAAATAAAAAAAACGCAAAATATGAAAGTGACTAGAAACAATCATCCGGACGCTACCACGGGTTCCGATCGCCCATCCGGGCACTGGATCACCGCCTCCTGCAGGAATATACGCGCGTCGGTCGTGGCGTGCCGTCAATATGAGTTGCCAAAAGTAAACAACTAAAAGCAAATGATTTTACCGAAATTCACACATGTAGTCGGTGGCAAGGCGGTTGTTTGCGGGGCCTCGAAGTTGGCTGCAATGTCCAAATGTTGGACTGGAAGACCGAGACTAAAATGTCGACTCAAACAAGGATCTAGATGGGGAGGGGGTGTCTTTGTGAATGTGGTAGGCTGAAGGTTTAAGGGATATAATTGGATATTCGGTTGCTGGGAAGAGAAAGAGGCAACGGGAAGTCAGAAGTCTGAGGAATATTGGTGGCTGGAGTCAACTGGAGGGAGTAGGCCGATGGGGAGGAAATCAGCGACGGGGCATGGTGGGAAATGACTGCAGTTGGGTAAACTTTGACAGTGGAGAGATTTGCAGAAGCCTGCGGTTAGGGTTGGGTGGGCCGGATGGGAAAGAGGAGGGGAAACAGTGACTTATAGGTATGGACAGGGCAGAGGCAGACTTTGTGAGTTGCAGGCTTGGACCGAGAGGAAGCGGATGGGAGCGCAGAACTGCGTGCTGGATGAGCTCAAGAAGGAAGAGAAAAGGCTGATCAGAGAGGAGGGTGTTCCGGCGTCGCACCAAACCGTGACCGAGCGGTTTCCACCCATTTCCCAAAACCATCGATCCTTTTCCCCCCATCAGTTGTCTCTGCTTTTAAAGCCCTAAAATAACTGCTGCAATAAAATAACTGCAAAATCAAATCAAACCACCCGAATTGGATGACTCAAACTGTCTGGACTGATCGGGGGCAAAATATAACTCAAAACAAAAAAAAACATACATGAAATCGACTCCGATCGACCACCCGGACGCAACCACGAGATCTGATCGTTTGTCCTGGCAGCGGATCACCGCCTCCTGCGGAAATACACGTGAGTGGATCGTGGCACGCCGTCACTAGAGCTTCTAACTTGTTGAATTTATGCAAAATTAATAGCACATACTGCCTAGTATTTTAAATAAAACAACAACACTCAAGCCTTTATCCCACCATTGCGGGGTCGGCTATATGGATCATTTTTCGTCATTGCGCCCCATCGTTTGTCATAATGCCTAAGTTCACGTCTTTCCTTATAGTACGATCCATATTCATAAAAATGACTAAATTTTACGTTGACCGTTTATCTAACACAATCATCATTTTTTTTAATGAAAGTGGGTAGAAATTGTAGGATATGTATTTTAATTTTTAACTCATATTCTGATAAATTTTCATTCAAAATTTTGAAAATGAAATGAAAGATGCATTTGCTTGGAGCATGATTTAGATTTTCTTATTTATAATACCTCAAGCCACTGATATATATATTAAGGTCTTTAAGGAATAAATATTACATAATCTTTAACAACTCTTTTATAAAATCATTGCAAGTTTTATTTTCCCCAATCTTATAAGAACCAGTTAGTGTTACTATGATGAGAAAATTAAAATGCATAGATTTTTTGCCCTCAAACTTGTGGATTTGCTTTTTTGAATTAGGGGATGTATGAGACTATGAGTGGCTGTATGCATAGCTTGATCTAATATGATATTAGAGCAACTAATTGCCGTGAGTAAAATCCCACACATGTAAAACTATTTGACTTATGATTGAATATATATTTTCTAACCTAGTGAACTTTTGGTATTAAGCACCCTTTAATTAAGAGATTTTTGCACATTATATTCTAAATATTTAATTTTGGCACTTTGCACTCCCTCAAATGCTTTAATATTAGTATTTTAAATCTTCCTAACCCTCTTAAAAGAATATTTATAGTATAAAATGCCAATATTAAAGTGTTTGGGGATGCATGGTACAAAAATTAAATATTTAAACTCTTTTGACACTTTGCACCCCCAAAATACGGGTTTTTGACACTTTGCATTTCCAAAATACGGGTTTTTGACACTTTGCTTTCCCAAAATACGGTTTTTTGATGCTTTGCACCCCCAAAATGCGAATTTTTGACACTTTGCACCCCGAATCTTTAAAATTGTCATTTTGCATCTCCAATTACCGATTTGACACTTTGCACCCTCAAGAGTTAGGTCGAAATTTCAAGGGCATTTACGTTCAGGCAGCACCAAAAATACTCATTCAATGGTATTTTGGTATGGGAAGCGCCAATAATCTGGGGTGAAAAGTGCCAAAATGAGTATTTTTTGTGCTTCCCGGACCTAAATGTCATTGAAATTTTGGCTTGGGGGTGCTAAGTGTCAGGAATCGGTACTTGGAAGGTGCAAAGTGTCAATTTTGAAGATTCAGAATGCAAAGTGTCAAAACTCCATATTTCGGAAATGCAAAATGCCAAGAAGTCAATATTTAAGATACAATGCACAAAAATCTTCCAATTGAATGATGCTTAGTGCCCAAAGTCCTTTACATAATGGATAACAAATTTCACAATGAGCGTCGTCTTCTGTCATGCAGTGCTTTACAAAACTCCTTTTGTGCTATGTACTGCAATGTTTTTTTACCTCTTCCTCTTCTGCAAGGTGGAAGCCCCACCGAATTTGCTGTAGGAATCCTACTTTTCTGCATAGCTGCATCCCTCCTCCTATCACTACTTCTGTTCCTCTCCATTGGGATCACCTTCGGCAAGCTCCTCCAATACAAAGAAGTTCATCAGGAAGGGCAAGAATTCCGTTGGTACCACGAACTTGTTCGGATCTCACTAGGCCCCGGCAAACGGGGCCAGTGGACATGGAACAACCACCCTACCTCCCTCAACCTTGTCCGTTTTGGACCACTCTTCGAGGATCTTCGCGGCCCACCAAAACACATGCTCTCCCAGATCTCCACCGGCGGTGAAGGTAAGCGCAGAGACCGCATCATCGCCTCCGAGGACGAGAACGAGGATGCGGAGGCTCCATTCATTCAGAAACTCTTCGGCGTCCTTCGGATCTACTACACATTCCTCGAATCGGCCAAGCGCGCCGCGCTCGGCGTCGTCGCTGGCGCCTTCTACGCTGAAAATTCATCTAGGGTTCCCATTCTTGTTGTCCTCTCCATCACCTCATTCCAGCTTGTATTCCTCGTGCTGAAGAAGCCGTTCATCGAGAGGAAGGTGCAGTTGGTGGAGATCATTTCCGTGTCGAGTGAAATTGGAATTGCTGGCTCCTGCCTCGCGTTGCTGGAGAACGACGTCTCCGACAGCGGACAGAAGACGGTCGGTTACTTCATGATCGGTTTGTTCGCCGTCAGCTTCGTCGCGCAAATGATGAATGAGTGGTATGCATTATACACGCAAACAGTTCGACTGAGCTCCGGGGCGAACTCATTTTGTTTGGGATTGAAGAGAGCAGCTATCGGGCTTCTGATTCTCGTGCTTCCATCAAATTTACTGAAGGAGTATTGGAGGGAGGAATTGGGGACGAATGATCGAGAGGGCGGCGGGGCGGCATTTTCTCCGACGGACGGGATTCGCCCGAGCTCCGGCGAGAGGCCGTGGCTGAGGCAGTTGAGGGAATTGGCCAAGGCTGGATTCAGCAGGGACAATGGCGGAGCTTCCAAGGATCCTTCAACCAGCCGGAACTGTAGCGGGGGTTTCTGGGCCGACAAGAGAAGCGGCAGCTCGTCGGTCACCTCTTCGAATGAATTTAAAGGGAAGGGAGATATGAAAGCCAAGGGAATGCATAAAGATCTTGAGGCCATTTTTTCATCTAAATGACTATTGATTGATTTTCTCTTTGTTGTTCAATATGCTGTATTTTTGCCCCCTTCAATGGACTACAAAATTTTCCTCCTTTATTTATTAATTTTGTTTTGCAATAAAGGGTAATTGACAATATGTAACCTTGAAATGTAGGGTTATGGCAATTGCACCCCCCCCCCCCCTCCAATTAGGAAAAAGTTGGCACTTTGCACCCTGGTGGGGGTGCATTTTGTCAGTATTTTTCTAATTGGATGGTTCATTTTGCAATATTAAATAATTTAGGGTGCATTTTGTCAAAATCGGATAATTTGAGGGTGCATCTGGCCAATTATCTACCTTTATTCCCCTGATGAAAAAAATGCTTGTCAAAAAATCATTTTTAGGAAATAGTGGTCTCTCCCACAGTCCCATTTTTGAAAAATATAAAAAGAGCTTTCTTGTTTTCACTCTTCTGGCAGCTCTACATCTCTATTCTCCATTATTATTATTTTATCTTAGTACTAATTTTGCACAACTGCTTTTGATACAGCAAAACAGTCCCAAATAGAGCATATATTTTCTTGTTACTGCATGAGTTGTGGCAAAAGATTACAGTTACAATAGTGCTGAGGATGAGTATTCTTCATAAATATTTGAATGAATTTGAGGACAAATTTTCAATATAGCCCCAGAAATAATCGATAGTATAAGTTTAGCCCTGTTTTCTGGTGATGAAATATCTAATATCTGCATGAGTTGTGGCAAAAGATTACAGTTACAATAATGTTGAGGATGAGTATTCTTCAAAAGAGGGCTATACTAGGAATTTGTTAAACCATATTTAATTAATTCATGTCCTTAATTATATAAAAATGCAGGTTACGATATTTAAATTAAGAAAAAGGGGCTAGATTGAGAAGAATTATAAAAACGGGGCTAAACTTATACTATCGATTATTTCTGAGATTATATTGGAAATTTGTCCTGAATTTGATAGCTGCTGGACTCATGTTTTCGCCATTTCAGTAACTTCAAAGACTTGAAAAGCATGTATAAATAAACATGGATCCCATGAAAAGTTTAAATTATCTAAATTCTTTTTTATTTATATGAATTGAAGAATGTGAAAGATGATGCATGACACTATGACAACCCCTTTGTCAAGGCGCATATAATTCCATGAAAAATATTTTGGGAGTAGGGCTCTCATCTGAAAAAGAACTAATCCTTCGAAGGACTTCTATCCGCCCGAGTTTTTATCACGTCCTCTACGAACAATTTTGCAGGTGACACTCTCATCTTGAAGCTAACTCGCTATCCATAGTCTGAATTGGGATCCTCCTCTTTTGAAGACAAATAGATACCATCTATTTAATTCATCATATATGTTTTACCTTCATACGAAGGCTTAAGAAATGCGCTGCTTTTGCTCCTGTGAGTTTGGGCAAAAATGTCATTGTTATAAAAATGTGTTTAACATGATCACTACAGCCATGTTCAAATGAACTGCGACTCTCTAGTCATGAAAGTTCCAGCTTGTTTAAACATATTTTTTTAAAGTCAACAATGCCCACATATTTGCATGAACAATGCCCCAAATAAAGTCATATATTGTCCTTAAAATAATATATATATACTTAAAAAAAAATGATAATTTTACTAGTGTCTAGTAACATCCAACTAAATAGTGAATTTAATTAATTCGATTGTATCATGAATGCAGTCTAATTTCGAGCAATGAATTGAATCTTACCATATCTTATCTTTAAGTGCTAGAAGAGAATAATTAGAAATTCCCATAATAAATTATTAAATTTACACAATATGCACAAAATATAACGCAAATGTTTTCTTTTTGTTGGGTAAATACTAAATACATGCCTTTTTTGATAAAATAATGTTTAAATATTAATGACATTATTATAATATTAAGATTGCAAAATTACACTTTAAAATACCAATTCACATTTCACAAGCAACCATGAGTGTGAGAGGCATTTTGTATCAATGTAAAAAAATATTGACATGCATCTAAATTGGACTTGACATAACAAAATATTAAATAATTACAAAACATTTTTGTTAAGAAATATACATTAAGGATGACATAATTGAAACTTAAAGACAATAATAGATAAATTTAAGCTCCGTTTGATGCGGTGATGCCTCGGTTGCGGTCGTGAACACAATGATTGTGAACCGTCGTGTTCATGAACACGGTGATTGTGAACCTCGCCTAAAGTCTTAATCCGCTTTTATGTTTAAAACTAGCTTTCTTTTCTTGGTGGCGGTCGTAACTCTCGCATTCACGGCCTCACATACAATCTATGACAGTGGCGTTTCATGTCCAAATTCACTAGAGCACACTAGGGATGCAAGTTGAGTTGAGCCGACTCGAAAAAAGCTCGACTCAAGCTCGAGCTTGTGCAGCTCGAGCTCGAGCTCGATTACGAGTCGAACTCGAGCTCAAATATTATTGTTCATGAGCTCGCGAGCCGGCTCGCGAGCTTTTATTCCATTTTTTTAAAAAATACATATATAAAATATGAAAAAAAAAATAAAGCTCGTGAGCTAAAAAACTCGCGAGCAGCTCGAGCTCGCGAGCTCGAAACTCGAGTTTGATAAGTTGGCATGAAGCTCGAGCTCGAGCTGGGATAAATGAACTCGTCGAGCTCGAGCTTGAAATGAAAAGCTCGAGCTTGGAAGTTTTGCCAAGCTCGGCTCGAGCTCGACTCGTTTGCACCCGTAGTGCACACTTAATGTTAATAAATTAAATAGGAAAAAGAATAGACCCAAAACTAAAAAAATGTTCAAAATAAATTACATAATTTAAAATTAGCACCTTAACAACATAATATTGATAATGATGATCTTTTTTTAATTTTCCTATGTTACTAATATCAACCCATGACATATAATAATGATATAAATAAAAAATTATTATTATTTTCTAACATAATAACTATTTCATTTCTCATGCCCTTATAAGTTCTGATGTGCAAGCACGTTCTCCATTACAAATAAAAATTTAAAAAACTATTAATCTTTTTTTTTGGTTAAATGCTTCAAAATCAGTATAAATAAATGAAACCACAAAGCATATCCAAGTATTTATGACAGACCTACTAATAATGATAACATTAAAAATATACAATCAATCCACATTCTAGTATTTTGGAGCAAGCATTTATTCATGAATGGAAGGTGGAAATATTTAGGGTTCTTTTGGCCGGAGCACCCAACGGATCGAAACCGGGCTTTGGAATCGGAGGGGAAGAGGCGGGGCTCAAAACGGAGCGGGCTGCGGTGGGAAACAGAACAAATGGGGACGGCGGGTCATTTGGTTACCCGCCGTCCGACAGCGTTTGCTCCAAACAATTTTACCCTTAGTTTCATATTCAACTAAGGGTAAAATTGCATAAAAATCATTTTTTGATGCATAAAAATCATTTTTTGATGGACAAAATTGCATAAAAATTTGCATGGCAGTAAATATGTTTCCTTTGATTGATTCCAAAAAATAATACAGAAACCAGGATCAAGGAGAACTCATCCCCTCTTTTGTAATAATAATTTTAAAAAAATATTCAATAACTGTGAATGAGAAGAAGACTAAAGGAGAAACAACTGCTGCAAACCTAACCCAGCAATCTCAGCAGTGGACTACATACAACTAACCATTTCGACCGACTGATACGGATTCATGTAACTTCAGCGAATCGCCGGAGAAATCTTGCACGAAATATCGGTATGAGTTGGTATCACCCGTTAAAAACTGCGGGCGACATCGAATGATACCTGCTCATACCAAATCACAGCAACATTTTGCACTAGAATTTGCTCTCAAACTAAGCCCATGGAAAAAGGCCACAAAAAATGTACACCGGCAACTGCAACACCACCAACAATAACAATGTGCTCTGAATGGCCGACTGCTCGTGTCAGGCATCGCCGAAAGATGCCTTTATTCGTTGAACTGTATCGTCGACGAGCCGGTTGACCGTCGCGACCGACTCGAGGTTCAGCGTCGACGTCGGCAGGCTGTTCACCATGATCTGAAAGGCGACGGTGAGAACCGAGCCCGACGA
This sequence comes from Platanthera guangdongensis, assembly GCA_039583875.1. Lineage (NCBI taxonomy): Eukaryota > Viridiplantae > Streptophyta > Magnoliopsida > Asparagales > Orchidaceae > Platanthera > Platanthera guangdongensis. Next base: position 15,099,414 of record CM077147.1, on the reverse strand, counting down.
TCGTCCCCCCGGGTTGGAGCTCGAGGAGGCAACGCTGCCTCCGCTGGGCCGGCCGTCGGGCAGCACGACGAATCCCGACGGCAGTAGAGGGACGAACGACGAGTCTTCCCCGCCCATCGCAATGTTGATGGACGGAATATCTACGGACGCGTGGACGACGAGCGAACACGATGGGTCGGTGCAGCTCTCCTGCAGTATCAGCATGCTTCGCCCGTAGGGATTTGAAGGATTTGGTGATGTCTGATGCATTTCAGAAGAGAGTGATCAGTCATGATGGTTGAATGCTTGATGTGATTGAGGGGGCAATAGAGAGAGTTCGAGGGGATTACGCGTAGGAGAGAGATGCAATTTCCGGGGTGCTGACCGTTGGGGATGCGGGTGACCTCCTCGACCGAACTTCCAATTGACAGAGCATTCCACTTCAATTGAAAATTTGTTCAAAATGTCAATGTTCATGAAAGTTTGAGCATAGTAGAAGAACAAAAAGTTGAAACACATTATGACAACTATAAAAGTCTACAAGTAACTTTTTTGATTGCTCCCCATGCACCCCTACAATTGTGTATGTGTGTGTTCAAATAAGCAATGGATAGTGTATACACATTAATGTGTCTAACTTTTTGTCGCCATCATCATCGTGATCACGAGCTCTAGTCATCGTCATCATTGTTAATTATGTCTCGAAACCTAGCTCATTTGGAGATTGCCAGAGTTTGTCATCGAGCGCTTCATGAGGTCGCGCCCTTCCATCAAAAGCCGCTAGGCAGAGTTTACAGAGGGGCATTTAATTAAGGGGGAGGGGGTTGTTGTGTATGGAGCTAACCATAAAACTAATCTTTTCTAGGTTTAGGCGTCCGATGAAAATTGAAGATCTCCTTAATTATCTTGTAACCGTTTTTGTTGTTCCATCTAGTGAAACGACCGGCTGCTGTCTGTGAACGAATCCCATCTTGAGGTGAACGGCATAAATCTCGTGTTCTCTTTGCTTTCTTGTCACTCGCTTTTTGTTTGATTTCTTAACACAATCATCATGAGCTTTTTCTTCATGTTTTGATAAATATTAAGAGGGATGTGTTCAAATTTCAAAATGCTTTCCAGCACTCCTTTTAATGAAAGCTTTATAATAAACAGTTAAATATTTTCTCATCATTTACATCAATCTTGGAGGTTTTATAGGATAAATTTATTAATATTGTATATATGATTGAAATTGATTAAAGTGACTTAAACTTTCTATCTTTACTGAAATATTACTAAATTATAGAATTTAATACTAGTTTTCATCCCCTTACCCACAAAAAAACACAACTTACTGATAAATGAGTACCATAAAAGAACTTAAGCAAAATAAAATCTCATTGCATGAGGAAAAAATGAGAACAAAATGAAGTGAGAATCAATGCGGATGAGGCAAATCTGTATGAAAGAATTGAGAGTTGTGTTAGAAATAAAAAACCTGACTGCGAGATCGCTCGTCCCTGAGAAAACTGAAGACGGCTTGAGGGGGGAATGGAAGCCATATGGAGGTCGAGGCGCTGAGGAAGACGCCGCTGGGTTGGCCCGGGTCCGAGCATTTGTGAGCGGTCACCCGGATCCCGGCATCATTCAGTCCAGCCGGCGCTGCACATCTGTAGCCATTGGATGACCCTAGTATGGAGCAGAAGTTGCTCACCATTCTCTGAGAGAGCCTCATCATGCTCCTCCTCCCCTCATCTGTGGGAATAACTTGAACAAGAAATATAGATTTAGAAGAGAAACATGCTGAATTAATGATTAACATGTGAATTTCATTGGCATATGTCAGAAAGTTTTAATATTTAGCATAGTAACTCTCATGATGTAGAACCAAAAATCTCTGAGCAATCCAAATTTGAAGGAGACGAAATTCGTACCCTGGAGAGCGAATCAATGGGCGAACCAATGAGCGTATCTTAGTTATTAAAGGCGCAAGACGCACCAAGGCGTAAAAGGGACTTGGAGCCCAGACATAAGGCTCAAAGCGCAGGCGCACGCTGTGAAAATTTATCGGAAGCTGATTAAGCTCGCGGGAACACTTAACCAAACCAAAGCCAAGTAAAAAACCAGTAACAACAGAAGCACAACAGCCGCAATGGAATCAATAATTTTTTTTATAGGGCGAGGTATACATTGCGAGACATGATTAACAATGCACCCGATGGAAGCAAAAATTACAAGCAAGAGAAACCGGCGGAATGACAACAGTAACCGCCCAAGCCGCTAATCGCCAGGCCAGTCCGCCGAAACTGCCAAGCCGCTTCTATCAGCTCTAACCGCTGAAACCGCCAAGCTGCCAGACTGCAACTCAAGTCACGCAGACTGCCTTGTTATTGAATGCTGACGAACCAGGAAAACAGCCTACCCGCTGAGACCGGGCGAACTGCTTGAACTATCCGCAACCCCGAGGAAGAAGACTATTGGTCACACTAACTGCGACCTGTTGTACACCACAGACTGTTATCCGCGAACTGTTCCACACTGAGCTTCCCAACTAGTCGCGTAGTCGCCCGGTGCTAGCCGCACAGCCTGCACAGCATAAGTCAACTTCACTTAAACGCTCGGTTAGAAAAATCTAACCATAAGTTCAAAGCGCGAGTTGAGTTCTCACTGTTCCCGTTATATATGACGAGCCGGGGACTCCTATTTATAGACGACGAGAGAAGTGTGGTCACCGCCCATAGCGATAGGATAACCGTCCGTCATCCTGCAACTAGCACCACCTATCGGCATAAGAGTGTGGTTACCAGAGTCAGACCGCGAGTGATAAACCATATATCCGCACACGCGATAAGAACCACCAGTCCGCATAGCTATGCGAATAACATCCTCAGTCCGCGTGGACTTAAACAATTAAGCTGACAATCACGCAACCTGAGTCATATTCGCGCCACACGATCTGCAAACTCCACATCCAGACTGCGCAGCATAAGCGGTCTCTGCGAACTCCAGAAGCAGACTACGCAACCAACGATCTCTGCAACTAAGCAACGCCATTGACTTGGCACATCACCGTGACCAAGTCAACATACTCCAGCGAACTCTAGCTTCAGACCGCGCAAACAGATCACATCGAACTGTGTGGTTAGTCTTCGTTATCCGCACTAACCGCCTGCCTTTACGCAAGCCAGAGAACCTGCCAGCTCCAAGCGGACTCTGCGGTCTCTCAACCCAGACCGCGACAGCCGCGGTTTGCCAATGCTAACCGTCTGGTTACCTCCCAGGGTGCTTGTTAAACCAAACTGCAGTACAAAAAGCAAAAACCAGAACCCGACTATCCGCCAACACCTAGCCGCCTAACCGACGGCGGACTCTGCGTTCTGTGTTGTCTGCTCAATCAGACCGCCCACTTCCACTTCAACAATTTCAACACACGTCCGACGAAAGCAAGGCGCAACTACATTCATTTTAAAAAATAAGTATAAAACATTAGTTCATCTTCATGATCAGATTTCTATCTATTTTACTAATTAATCATTCATTATTATCATTTATATCTCTTAAAAATAAAATTGATGTGCTCACTTGCATCATATCTAAATCTTAATACTCGATTATGTTTCACAAATACTAAATCATGCAAAAATTATTGCTTTCTTACATTCTTTCGTTCTTTTTTTGGAAAAAAAAGTTTGTAACAGAAAACGCACCCAGAAGTGCATTTTATACTCCAAAGATGTAAAAAAGATGAATGCAAGCGCAAGCCTCTGAGCCTGGAGCCTTAGGCACGCCTTTAACAACATAGGATTAAGAGCGTACCAAGACTCATTCCTTCATCAAGTGCTTTTTTAATTCAACGTCTTTTGGGTCTTTTAAGGCTGCTCTAAACATCGATTTAAATTTTCTGATTTGGCACCATCATTTTCATAATTTCTCTTGTTTCATTGAGGGATTCCAATTTGTTTCTCTTTAAATAGAGACATTTTATCTGTTTGGCAACTTTTGATTGGTTATCAAAACCCTAGTATCTTGTGACTTTTCTTCTCATTAGAATTCCATGTGGTAATTAAGGTTCTCCTCAGTATCTCCACTGCATCAGCTTTCGAACATAACACCTTAATTATGTCATGTTAACCTAAAAGGAACAGTGAAATGATGTGTAGCATTGACCTTATTTATGAAATCTATTTATAACCTTAGTCGAGCGGGGTCATCGTATGAATCAAAGCCAAACTACAAGTACATTCGGGTAAAGCAGAGAGGGTCAATTTAAGCTAGCCCGTGGATCAAAATCTCTGCCAAAACCCAATCACCGTCGAGTCAATTCTGGAACGCATTAACTAATCTAAGCTTGGATCTCATAATGAAAGGTTAACTAGGCTCATTTTAGTAAGGAACTAATACATTAGGATGTAAGTATGCATATATATAGATGGATAGATGATGGATCTTCGTCGCATCCAAAAACACATGACACCATTTTGCCTCGAAGAGCTTTTATTATGTATTTATTTTATATTTTCTTTGCAATTATTTATTTCATGTATTTTTCTTTCCATGCAGCCGCTATTATTTTCGGCGCATCGGTTTGACCGGCCTATGAGATCATAAATAAAAAGGTCTGGTAATTTGAGTAATTAGGACGTAAGGGGCAAACTTATTTTATTTAAAAGACTCATAAACTTAAATCGAAAATATTAGAGTAAATTATTATTCAAATCAAGTACCTATTCCGCAACTCAACGTGAGAAACAACAAGTAGAAGTAACTTTTGTAAATAAATCATAAAAGGATGCTGAAAATATTATTTCGGGATACAAAAAAAGGTCTTAGTATTTGGGAAACAATGGAAAATGGAAAGCTTGTGAAGGGAAAAAAATAATCATTCCTCTTCTTTATATTGAAATCCACAGAGAAGAATTAGCCAACCGGAATCATTGAGAAAAAAAACGAAACCCTATTTCTTTTTTTTTTCTCTGCATCCGCTAGCCTACTCACTGTCGTCCTCCCCATGCAGTCTCCTAGCCTCCCGGTGAAGCTCAAACAACCGTCAACCAGTCGCGCCTCTCCGTCAAACAACTCCCTCAACCGATCTCTGCGGACAGCACTCGAGCCCGGCAGCCCCTCGCGCGCTCGAACGCTATTTCAGCGGAAGGTGCCGCCGGCTCCAGGAGAGACCCGAGGAGCCTGTTACTGCGCCTGCAAGTAATTGTCGTCGACAATAACAAGTGTTCCGACAGTCCATGTGTTTCAGTCGGCGATAGCAAGCTTTCCACAGTCGGATTTGGAGAGCCACGCCTAGCCTGGGTAACACTCGCTCTTTCTGAGCTCCAAAATATCAAATTAATGTTATTCGATTCAATTAAATATTGTCAAGTTTGCCTCGAACGTTCGATCTATTCCTGTTACCGTTTTTTTAATAATTTGTTATTGTGATTCTGTTTGTGCATGTACGAATCTCGCAAAGATTCAACTAGAAGTACGCTCGAGAGAACCGACTCTAACAAACCTCAACGATTTTATTGAAGTTCATCGCGATGAGCGTAATTTTGCGCGCAAAACTCGATTTGGCGCGCTCGGCCTACAACAAATAATATTAATTTTCCTAAGCAATTATTTTATTTCAAAAACCTAGATAAGGTTTACATCAATAGATATAGAGAGCTAAATTACATGTTGCACTCTTACTTTTGAAATTACAAAACCTCACCTGAAGTTTACATTTCAAAACATTAACCTCCCCTAAAGTTTACATCTCATAACATATATTAATTATATGCCTGGGTCCCTCGAATCCCAACCCAAAGACGATGATTGACGTTGAAATACGGGATAGTTATCATAGGTATTTTAGGCATTTTGTAAATGTACTAAGTGTTAAATAAACTTCTTGTCGTTTTAGGGTTTGAGTACTTTTTTTCGAAAAACTGAAATTGCTTACTTTCTGTAAACACGTGTTCTTGAAGAAGTCAAAAACGTGCAGCAGCTGCCCGTGAACGTAGCCCATCTTGGAGTAAAGCATGTAAAAACATGTCTTCTGTTTTGTTTTGTTTTTCTACTCTCGTTTCCATAGCAACATCAATGCACACCCCCTCCCCCCGAAAATTTCCTCCAATGGGGCATGGATTTTATGAAATGAAAACTTCAAGAGAGGTTTTTGTAATTTCAAAATTAAGAGGGATTCAATCCGCAGTTATGTTATTTCTCTCTCTCTCTCTCTATATATATATATATCAATAAAATCACATATTGGAGTTATAAACAAGTAAAATAACATGCATAGAAAGATAAAACTGATAAGAAATCATTATAATTATATACTAAATTGAATAACTGCAAGAAGAAATAAAATGCACACCTCCTTCCATGTCCTTGGGAGAATTAGCAGCCACAATCAGGCATTGAATTCTCTCACACATTCTCTGCAGGGCGCCAACCCATCTCTGCGCACCAAATGCTATCCCGCTCTCAACTAGATCATGGTAGAGATGGTGGACCGGATTCTTCTCTTCGACCTCCACGTGCTCGACCCATACAATCTTCATCAATTAATTATAATAAAGAGAGTCAGATAATCAAAAATATACATAAATTCAGATTCATATTCTGAAGAAGAATTACTTTGGAGTAACCATTTGGCATGTCTTGAATCAAGCAGCCCGAAGGCAATCTGCGCATTGTGCAAGGGATAAAATTGACTTTCGGGGAGTGAATAGAGATGTCGGAAATGATCCAGAAGCCCGGCTCAATCTGCTGACAGTAGCGGAGGAAGCATAGCTCCCGCGAGGGAATAACAGGCGATAGCCCGAGGAATTCGGCGTACATCTGCATCCTCGAATATTAGATATACGTCGAAAACAACATACGAAGGAAAGATGAATGAAATTTAAGTTCTTTATCCTCACCAAAACAAGGGCTCCGCTCCTACTTCCATGAATTCCAGGCAAAAGGACTTCAATGGTTCTCGCATTCGACACCACTGTGGGAAATAACTCCATCCATTTTCCCTGCGGCAATCGGATATAACATTCGGGGAGGATCATAAGGGCATGAAGCATAGATTTTTTTTTTCACTCTCAAAGTGTTTTTGGAAGAAAATCGCTCACCGAATCCATAAACATGTCGACCAATGCTAAAGAATTCATGATCACATCTCCCAATTCTCTTGAAGACTCAATCCGAGTATCGACGGTTCTTATATGATGCGGCGGCCTTGGGAACAACCTTTCGTAGGATTCAAGATTGAGAATCTCTCTTCCATCGCTCCCGAATCTATTCCAGAGAGACTCGTCGGTCTGCGCAAGTCGGATAAGTTCTTCCATGGAACGGGTCGCCAGCTCCACCATCATCGGCCTCTCAGTCTCCGAAACTGTGGGAAATGTGAATGACATAGATGGAGAACGGGCCCCGAAAAGACCGAGATCGAGGGAAGGGGCGAACCCAGGATTGTCATAGCCACCAACTGTAAGATCCAGTGAAGAAACCGATGTTTGTTGAATCGGTGGTAGCGGCGTGATCGGCCTTCCAAGATACTTTGTTGCGAAAGCCGACACCCTATCAAGCTGAAACAAATATATATTGTTATTAGAATTAAAAGCAATAGCTTTCTTCTGTATAAATGGAGCCATTAAGAAATATTAGATTAGGGGATCAAAATCAGCGGGAATTCAGCATTGGAAGACTGTGAGGCAGTACATTAGAGCTAAATAAGCTGGCAGTAATTTACACACTAATAAGATTATGTGTTCTAAGTTCTAACAGTACAAAGGAAACACCTGCTGAATACCACTGTAATTACAGTATGATTCTTATCATAAACCGGGTGAAAAGATTTAATGGAGAAATGTGGGACTCATTAACTTCATATTAAAGTCGTCTTGTTTTCATACTACACAAAAACTTTATTTCTATTCAATTGGGAGCAGAAAAATTAGATCAATCAACATTGAATGAAACCTATCAACAATCAAACCAGGAGCATTAAAAGTTCACAAACAGTGGCTGCTGCATCAAACTATTTAATAAATAATCGATTATAATGATCTCCAGCTCAAATCATGAAGAGAAACACATACTAATTGTTGAAAGAAGAGATTTTTAAAAGAGATCACCTCCTCTTTCAACCTGGCATTCTCCAACCGCAGTTTCTGCCCATCGAAGAAGGAATCCTCAGAGGCTTGCAAAGTTCCGCATGAAGGGCAGATGATGTTCTTCAGTGCCTCAGTCATGGTGATATTTTCACACCGCATCCTGTCGTTATCTGCGCGCAGAGCGCAATTATCGGCCCTTTCATGCTGTGACTGCAACAGCCAAACACAGTTGTAAAAAAAAGAAACAGCAAAAGGAGGAAGAAGAAGAAGAAGAGCAGAGGGAATCGAAATGGCATACCTTCATCTGAGTCCTGCGGTTCTGAAACCAAAATTTGATCTGCCGTGGCTCCAGCCCTAAATCACGGCTCAGCTGCATCCTCTGCTTCTCGTCTGGATGCGGGCACATTTTGAAAACTCTGCAAACCCGAAAGAAAAAAATGAGGGGAAAAAAACAGAGGAGATGAGAAAGATGAAGAAGAGGCGTACGATTCGAGCTCTTGAATCTGACGAGGGGTATGGCGGTGATATCTCTTCTTTTTCTTCCCCTTCAACTCCAACACATCTGCCTCCTCGCCGGAATCCATCCCTGCTTCACCCTGCGCTCACTTCACCTTATGTAAGCTCTGGTCGCCACTGAACCTTCCTTCCTAGAGTCGGGGAGGAGGAGAAGACGAAACCGGGTTTTGTCGGACCGGCGTCTGCGTCCAAGCCGACGGTGACGGTCGGACCACGTCGTCCGAGTTGTGTATCAGAGGGGATGGATGATGGGTTTTGCCAGAAAAGGAAAGAGCTGCGGCCGCGTCGCAGAGATCGGCGGCAATCCGGGATGATTCCCCCCAACATCCCCCCTTATTAAGCACCGATTAATTTCCGGGTCTGCTCAGAATTTATTTCCTCGCACTCTTCCACAACACGCGCACACACATACGCGCACACACTCACTCTCTCTCTCTCTCTCTTTCTCTTTCTCTCTCTCCCCGCGAGCCTCTCTCTGCTTCCTTCTTCTTTAGAGAGGGAGAGTAATGAGGGGGGAGTGGTAAGGGTAACCGACGAAATTTAAAGCCCGGGACATTCAAATGCTCTGTTTTCTCCCCCTTCCTCTCTCTTGCTATGCTCAGCCTCAGCCCTGAGGAGTGAGTGAACTACTAAGCTGATGAGATGAGATGAGATGAGATGAGATGAGATGAGATGGGTCCCTCTCTATCTCTATCTCTAACCCCCTCTCTCTCTAATCTAATGTCTAATCTAATGTCTAATCTAATGTAAGTAGTAATTATATAAAATAATTTAAAGCATGAAATTATGAAAAGGGTTGGGATTTGGACCCTAAAAAAACAATGAAGAAGTCTTAAACTGAAAATTATGGAACTGCTAAGTGGAATTTGGCAATCTTTATCGATTCTTGCGCTATCATCCTCTTCAGTAAAGTATCATTTAGGCTTCATTTGTTTATATATATTAATATAGCTGCATAATTCAATTATTTCTATATTTAACTGCATTAAAAATCACATTTTCCCCATTTAATTGCTTAATGTTATGCATTTGCTATATATATATATATAAACACATGAGTGGGAGCATATGGGGGGGGGGGGGGGGGGGGGGGGGTTCACGCGACGACATTCTCGTGGCATGTTTTCTCACGAGTGGCAGCCCCATTCTCTCCTCTCACTTTTTTTATTCTCATTTTGTTTTTCTCTGTAAGAGTCACATTTATGTATTTGATTTAAAATTAGATAATATATTGGACTGTCTTAATTGTGGACTATATGTGGACTATGATTATTTCTCACGAGTCGCATACTGTAAAGATCTTGAATGCATGGAAGGGGAGAGAGATACTCATTGGAGGACTATGCACTCTATGAGGGGGTTGAACTCGGTATTTGAGCAAAGGAGTGTGATGTGTTGAAAATTCACAAGTTGATCACGAGATAGCTCTGATACCAAGCAAAAACTTTCAGAGCTATCAAGCTGACAACTTGACCAAGCGGAAAGCGGGAACCAAGCGTAAGAACACTCCAACCATAAGCTGAGATAAGTAAATCATAGACAATAGAGAGCAACAACAAATTTTGTATTATCAACTATCTTCTTTACAAGGCTGAGTATACATGGCGAGACATGATTTAGCTAAGTACAATAGAGAAGCACACAAGCAAACAAGAAAAGCAAGTCGGGCGGACTGCCTCAGAGACCGCCGAGTCCACTGAGACCGCCAAGCCGCTGCTGCACCACTAATCTACGAAGTCCGCAAAGTCTGCGGACAACCCGTTATTCTGTTGAACGACTGCTCTGCAAGCCGCCGCCGAACTGAAAGAACAGACCGTCTAGACCGCCGAGACCGGCGGACAGGTTTTTGAACTTGAATTGCTGAAGGAGAGAAGACTGGCTGGCCGTAAAATGCGACCTGCTGCAAACCGCTGATTGTAAACCGCAAGCTCCATTGCTTTCTGCCCGCAATCAAAATCAGACTCCTGGCTTCACAGTGCTAGTCGCACAACCTGCAAACAACAACCAGTTTAACCTTCTCAATCCGCGTGGACAGGAAAACCGAGGCGGCAGTAATTAATCTGCGCTCAACTTACTATTCATTCAGTTACAGTTGATGTGATATGGGGGTCCTATTTATAAGCGGGGTGAGGAGTGTGGTCATCGCCCTAGTGAGTAGAGTCACCACCCCAGTTCGCAGCTAGCAGTATACAGTCTGCCTAGTCCGTAAGGGCATGGCCGGACACCAGCCAATCCGCCAAACACCAAGGCAGGAAGCCAGTCCGCTAACTGGCGGACACTGCACCAGTTCGCACGCTGCACAACACGTGGACACAGTAATAGCCCACACACTGCTCAATCTGCACGCTACACACGGACACGACACCAGCCTGCATAGCCCGCGAACACCACACCAGCCCGTCACACAAGTCCACGACTAACATGCACAAACCACCCGGTCAACCAGCGGATATTGCGGACTCTGCGAATACCATGGACTTGTCACAGATTGTGACCAAGTCTAGGAACCCACCAAAACTTGGCGCGAGCTCGGTGGACAAAAAGCCAGATCACCAGCTCCAAAGATATTTCGCCAACCACGAACTCTGCGATTATCACCAACCGCACTACCAGAGACCAAGGGCATGGGGTAGTGTCGATCTTGCAATCTCCAAACGCAGTTCGCCAGAAACGGACTCCGCGAACTCAAAAAAAGTCTGCCACTTCCTGCGGATATATCACCTACCCGTCCGGTAACTTCAAAGAACAGCCAACTGCAGAACCACAGGCTGAACTGGCTGAACATCACCACCATGTCGCAATGAACAGGTCGCACCATCAGTTCATCTAGGTTGCACCATCAGTCTGCCCAGGCCGCGTGGTCTGTCCGATCAACCTCCACTTTCACTTCACAATTTTCAACATTCCCCCTTGAAGTGAGAAGTGGTGATCAAGCTTAGCAGTCCTCGTAACCATGTAAATAGCACCTTCGGTAACGACTTTATGAAGATGTCTGTGATGTTGTCCTCACTCTGCACATGCTCCACCATAAGAGATCCCTCCAACACCTCATGAATGAAGTGATGTTCAATCTCTATATGCTTGGTCCGTGCGTGACAAACTGGATTATTCACCAATTTCAGGGCACTTTCATTATCACCGCACAACAGAGTAGGACCGTGCACTTCTTCATAGACGTCCTCTACTAGTCTCCTAAGCCAGATGGCTTCCCGAGCTGGCAAGGCCTAAGCCTTGTATTCTTCTTCCGTAGTAGAGATGAAAACCGAGTCTTATTTCTTACTGCACCAAGAGATACTACCTGATCCACATGTGAATACATAACCAGATGTTGACTTCCGGTTGTCTGAATCTCCCCCATAATCAGCATCTGAGTATTCTTGAAGATTAAAATCCATGCCTCTCCTATAAAGGAGACCAATATTAGAAGTGGCCTTCACGTACTTCAGGATGTTCCTTGCCTCCATCAGATGAGGCTTCCTGGGTTCCGCCATATACTGACTTACTCGGCCAACCGCGTAAGCAATGTTAGGCCTTATAATTGTCAAGTAGATAAGACTCTCAACTAGAGCCCGAAACACCCAAGGATCAGGAAGAATTCTCCCCTCATCCCGCTGAAGTTTGATGTTTGAATCAAAAGGAGTAGAGTTACTATTCCCTTCCCGCATGCCGAATCGATGAACGATCCATTCCGCGTAGCCCTTTTGGGACACGAGTATGCCGCTCTCTTTCCTCTCCACCCCGAGTCCAAAGAAATGATGGAGCTTACCCAAGTCTTTCATCTCGAATCTTATAGCTAGCTCTGCCCTGAGCCTAGCTACCTCCTCCTTGGAGTTTTCCATGATGATCATGTCATCCACGTACAACAGCATCAAGACCAGAAGCTCCCCTTCTTCTTGACGAATGTGCGAATAGAAAAAGGAAGTCCGGAAATTTGACAAACAGAAATTTTTGTATTCCAAAAAAGGTATCAATTACTTTTTATAACATCCCTTTTATAGAATGAAAGAGATGAGAGAGATTACAAAAAAACAATGTGGGACTAAAAAATAGCAAGTACAAGCGGTTTAACATAAATACAAGTCGCCAAGCCGTGCGGTTTGATGAATGGGCAAACCGCCCGACAACTACAAGAGAAAGACATCAAGCCGCCACACAAGACCGCCAGGTCGCCGATCACCAAGTCGCCAAGGACAGATGAACAAACCGCCAGAGCACCAACAACAACAGGTCAACAACTAAACCGTAGGAGAGAACCGACAGACCGCCCGGACTGCAACCCGCTAGAGCCAGATCGCCCAGTCTCTAATCTGCAACACTCCCCCTCAAGCTGGATCATATATATCGATCATGCCCACCTTGTCACAAATGTGATGAAAAGAGGTGGAAACTGGCTTGGTGAAAATATCAACCAACACTTTATTGGATGTGACGAATGTTGTACAAATTTTTTCCTTCAGAATCTCTTCTCGAATGAAATGACAGTCAACTTCAATGTGCTTGGTTCTCTCATGGAAGACCGGATTTTTAGAGATGTATATGGCGATTTTGTTGTCACAAAACATAGGTAGAGGATGGTCGTAGACCTCTCCTAAGTCAAGCATGGGAGCCCGTAACCACTTCAGCTCACGCGTGGTCGATGTCATACATCAAATAGTTCAGAGTGTTCTCATAAGAGATACACTCAAGTAAATCATGAGAAATCATCAATGAAAGTAACAAAATAAGAGCTACCCCGACCAATGGTGAGGGTAGGAGCAGGGTCCCAGATGTCGGAGTGAACAATATCAAATGGACGGGTAGAACCACGACCTTGCTTTGGCGGGAAGGAGGAATGGTGATGCTTGTCAAGCTGACAGGCATTGCAGTTGAGAGGAGAGCTGTGTGGAGGGAGGTGAGGTAGCAGATGATGAAGAAGTCGTGGAGGAGGAAGTCCAAGGCGAATATGTCATTGTAGGAGATTTGTAGAATAGGAGGAGAAGGCAGAGAGAGCAGAGACGTTGTCAAGGAAGTAGAAGCCGCCGCTCTCAGTCCCAGTAGCAATCGTCCGCTAGGAGCTCAGATCCTGAAAGGAGCAAGAAGTGGGAGTAAATGTGACAGAGCATTTAAGTTGTTTGCACAAAGATGTAACTGACAACAAATTGCAGAGAAATTTGGGCACATAAAGTGTGTCGGCCAAGCAAAGAGACGGAGTGACATGAACCACTCCCGTCCCATGAACCGGGGAGGGAGAGTCGTCTGCAACAAGGACCAGAGGCAATCGATCATGTGTTTCAAGGAGAGAAAAGCATTGCGGATTGCCTGTCATGTGATTAGTTGCACCAGAGTCGATGAGCCATTTACCTTGAGTAACCACATGAGCACTACCTGAGGAAGTGACCACCGAGGCGCTCGGCTTGGAAGAGGAGGTGGAAGCGTCACCAAAGGGAGAAGATGTGGATGTTTCAGCCAGCATCGATCCACAAGATGCCCGGTGCGGCCACAGTGAGAGCAGAGGAAGCGGGAAGAGTCCCGACCACCGAAATGATGGTTACAATTACCAGAGCCGCTCCGTTTAGTCTGGTGAGCATATTATTCTGGAGGAGGAGAAGACAGAAGCGCACGCTGAAGAAGTGAAGTAAGCGCGGCAATGCGTGCAGCCATTGTATCCAAGTTGGGAGAGTCTGCTTCACCCAAGATTTGTTGGCGGATCATATCATAGGAATCAGGAAGCCGGAGGAGGTAGCACACAACAAACAGTTCTTGAAAGTGCTTGTGCTGTTCGACAAGATCCGTAGAGAAGGGGCGATGTTGAAGGATCTTAGCCCCAAGAGCCTGAACTTGCTGATAAGCGACAGCAGGGGACATAGATGGACGGGCAAAGAGGTCTGCATACAAAGTATAAATGTGGGAGGTCTGACCCCCCTTTGAGTACAGAGCAGCAAGATGAAGTCATGCCTTCTTGACCGTCTCATCATGACGGATAATAGGAAGATATTTATCGGAAAGACTGTTGCAAGTCAGGTGCGGACAAGCGCACCGCTAGCATCCCAGTAATCAAATTCAGCAGAAGTGGTGGCAGGAGGGTCATCGGTAAGGTGGTGACGTTTGCGTTGTGAGCGAAGGAGGAAGGTGAAGGAGACACTCCAATCTGGGTAGTTGGAACCAACAAGCTTGGAGATGGTGCCAAGATTCCCGGAAGGAATGAGAGGAGGAGGAGAAGTTATCACAGGAGTATCATTGGTGGTAGAAGAGCTGGAAAGGGCCATGGAAGAAGCCGCGCTGGTAGAGAGAAAGGTCGCACGAGAAAAAAGAGGTCGGGGAGGATAAAAGGCCGCGCGAAGAGAGGTGACCGCAACGGATAAAGGAAGAATCCACAACAGAGAAAAGGAAGAAGCCACACGGGAAGAGAGTAGGCCGCGCGAACAGAAGACCGAGAAGCCGCGATAACAGTCCGCAGAGAAGAAGAAGAAGAAGAAGGCCGCACAAACAAAGAGCAGCGACAAGGGAGGAGAGGCCGCGCGAACAAGAGGCAAGAAGGAGATCAAGTCGCGCGGGCAGAGAAAGGCATATAATCAGGCGGACAAGTTCGCGGGCTTTGATATCATGTGCAAACAGAAAAAGGAAGCCCGAAAATTGGACAAACAGAAATTTTTGTATTCCAAAAAAGGTATCAATTACATGGTATAACCTCTCTTTTATAGAATGGAGGAGATGTGAGAGATTACAAATAAACAATGTGGGGCTAAAAAATAGCATGTACAAGCCGTTTAACATAAATACAAGTCGCCAAGCCGTGCGGTTTGATGAATGGGCAAACTACCCGACAACTACAAGAGAAAGACACCAAGCTACCACACAAGACCGTCAGGTCGCCCGGTCGCCAAGTCGTCAGGGACAGATGAACAAACCGCCAGAGCATCAACAGTAACATGTCAGCAACCAAACCGCAGGAGAGAACCGACAGACCGCTCGGACTGCAACCCACCAGAGCCAGACCGACCGGTTTATAATCTGCAACAACGAACAAGCTCGAGTCTGAATTTGAAGCAAGATAACCGCAGAACTGGAGGTATTCTGCAATCTTCCTATACCAGGCTCGAGCAGCCTGCTTCAAACCATAAAGGGCTTTACAGAGCTTGCAGACGTAGTCCAGATGATGTTCAGAAATGTACCCCAATGGCTGATCCATGAAGATGTATTTGTCAATCTCCCCGTAAAGAAAGGGATTCTTTACGTCTAGCTGCCACATCTTCCAGCCCTGACAAGCTGCCAAGACCATCACCACCCGTACTGAAGTCATCTTTGCCATTGGACTAAATGTCTCCTCATAGTCTTCTCCGTACTGTTGTGAAAAATCTCGCGCTACAAGGCGCGCCTTGTACCGCTCGATGCTTCCATCCGTCTTTTTTTCATCTTGTATACCCACTTGCAAGTCACAAGAGTAATGCCATCAACCCTGGGCACAAGGTCCTATGTCTCATTCTTCTTGAGAGCATCCATCTCCTCATCCATGACATCTTCCCACTCCTTGACTCTAGTGGCTTCATTAAAGCTAGAAGGCTCTCGCTCATCCAGGGGGCATGAGAAGAAACAAGAGACAAAGTTCACCGTGTTTCCTTCACAATAACGAGCTAGTGGCTTGATAGTCCTCTTCGATCTCCGAAGAGTCTGCTCCTTGCTCACCACCTCTGCTACTTCTTCAGAATTAGCTCCATTCCCGGGCACACTTGGAGCGTCGCTCCCCCTACTTCCTGAACCAGAAGCCTCTGTCCCAAAGCTTGAAATACCTGGAGCTCCTGGTGACACATGCAGCTCCACCTAAAGATCTTCAGCAGCCTCCTTCTGCCCTTCATCAACCCTGCTCTCCTCTAGCTCAACAGAACCACCTTCATACGACGTCAGTTCATCAAAGACAACATCTTTTGATACAACGAACTTCCTTGTTGCATGATCTATGCACTTCCATCCCTTCTTCCGCTCATCATAGCGCACAAAGACAAGCTTCCTCGCCTTTACATCAAGTTTGGTCCTCCGAGCATCCGGGACATGTACATAGTAGGTTGATCCAAACACCCGAAGGTGTTCCACGCTCGGCTTCTCCTTGAACATCTTTTCAATGAGATACTTCATGTTGATCGGACTCAGAGGCATCCAATTGATGACGTGGTTGCGCAGGTCATTCCTTCCGCCCCAAAAGATCGGGGAATGCCCTTTGCATGAAGCCAACACTTGCAAGTTTCCGTCAAGTGACGGATCTTTCTCTCCGCTACTCCATTTTGTTGTAGAGTATGAGCACAAGTCAGCTCTCTGGATCCTGTGCTTCCTATAGAAGTTAGAGAACTCAGATGAAACAAACTCACCACCGTTGTCCGATTTAAACTTCTTGATCTGCAAGCCAAGACGGCCCTCCACCAGCTCCTTGAACTACATAAACAATTGGAAAGCTTCTGACTTCTCCTTCATAAAATACACCCAAGTGTATCTTGAGTAGTCATCAATCAACACCAATATGTATATGCTGCCTCCAAGACTAGCGGTAACTGTTGGCCCCATCAGATCACCATGGATGCACTCCAATGGTGCATTGCTCCTTATTTGTGACTTATCAAATGGAAGGTGATGAGCCTTACTGTACTGACATCCCACGCAAACGTGGCCATATCCGTAGGACGACAAATTCGGCAAGCCTTTCATGAGGCTCCTCATTGCCATAGCTTTCAGCTTGTCTATCCCAATGTGCCCTAGTATTTCATATCAGATAGCCGCGTTATCGTTGGCCCTCATCCGATCAACATAAGAGCTTGTTGATAAAACAAAACAAGTCTCTTACTCTTCTCCCTATATGAGCAACATCAGCCTTTACCGCTGATATATTGCGGAGAAACCTTATTTTTGTTGGGCCAAATAGAACTTGATAGCCCACGCCAACTACGTTGGTCACGGAGAAGAGGTTCTTCTTCATGCTAGGTACGTGATACACACTTCTTAATGTAAGTGGACACTGAGCACTATCCAAAGAAACAACACTCTCCTTCTCTATAGTATGAATATAATCATCAGCTGTAATAATAACTTCGTTACCTGAGAATGTTTGCAGTGATCAGAACTTCGACTCGTCTCCAGTGAGGTGATGATCACACCCTGAGTCAAATATCCAATCATCTTGGTAGTCGATGGTGGAAAGAGCACGAACACACGTGCATGTAAAGAAGGCTCCTCCATACCCAGCTTCCTCAGCACTGGAACCAGCTCCCTCCTTACCTGTAATATGCCCAGGCTGCAGCTTGATCTTGCAATCACACTTGAAGTGACCTGGTTGATTGCACCTGTAGCACTTCAACTCCTTCTTCCAGTTCTTCTTAGGAGCAACGCTCCTCTCTTGCTGATCGAACTTGAAGGCTCATCCTTAACAGCATGCTTCTTCTTCTTCTCTCATCTCTTCTTCTTTTTATCAGTGAAGAGAGCCTCACTACCTCCTTCAGAGATAGTCACCCCGTCCATCTACCTGGCCAAGCTCTCCTATGACGCCAGCAGATTTTCCAACTCTAGCAAAGATGGCTGAGTCGCCGATCCTTGAACAGAAGTCACAAATGTCACATACTCCTTCCACAAACCGCGAACTATGTGCCTCTTCAACTTGACTTTAGAAATGGGCTCATCAGGATCCAATGTTGATATTTCAGAGCACAGTTTCTTCATATTAAGGAAGAAATTTGAGATGGACAAATCTCTTTGAGTTGCCTTAGCCAACTCATTCTCTAAGAACTGTAGTCTTGCTACATTCTTCCTGTTGAACAAACCATCAATGGTTGTCCATATCTCAGTAGCAAACTCAAATCCTAAGAAGTGATCAAAGAGCTTAGGTGAGACAACCCGCTTGAGAGCAAACTCTGCCTTTGCATTAGTCTTCCTCCAAACTCTCACCTGCTCAGCA
Organism: Platanthera guangdongensis; assembly: GCA_039583875.1. NCBI lineage: Eukaryota > Viridiplantae > Streptophyta > Magnoliopsida > Asparagales > Orchidaceae > Platanthera > Platanthera guangdongensis. Next base: position 15,080,940 of record CM077147.1, on the reverse strand, counting down.
GAACCAGTTGCAGCAGTCAATTCTTGCTAGTCGTCACCACCGACGACTTCCCACAACTCCTCGCCCGGAAGATAGCTCTTCATACACGACTTCCACTTCTTAAAGTTGGTCGCTGTAATAAGTTCAATACCAAGACTCCTTACGTAAGCTCCTTCCATTGCACCAACCACTGATCACTAGCTTCCAGAAGCACCAAGCACAATTGAGGTTGATCACTGCTCAAATCACTGTTCACTCTGATACCATGTTGAAAATTCACAAGCTGTTCAGGAGATAACTCTGATACCAAGCAAAAACTTTCAGAGCTATCAAGCTGACAACTTGGCCAAGCGGAAAGCGGGAACTAGTACAAGAACACTCCAACCATAAACTGAGTTAAGTAAATCAGAGATAATAGAGAGCAACCAAAAATCATGTATTATCAACTATCTTCTTTACAAGGCTAGGTATACATGACGAGACATGATTTCGCCAATTACAATAGAGAAGCATGCAAGTAAACAAGAAAAGCAAGCCAGGCGGACTGCCCAAAAGTCTGTCGAGTCCGCCGATTACACTGAGGTCACCAAGCCACTGCTACACCACTGATCTACGGAGTCTGCAAAGTCCGCGGACAACCCGTTATTCTGCTGAATGACTGCTCTGCAAGCCGACGTCGAGCTGAAAGAACAGACCGCCTAAACCGCCGAGACCGGTGGACAGGTTATTGAACTTGAATTGCTGAAGGAGAGAAGACTGACTAGCCACAAAATACGACCTGCTGCAAACCGCTGATTGTAAACTGTAAGATCCACTGCTTCCTGACCGCAATCAGAACCAGACTCCTAGCTTCACAGTGCTAGCCGCACAACCTGCAAACAGCAACCGGTTAAAACTTCTCAATCCGCGCTGATAGGAAAACCATGGCCGCAACAATTAATCCACGCTCAACTTACTATTCATTCAGTTACAGTTGATGTGACGGGGGGTCATATTTATAGGCGGGGTGAGGAGTGTGGTCACCGCCATAGTGAATAGAGTCATCAACCCAGCTCGCAGCTAGTACTATGCAGTCTGCCTAGTCTGCAAGGACAAGGCCGAGCACCAGCCAATCCGCCAAACACCAAGACAGGAAGCCAGTCTGCTAACTGGCAGACACCGCACCAGTCCACACGCTGCACAATACGCGGGCACAGCAATAGCCCACACAGTGCATCAATCCGCATGCTACATGTGAACACACCACCAGCCCGCACAACCCGCAAACACCGCACCAGCCCGCCACACAAGTCCATGACCAACAAGCACAAACCGCCCGGTCAACCAACGGACATTGCGGACTCTGCGAATACCCTAGACTTGTCACAAATTGTGACCAAGTCCGGCTAGCAACCGACCAAAACTTGGCGCGAGCTCGGCGGACAAGAAGCCAGACCGCCAGCTCCAAAGACAGTCTGGCAACCACGAACTCCGCGGTTATCACCAACTGCACTACCAGAGACCAAGGGCATGGGGCAATACCAATCTCGCGATATCCAAACGCAGTCCGCCACAAATGGACTCCGTGAACTCAAAAAGAGTCTGCCACTTCATGCAGATATATCACCTATCCGCTCAGTTACTTCAGAGAACAGCCAACTGCAGAACCACATGCTGAACAGACTGAACATCAACACCAGGTCGCAATGAACAGGTCGCCCAGGTCGCACCATCAGTTCACCAAGGCCGTACTATCAGTCCGCCTAGGCGCGTGATCTGCCCGATAAACCTCCACTTTCACTTCAGAATTTTCAACATGATGTTGTTCACTCAGCCAAAGATTCCTATTTTGGATGAGACAATCTCAACTATGATGCATGAGGAGTGCCATATTAGGCTTTAGTCTGGTGTAACTACACCCACCGAGGTGAAATCAACCCTAGTGGTAACAAATCCTGGACATACACGATACAAAAGTGAGACATGATAATGTAACAATTACAGTGAAATGGGTCATCTTGGGTTGGCTTGCCTTAAGCCACCAAAAGATCGGGATGCAAATGTATATATAGGGAATAGGAGTCTACCATGGTCGCAATCATGGGGGTCGCAGATATGGTGGAAGAGGAAGCTACCGAGCAAACCTTGTGATAGTCGAGGATGAGGCAGACACAAGTAGGAATGAGATGGATAACTCAGAAGAGTGGGAGATTGTTAACGCTTACTCCCAACTATTTTGGAGAAAGTAGAAGGGAGTGACTGACGATGCACTCATAACCAACTTCATCAAGGATTAACATTGCCTCGTTCGCTCATTCAACCACAAGCATGAGAGAAACTCTTGCCCTCACATCTATATCCAATACTAGAACTTATGGATAGTCGATTCAGGTGCTTCTCGACACATCATTGGGGATGCTAGGAAATTCTTGTCATATACTCCCCTAGCAGTCCCAAAACACATCCAAACCACTGGTGGAACAACTCAACCAGTGGTTGGTAAGGGTACAGAGCAATGTATCAACACTTTAACTTTGTCTAATGTTTTGCATGCTCCTTCCTTTCCCATAAATCTCTTATCCATTAGTGATATCATGTCCCAACTAAAATGTGTTATTTTGTTTGATATTCTGAAGATGATCCTCAAGAAGGAGACTGGCAGAAGACTTCAGACTTGCACTTGGCATACTGGCTTGTGGTACTTGGATAGAGAAAATATGGACTCAACCCTTTCAACCATTATTGAAGAAGTTGCAGAAGTTGAAAGAGTGAGGAGGGCATACTACTACTTCTTCAGCAGCATATGAGTCATCCTTCATTTATTATTTTGAGTCAGATGCATTCACTTTTTTTTAAAAAAAGAAAATAAAGAAAAACTTGTATATGATGCATGCAAATTAGGAAAACACGACAAAAATTCTTACTCTAGTCCTAGAAGTAGTTCTCATACATTTAATCCAATACATTATGATATTTGGGAACCATGTCCCACACCCACTATAAATGAATTTCGGTATCTGTTGTCTTTCAATGACTGCTTCTCACGTGTGACTTGGCTCTATTTACTGAAAAACAAAAATGATGTGCTTGCTTGGTTCAAGGATTTCCATTAAGGGGGTTCAAACTCAACAGGATGCGATCGTAAAGATATTGAGGTCTGACAATGAGACAGAGTATACCAACATGACGTTTAATGAGTATTTGTCCTCACAGGGAATCCAACATCAAAATACTTGTCCATACATACAAGAGCAGAATGGAGTAGCAGAATGAAAAAATAGGAATCTTCTAGAAGTTACTCAAAGAATGATGATAGCAATGAAGGTGATAAAGTACTTATGAGAACAAGTCGTGTTAATGATAGCTTACTTAATCAATCTGATGCCCTCACAAGTATTGGATCACAAGTCTTCACTCGAGATATTGTGAGGGAAGAGTGAAGATATTCTTCCCCTAAAGAGTTTCAGTTTTGTGTACTTTGTGCATGATAAAAGACCAAATGCAGGAAAATTGGATCCAATGGCCTTGAAATATATTTTTGTTGGGTATTTAACTACCAAAAGGGATATGTATGTTGGAGTCCGATTTAGAGATAGTTATTTGTCAGCATGGATGTCATGTTCAGAGATCATGAGACATATTACTCCTCCTCGATTGATTCGCCTCTTGGAGGACCACTCAGTATAAAAAATATGAGATAATATGGTGAGGATAGCTTTTGTTGAAACTGAAAAATCGGCCTCTGTGGAGTTTGACCCCTGGGGAAGGGGTTATCACACACTTACTTCTCTCTCACAAGCCGAACAACTAAAGACTTAGTACAAGGAACATACTCAAGGCTCCAGCACGGAGGTCCCACCACACACCCGGAAGATCTTAGAGCGTCTCCCCTCCTTAGCCAAGTGCTGAGCTAAGGATACCTCAGAAAGCGCAAGAAGACCAGGAAGCAAGTAAACAAGGCTTTGAGTGCGATCACCCCTTAGCTAGCCGGAAATACTTCCTTGGGATAAAAGTAGCTCGTGGTGTAGAGGGAATCATTTTATCCCAACAAAAACATGTGTTATATATGCTTAAAGAGACGAGTACGCTGGGATGCAGGCCTGTACGTAGTTGCCCATATTGATCAGAAGTTCAAACTTAATGTTGAGGCAGGATAGTCAACTGATAAAGAGAGACATCAAAGGCCTGTAGGTCGCCTGATCTTTTTGAGCTACACCCGTCCTAGCATATCTTTTTCTTTAAGCGTAGTAGCCCGCTATATGCACGATCCTAGGGAGAGGTACTTAGATGCAGTGTATAAGATTCTTAAATACTTAATGAGTGAACCAAGAAAGAGACTGATCTTCTGAAAGAATCGACATCTGAATATAGATAGCTATTGCAACTCTAACTAGGCTAGCTGTGTAAATGACAGGAGATCCACATCAGAATATTACATGTTTGTGAGGGGCAACTTTGTCTCTTGGAAAAGCAAGAAGCAGACTGTAGTTCTGAAATCTACAGTCGATGCAGAATACTGGGCCATGGACTCAAGTGTAGGGGAGTTATTATGGTTGAAAGCCACACTGAATGAACTCAATATAGATCAAAGCGGACAAATGACATTGTGGTTTGATAGCAAGTCAGTCATTAGCATTGCAAACGATCTTGTTTAACATGATAGAACCTAGCATATGGAGATCGATGAGTTCTTCATCAAAGAAAAACTAGATGGTAGGATACTGAAGCTGGGTCATATCACAACAAAAAACAAGTGGTCGATTGTCTAACCAAAAGATTTAGCTCATTGGATTTATGTAGATTGTGAGACAAAATGGGCCTAGTGGATATGTTTTGCCCATCTTGAAGGGGAGTGTTGGAATTTGGTGCACATATAATGCAAATTGGTGTGCTATTATCGACCTCCTCCTTTTGGGATTAGTCCCACATCATAAGATTTGTTTCGGAGTCTTCCTCTTGTGTGTATATATAAGGGAGATATGTGTTGATGTAGAGCAAGTGTGTAAATAATAAAAGCTTTATTCCTTTCATTTCACTGCTTGGTGCTGACTGGGGAGCACATCATGCGTAGAGTGTGCAAGTTACGAAGCAAAGCACGCGCTGGGTGAAACGTGCGCAGAGCGGAAAATGCACTAGGGCGCACGACGGAGATTAAAGATCTTACAATGATCTTGGAAGGCGCTTACAAATCTTCAAAAGATTTTTTTAAGATGCAAAGAGACCTTCGAGGGAATTCTCTTGTTGATGGGAGGAGAAGCGGGAGGAGGAGAATTTCCCAGGAGAAGAAGATGATCTGAAGGGAGGGCCATGAGGTTCAATTTATAGGATTTTGGGGTGGGTATGGTGGTTACACTGTTATCCGCAGACCAAAACCACGTTATGTGTTATTTGCAGACCAATACCTTTTATTTTATAATAAGTATTTTTAGGAGAATTGCAACGCGCACACAAATTATTATGTTTTAGCTATCCGCACCCCCATGACAGGTGGTTGCATGGGGTGGTTAGACGGTGATCTGACGGTGGAAATCGAGTGGCGACGATCAGACGACGGAGAAGATGGCGGCAGTGGAGGGGTCGTCCGTCGACAAGGATTAGGTGGCAAGGGTCGGCCAGGCGGTCGACCAAGAAATCCAGCCTAGCGGTCGGTTGGGCGCTACCATGCGACCCACCAGAAAGCCGCCTACACGGCTACATGGTCAGCCGTGAGATCACCCACGCGGTCGGCGACCGACCTCACAGTGAGCGGCTGAGCGACGGACGACGGAGTGGCCAGATATCCGCTCGACTTCGCGAGGCACGCAGTAGCACGACAAAGGGGCTGCGCGGCTGCGACGTAGGGCGAGGTAGATGGCTGGCCTGCCTCCCTCCCAGTCTCGGGGCTGCGAGGCGTGAGCCAGGCGAGTGGCGGCCGGCCCGATGGCTGATAGTTCGCACGGCCTTGTGCGGGGCACGCGGTCGCGCGGCCAAGGAGCCGCGCTGCGGCGGCGGCTAGGCATGCTACTGTCGGCCACTTGCTAAGTTGCTAGGGCACAAGGTCGTGCGCGTAGGGTGCTCCGCCCCACAACCATGCACGCTTGGTGCACGTTCATGGGGCGGCGACCAGTGGGGATGCAGCCGACCGGGTGGCCGACCGCCCAATTGGCCTCCTGGCCGCGCAATTGCGGTTTGGCGAGGGCGGCCAACTGGGTGGCCAGCCGGATGCTGAGTTTTGTTGCGGTTCGGTGCAGCAGTTTTGCCGCGTGCGACGATTGGAGTGGTTGCACAAAATTTGAATACATTCTTGGTATAGCACATCATACACATATATTATTACTCCTAAAATAACATACATTGCTAACATAAGCCGTCATAGATTGAAATCCCAAAAAGCGCCCAAATTAAGGCTCTGTTTGGGACAACTTATTATGATTAATAAGCTGATTATTGAAAATTGATGTTTGTATAGAAATTTTATAAAAGTAATGATGAATAAGCAGTACACTGTTTGGATAGTTTGTCCATAAGTGATTATTTAAAGTTTCATTCATTCATAAATGTCCGTTCATTTTGACACGTTTTTTTCGCTCGGACTCGATTTTTTCACCCGAGAACATTTTTAAACATGGGCGCGAAATTTTCACACAGGGGCGATTTTTTCGCCCAAGAGCTAACTTTTCACCCGGGCGTGTTTTTTCGTCTGGGCGCAGTTTTTAATCATGATGTGGTTTTTTTGCCTGGACGCGAATTTGTTGCACGGACGCAGTTTTTTTCGCCCAGGGGCAAAATTTTCGCCCGAGCGCAATTTGTTCACGCCCTAAATCGCGCCCGGGCGCGAATTTTTTGCCCTGAGGCGATTTTTCCTCATGAGCACGTTTTTTCCGCCCGGGCGCGATTTTTCCGCCCGTGCGCAATTTTTCCGCCCAAATTCGATTTTTCTGCCCCGGTGCCAATTTTTGCCCGAGAGCGATCTTTTTCGCCCGGGCGCGATCTTTTTGCACGAAAGCGAGAAAATTATGTTATATCAAAAAAAATCTCGTCTGGCCGAAAAAAATGCGCGCGACCGAAAAAATCGCTGTCGGGAGAAAAATTCGCCCCGCCCCCGAGGGAAAAAATCACTCCCAGGCGAAAAAACCACTCCCGGACAGAAAAACTGCACCCGGGCGGAAAAAATGCGTCCGGACGAAAGTGCTAAAAAAACGCGCCCGGGAGAAAAAATCGTGCACGGGAGAAAAAAATGCGTCCGTGCGAAAAATCGCGCCCGGGCGGAAAATTCGCGTCCGGGCGAAAAATTCGCGCCCGAGCGGATATTTCGTCTTCGGCCGGATAATTCGTGACTGGGCGGAAAAATCGCTGCCGGGCGGAAAAATCGCGTCTGGGCGAAAATATCGCTTCTGGGCGGAAAAATCACGCACAAGCGAAAAATACACGCCCTGACGAAAAAATCGCGTCATGGCAAAAAAATTACGCCCGAACGAAAAAATTAACTTTGGATTTTTTTAAGAGATACACTTTTATGAGAAGTCATAAGCTTAGCACGAATAATTTATGAAAAATCAGTTTATCATCAATTTTTAAATAAGTGATTTTATATAAGCTGGAGAAACAAACAGTTGAAAAACTGTGTTTGCATTTTGAACAGAGATTATTTATGATCATAAGCTGTCGCAAACAGAGCGTAAGACTCCGTTTAGAGAACTTATTTTTACCGGTCAAATGATTAAGACTTAAGACTGCATGAACCGGACCATGCTTGATCAGTGAAAATAAGTCCCCCAAATAGAGCCTAAAATGGACTCTATTTTTTGGTCCATGACTCTTACGAAAAAAAACCATCCAGAAAACCAATGAAAACAAGGGAAATAGTGAGGCCCACAGTGCACAAATTTACTATGCACGGCAGGTCCCACAAAACAAAGGATTTCTCCTGTGTTTCATAGGCCCCGGACTGTTTTCTACGTCGGAGTCACTGTGGGAAAAACTTCTCCTAAAACGGGGAGTAATAAGTTGCAAATGTTTATGCAATTTATGATCGTCCACGAGCCATCACTTAGTGAATCATTGCTTCATTTTTTCAGCAACGCGGAGCCTACATTGAGCCACATTATATTCGACCCCCAAATGATCTAATCAGTCGTGTGAAAATTCTTGATAGCAGCGCTGACTCGCTGAGCGAAGCCATGCTCAGCTTCAGCTTGAATTCCGGTCTCAGTTCTTCAGAAATCGTGCTTCTCTCCCTCACGTCGATGTTCAGCGGATTCGGGGCCAGTCTGCTCACCGCTCCCAAACAGATTGAGGGAGTCGTAGGGCAGTCGAATTCCGATAATCTTCCATTCATCCCTCAAATCGCCCACGGTAGGATCTGCGGGGATCGTTCGCCGGGCACAGCCTTAGGTGTTCTCGTAGGTGCCTTCTTTCCATTGCTTTGCCCACCCGTCAAACCTACTAGGGGAGAAGATCTTCGCCCGCGAGTCGGAGTTGCTTGGGGGAGAAGATCTTTTCCAACTAGTCAGAGCTGCAAGGAAGCCAAATGGGAGAAAGTGATCAAGAGTGGCTGCTGGTAGGCGAGACATTCCCTAAGGCTTTGGTTTGCGAACAGACATCTCGATACTTTTAAAGGAATTATAATTCCAAATAAAATAGGAAAAATGTGATCTGCGAATAGACATTTGAGATTTATGAATAACAATTGCTTAATTTTAATAGATCATTCAAAAAAAAAAAACTTACATGCATGTTTTTGAGCTCAATTAAATGCAATTTAAAAGCATTAAATATAGAAATTCTTGCTTTATAATGCTCTCCCAAGTTAGAGCTGCGGGGTGTAGCGAATCCAATCATTTTCTTGGTGTGACAAAATCAAGTCCAAGAGGTTTTGTGATGATCTTAACTAGTTGAACGATGGAGCTAGAGAAACACGAGTCAATCGAGGGGTTCGATGTGAATGTGCTCATAAATAATTGGATGGTCTAAAACTACATATTTCATTGGAATGGATAACATTATATAGAAAAGTATATTTATAGCACCAATGCGCGCGCAAGCTAGAATAGTTTGGGAATGTTGTGTTTGTGAGTGAAAGCAAGGGGAAAGGAAAGTGAGACCAAATTGAGTAAGCTAACATACAAGAATAGTTTGGGAATGTTGTGTTTGTGAGTGAAAGCAAAGGGAAAGGAAAGTGAGACCAAATTGAGTAAGCTAACATACATCAGGGCTAGTGAATCTTATCATTATATATATATATATATATATATATATATATATATATATATATATATATATATATATATATATATATATATATATATATATATATATAGATCATGAGAGAGAGCCATGGGATCATGAGAGAGAGCATGAGATGGGGGGAGAGACTTGTGCAAAAGAGAGGAGGGAGAGAGAAAGAGAGAGAGGGAGAGAGAGGGAGGGAGAGAGATGACTGAAAAAAGATTGCGTGAAATTAATGTTTTTACGACTAAATGTAATTTTTTTTCATAAAATAAAAATTGTAATATTGATTTATTTTTTTTAACGATCATTTTGAGTACTCATATGTATATATTGCAGGCACTGTCCGTCTTGACGTGAGTGCAACCCGCTTTGATGAGGGCGCATCCCGATTTGATGTGAGCGCAACCCGCAACGACGGATCGAGCACGGGAGAAATCCGTTCCGAGGCAGGCGAAGCCCGCCTGGATGCGGCCGAAGGCCACCCGAAAGCATCGAGCACGGGCGTAGCCCGTGCGAAGATGCTCGTTATTATATAAACCACTATAAGTATTTGGAGACACACCATAGATCAAATAAGAACCATTAGATCTTGAGAGAGAGCATGAGATGGGGGGAGAGAGTTGGGGGAGAGAGAGAAGGGAGAGAGAGAAAGAGAGAGAGGGGGGAGGAGAGAGAGAGGGGAGGAGAGAGAGAAATGGAGAGAGATGGCTTAAGGGAGAGGAAAAAGGGGGAGGAGAGAGAGAGGGAGAGAGAAAGAGAGAGAGATGGGGAAGAGAGAGAAAGAAGTGGGAGAGAAAGGTTGCGTGAAATTAATGTTTTTACGACAAAACGTAATTTTTTTTTATTAAATAAAAACTGTAATGTTGATTTATATTTTTTACGGTCATTTTGAGTACTCATATGTATATATTGCGGGCACTGTCCGTCTTGATGTGAGTGCATCCCGATTTGATATGGGCGCATCCCGCTTTGATGCGGACGCAGCTCGCAACAACGCATCGAGCACGAGAGAAGTCCGTTCGGAGGCGGGCGAAGCCCGCCTGAATGCGGCCGAAGGTCGCCTGAGAGCATCGAGCACGGGCGTAGCCCGTGCGAAGATGCTCGTATATAATAAAACAATATGTAAATTTGAAGCACACCAAAAATCTGATTTGAACCGTTCGATCAAGCACCTAAAAATAAAGTTCTTATTTATGGTCATCGGATCTTGGATCTGGGGCTGCAAGCAGTGATATCTCCTAAAACAGTCTCCCGCGAACCAGAAAAATCTTGACGCTCCCGTTCTAGGCATTGCTGCCTCTCGTTGCTCTTCGATAGAAGCTCTCTGATAGGGCATGGCGTGCCTCTTTATTCCCTCAAGCTTCCCGCCACCTGACGCCCCCTGTCGTCGCCGCCTGATGCTACCGCTGTTGAAAATTTGATATAGCGGAAGACGGAAAACCAGACGCAAGAACACTCAACCTATCCAAGACTAAATAAACCAGATACAAAAAAAAGAGCAAGAATCATATACTATAATCAACTTTTTTACACCGCGAGACATACATAGCGAGACATGATTTGCCGATGTATCCAACGAAGCAGAAAAAATACAAGGCAAATATCAGTCCGCGTGGACTCAAAGAGTAACCGCCGGAACTACTGCTGCACTATGGAGTCCGCTCAGTTCGTCTAGTCGCCTGACTGCAACCAGGCCGCATGGACTGCCCGTTATTCCAATGCAAGCTCTACTCGCCAATCTACAGGCCGCCTAACCGCGAGGTCGCCTTGCCGCCTGACCACGCGATCTGCTGCTGCCGAACTGAACAGGCCGCTAGAAGCGGACAACTTATTGAACCGGTAAACTAGTTGCAGAATAGAGACCACCTAGCCGCAACCCGCGACCTGCTGTTAACCGCTGGTTGTTGTCCGCAGAGTCCGCATTGTCACTGACCGAAATCAGAACCAAGTCCCTGGCTTTCCAGCATTATCCGCACAACCTGCACAGCACAAACTGGTAAACTTCTTCAAACCACGTGGATACAAAAAACCAGTCCGCAGCAACTATCAGCGAGTTCACTTACTGTTCATTTGTCTCTACTATTGATATGACGGGGGGGGGGGGGGGGGGTCCTTTTATAGGCACGATGAGCAGTGTGGTCACATCCCTAGCCGATAGGGTAACCGCCTGCCAGCGGACACCGCTCCAATCCGCACGCCCTGCCGACACAACTCCAGTCCCCGCAGTCCGAGCCCGCAGCCAAGGCACATGCTGACAGCTGCCAGACTCAGCGGATAAGGAATACAGTCTGCATGTCCAAGCAGACACTGCTCTAGTCCACACTAACCAAGCTCGCAATCAAACCACAAGGCAACTGCTGCCTAGCTTGGCTGACTGAGAAGCAGTCCACGCTTAACCGCGTGATCTCCCTGGACTGAGCCAACATGTACTTGGTTCAGAACCAACCAAGTCCACACCACCGGCCATAAGGGACAGTCCGCACTTACTGGAGGACACAGGCACCAGTCTGCCTGCCCCGGCGAACTCCATCACCCGTCCGCTATAACCGGCGAACTCCGCGACTTCCGCCAGCCGCACCACCAGAGATAGACCAAGGCATCTTTCATGCCGGTCTGCCGAGCTCTAGTCCAGCCCGCTCTAACAGGCGAACTCCGCGGCTACCACCCGCCACGCCACAAGAGCAAGACCAAGACATCTGCCATGCCGGTCTGCCAAGCTCTAGTCCAGTCTGCTCTAACAGGCAAACTCTGCGACTACCACCTGCCGCGCCACCAGAGCAAGACAAAGGACATCTGCTATACCAGTCTGGCGAGCTCCGGTCCAGTCCGCACCTTACCGAACTCTGCAGATAGAGAAGCAATCCGCCAGGTTACCTTCTGGGAACAAACTGCCTGCTGAGCAAAAGCCGGTCTGGCTGGCCGTCACCTCTGTCCTCACAGACCGTGTGAACAGACCGCCTAGGCGGCCAAAGAACAAGCCGATTGCAACAGCTCCGCCGACCTGGCTAACCACAAGTCCTGTCCGCATAGACCGCACGGATAGGTCGCCCAGGTCTCCCAATCACCAACTTTCACTTCACAATTTTCAACACTCCCCCTTGAAGTGAGAAGTGGTGAACAACCCCAGCAGTTCTCGTAACCTTGCACCTGGTCCCTCCGATAGCGTTATAGAGAAGATGTCTGAAACATCGTCCTTGCCCCGCATATCCTGTACCATAAGGGATCCCTCCAGCATCTCCCAAAAAGAGCCATGCTTCCTTTTGCCTTCTTCTTCAGCTTCGACCTCCACTTGTACGTCACAAGAGTATCATCAACGACCTTAGGCTCAAGATCCCAAGCCCTGTCTCCTCTGAGGGTAGTCACGTCCTCATCCTTGAAGTCATCCACCACCTTGACTCTAGTGGTGTCATCACAACTAGAAGGTACTCGCTCGACCTGAGAGTTTGCAAGGAAACATGAGACCAAGCTCACCGAGTTTCCTCCACAATATCGAGCTGGTGGGTTGATGATCCTCTTCGACCTCCGAAGAGCTTGATCACGGCTAACCACCTCCGTTGCTCCTTCTGAACTAACTCCATTCCCGAGCAAACTCGGAACAATGCTCCCCTAACTTCTTGAACAAGAAGGCACCGCACTGGAACCAGAAGCACCTGGAGCATCGCTTCCCTTACTTCCTGATCCAGATGCTTCCGCTCTTGAACTAGAACAACCTAGAACGCTGCTCCCCTTACTTCCTGAACCAGAAGCCTCCGTACTGAAACTAAAAGCACCTGGAGCAACGCTCCCCCTGCTTCCTAAACCAAACCCCTTTGCCCTGGAGCTTGAACAACCTGAAGCTTCTGCAACTCGAAATCATGACAAGTCTCACTCGAGAACAAGCTTTAGTACTTCTCGAGTACAAAACATAGTACTCGAGAAAAACACTTAGAGAATTTCTCTGAAAATATGAAAACATGATTTCTTCATTATAATCAGCATCCAACTTTTCTCTCATGCTCTTAGTGCTTGAAAAGGAAGTGTGTCCCAATAGAGAGGCTACACATGAGTCAATACCATGGATCACACAATGAGAGATTACATTGTATGGTCCTATGTTTGGTGACTCATTGTAGACTGACATTGGTCTACACTTAGCAATTGTATTCTGCAAACACTCAACTAAAAAGAGCATCAAATACAAACTTAATTCATCTTAGTTCAAGGGTGACTTCATACAAATCTGGGTTATTGTGGATGCAATACACAACAATCTCCCCTATTTGTAGAAGTCAGAACCCTCTATAATAATGTTAGAAAGTAGCGAAAAGAGAGAACAAGCGGATAAGCTTTTGAATAATTGAAATTTTATTATCCAAAAAAGATAACTATTACAAAGGTATGCCCTCCCTTATATAGAATGAAGGAGAGATGAGAGAATACAAATAAGAGATGTGTGACTAAAAATTTACAAGCTAAGCGGACCGTACAAAGTAAACCGCACAAGCCGCGCGGTTAGACAGAAGGACTAACCGCACGGCTACAACAAGAGAAGCAGATAGGTCGCCTGTGAAGATCGCTAGACCGCCCGGTTTACAAGCCGGCGAGTCAAACCGCCAGACCGCGCGGTCTTCAACCCGCCAAGACAGACCGCCCGGTCACCAACTTCAACACTCCCCCTCAAGCTGGAGCATATATATCAATCATGCCCAGCTTGTCGCAAACATGCAGAAACGAGACGGAAACTGGCTTGGTTAAGATGTCAGCCAGCTCTTTATCAGACGTGACAAACGGAGTGCAAATTTGTTCTTTTAAAATCTCTTCACGAATGAAATGGCAGTCAACCTCAATGTGCTTTGTTCTTTCATGGAATACCGGATTTTTGGAGATGTATATGACGGCCTTGTTATCACAGAACATATGTAGAGGATGGTTGTACACCTCTCCTAAATCTAGCATGAGAGCCCGCAACCATTTCAACTCATAAGTGGTTGACGCCATACTGCGATACTCAGCTTCTGCACTGGACCTGGAGACAACAGACTGCTTCTTGCTCTTCCAGCTCACCAGATTTCCCCCAACAAAGGTGCAAAAACCTGAGGTTGACTTGCGATACCCTTTGTCATCAGCATAACTTGCATCTGAGTAGGCTTCAATCCTCAGATGACCATTCTTCTGAAAAAGTAATCCTTTCCCAGGCGCTGCTTTGACATACTCCAAGATCCGCAAGGCGGACTGTAGATGACACTCCCTAGGCGCTTGCATGAATTGACTCACCTTGCCTACAGCATAGGAAATATCAGGTCTGGTCACTGTGAGATATATGAGCTTACCAACCAGACGCCTGTACCGCGAACTATCTGAAAGAGGAGGCGAATCATCTGTCCAGGTTTTGTCCTCCCCAGTAGCCATGGGGCATCGGGCAGGTTTTGCTCCAGTTAATCCTGCCTCTTTTAAAAGATCAAGGGCATACTTACGCTGAGAGAGAACTAAGGAGTCGGGCTTCCGAGAGAGTTCGATCCCCAGAAAGTACTTTGGAGAGCCCATATCTTTAGTGATCAGATGTTGGCGAAGATGTCGCTTTGTCAGGGCTACCCCTTCCTGGTCATCGCCAGTGAGAAGAATATCATCGACGTACACAGCAAGAACAACCAGCCCAGAAGGAGTTTTGCGAATAAAGAGAGAGTGATCAGCAGAGCTTCGCACAAAACCAACAGCCGCCACAATGCCGCTGAACTTGTCAAACCAAGCTCGAGGACTCTGCTTGAGGCCATAAATTGCCTTCTGCAGCCGGCATACTCGTGTCTCCCCCTGAGCAACATTTCCAGGAGGTTGCTCCATGTAAACGACCTCATGAAGATCACCATAAAGGAAGACATTCTTGACGTCCAGCTGAGAAATCGGCCAATCCCGATTGACGGCCGCAAAGAGAAGAACCCGGATAGTGCTGAGACGAGCCACAGGGGAGAAGGTGTCAAAGTAATCAAACCCATAGGTCTGAGTAAAGCCCTTAGCAACAAGGCGAGCCTTATACCGATCCACAGTGCCGTCTGGGCTAAATTTGACCACAAAGACCCAGCGACAGCCAACAACATCAGTATCGAAGGGAGGAGGAACAAGAGTCCAGGTACCCCGCTCAGTGAGGGTCGCCATTTCCTCATCCATGGCCATCTTCCAGTGAGGAATAGCAAGGGCCTCCTGATAGGAGCGGGGTGTGGTAGTGGCAGAGATAGCCAGTGCAAATGCCCTGTGATAAGGGGTAAGACGATCATAGGAAACAACAGCAGCAAGGGGGTGTAGGGTACACGTCCGCACCCCTTTGCGAAGAGCTATAGGAAGATCCAGGTCAGCCGGGCCCGCGACATCCGGAGCATCTGTGGTAGAGAAAGCTGGCCCGACAGAAGATAGCGACGGCAGCGGAGATGAGGGAGAGGGTGGTGGAGAAGGGAGAGAGAGAGGTGGAGGAAGAGGAGGGGGTGGAGACGGTGTAGTAGGAGGCGAGGGAACGAAGGGAACGACAGGAGAATCAGAAGCTGGGAGAAGAGGAGAGGAGTCATCCGAGAAGTAGGAGGTATTCTCGAAGAAGGTGACGTCAGCAGAGACGAACTGCTTACGAAGGACGGGATCAAAGCAACAGTAGCCTTTCTGAGTGGTGGAGTACCCCAGAAAGACACATTTGGTGGAGCGAGGGGAGAGCTTATCACGGGTGGCAGAAGGGGTATGCACAAAGGCAGTGCATCCAAAGATTTGGAGAGGAAGAAGAAACGGCTCCTTGCCCGGATACAAAATGGAGAACGGGGTTTGGCCGTGGAGAACCGTGGAGGGAATGCGATTGATAAGGTAGCAAGCAAGGAGAACAGCATAGCCCCAATAGGAGCGAGGAACATGCATCTGGGTCATCAAGGTGCGAGCGACATCGAGGAGGTGACGGTTTTTGCGTTCGGCCACACCATTTTGTTGTGAAGTATAGACACAACTAGTTTGATGAAGAATCCCATTTTGCATGCAGAATGTAGAGAAGTCACGACTGAGATATTCTTGGGCATTATCAGATCGAAAAACTTGGATAGAAACACCAAACTGAGTTTTGATCATGAGATAGAAGGATGTCCATACAGAGAATAATTCGGAGCGATCTTTTAATAGATACACCCACGTACAGCGAGAGAAATCATCAATGAACGTGACAAAATAGGAACTACCCTGACCAATGGTAAGTGTAGGAGAAGGACCCCAGATATCGGAGTGGATAAGATCAAACGGACGGGTAGAGCTACGAACGTGCTTTGGAGGGAAGGAGGAGCGGTGATGTTTGCCAAGCTGACAGGCCTCACAGTTGAGCGGAGGACTTTGAGGAGGAAGGTGGGGCAGAAGTTGACGAAGAAGACGGGGAGGAGCATGACCAAGGCGGAGATGCCATTGGAGAAGATCTGTGGAGGTGGACGAGAAGGTGGAAAAAGCAGAAATGTTGTCCAGGAAGTATAAGCCGCCACTCTCAGTCCCAGTAGCAATCGTCCGTTGGGAGTCCGGATCCTGAAAAGAGCAAGAAGTAGAAGTAAATGTGACGGAACACTGTAATTGCTTGCAAAGAGAGGTAACAGATAATAAGTTGCACGGGAACTGGGGCACGTATAGAGTATCCGCCAAGTGAAGAGACGGAGTGACATGAACTATCCCTGTTCTATGGACTGGTGATGAAGAGCCGTCAGCGAGAATAACCGGGGGCAAGCGAGCATGTTTTTCTAGGAGAGAGAAACACGGGAGATGGCCGGTCATATGATTCGTAGCACTAGTGTCGATCAGCCATTTGTCCTGAGTAACAACGTGTGCACGACCAGAAGACGTGACAACCGAGACGAATGGCTTGGAGGAGGATATGAAAGCCATGAAGGGAGGAAGAAGAAACTGCAGCGGTCTCGGTGACAGCACACCAGCGGCAAGAAGGGCCACGACCAAGGTGCAGAGCACAAGCCGCGCGACTGAACCAGGAGGTCGCGGCGACTAACAAGCAGGAGCGGCTAAAGGAAGAAAGGCAGAGAGGCCGCTCAAACAAGGAAGAATCCGCGCGAACAGAGAGAAAGGCGCGGGGAGAGGAAAAGAGAGCAACCCGCGTGAAACCGCAGCGGGTGAAAGGGAAGAAGCCGCGCAAACACGAGCGGCTAGGAAGCAGAACAAGGCACAGCGGGGAAGAGGTCGCGCGGACTGAAAAAGGCCGAGCGAACAGAAGAGAGGAGAAGAGCAGGTGACCGCGACCAAGATACAGGTGAGATAGGAACAACCCGCACGGTCAGGCAGATCACAGCAGCAAACCGCGAGTATAGAGACAAGCGGAAAAGGGGAAAGCAGAAGCGGACAGGGAGAAGAAGTCCGCAGCGGGTAGAGACAAGGCCGCAACGACTAGGAAGTCGGAGAGGCAAGAAAGAACAAGGAGCGCGGCGACAAGGAAACATGTCGCTGCGACGAATAGCAGTAGGAGAAGAGAACCAAGAAGAAGCAAGCCGCGCGAACAGGGCGGCGGACAGAAACAAGCCGCGCGAACAGGGCAGCGGACAGAAGAGAAGGCAAGTCGCGAAACAGGTCGCAGGAAGCAGAAAACAAGCCGCGAACAACATAGAGCGCACAGAATCAGGAGGAAATGACCGTGCCCTCTGATACCATGTTAGAAAGTAGCGAAAAGAGAGAACAAGCGGATAAGCTTTTGAATAATTGAAATTTTATTATCCAAAAAAGATAACTATTACAAAGGTATGCCCTCCCTTATATAAAATGGAGGAGAGATGAGAGAATACAAATAAGAGATGTGGGACTAAAAATTTACAAGCTAAGCGGACTGTACAAAGTAAACCGCACAAGCCGCGCGGTTAGACAGAAGGACTAACCGCACGGCTACAACAAGAGAAGCAGATAGGTCGCCTGTGAAGATCGCTAGACCGCCCGGTTTACAAGCCGGCGAGTCAAACCGCCAGACCGCGCGGTCTTCAACCCGCCAAGACAGACCGCCCGGTCACCAACTTCAACAAATAAGGTGAATTATATCAAGATAAAACAAGTAAAGAAACTAATAGCCATAATAAATAGAATAAAAGCTATAATGGAGAAAAATCAGATAAACGAAACTAGAGGTTCATATTAATAGAAATTTGTCCAAGAGAAAGTTCAATTCCACAATTTCAAAAATGAGAACTATCAAAACATCTACAATTTCTATTGATCCTGTTGTTGTTGCTGTCTTTCTAGTTTTTCCTGTTGTATCTTCTGGTAGCTGTATAGTTTACGAAAATACTTTGGAGATTTGGGAGGAGTCTTGAGATTGTTCCTTCCATATTCTCTGTTATATATCCTCCTTTTGGTAAGAGACTTTTCATATAACTCTCATTCATGAGAGCTGTAATGTAAGTTTCACTTTTCATTGAAATCAACTACCAGCTTGAGAGTGTCAAAAATAAGAGATTTGGAGGTTGGACTCTATACTTCAGTAAATTCTTGAGATCTTTTCCTTTCAGCATCAAGATGAGGAGTTGATCTGCTGGCTGGGGCTCCATCCCCATATTTCATTCTTTTGGTTTTTTCAATCTCTGGAGGTTGAGGAGGCATGCTAGCTTGTTTTGCTTCACGTAAGTGTTTCTCTTTTTACCTTTGTACCTAACTATTTTACTTTATGTAAGTATTTTTTCTTGGTCTTGGGTTGGTACCCCTTGACTTGTTTACTTTTGACTTACTTTCTGCATTCGCTTGTACATTCTTGCTGAGGTGTTCTGTCTTTGGAATGTCTCAGGTTCAGAGCTGTAGATGATAGCCTCGCTGGTGTTGGAGTTCCTGGGCAACTATCTTGGATGTGGATTTTGCCTCGCCATAGCGAGGTAGATTGTTGTTTTGTCTTCTTTACTTGTACATACATACTTTATTTTATGTGGGTTCGTGTCAGTTGTTGATGCCCACATGATTGTTGATTTTGGATACTTGCTAGCAGCTAGCTTTCCTTCTGTGTTTATAATTACTTGCTCTCTGTGATGTTTTATGTTAGGATTGCATGGTATGTATTTTCAAGTATAAAACTACTATTATTACCTTATGCATTGCACGTCTTTAAAATGTTAAAAAACTATATTTAACGACCGTAAATATCCACTTTTATTGTTATTATAAATTTAGAACTTGCATACTTTGAGGTGTCCCTGAGAACCTCTAAACTCATGCAGGACATCTAATTTTGTAAAAGAAGTAATTTTCGCAGCGTATAACTACTTTTCTCGTGGACTAGATGAGTCACTAAGCAGAAAGATACAGCTAACTACCACACTTAAACCGATTTTTACCTTTAAATAACTTAAGAATCTTTTTTCATGATTAAGTAGGTGTTTTGCCTTAGCGACCGCAGTTATCTCCTGCTGACGTGTCATCATGACACACATTTTTCCCCTACTCTGATACACCTTTATTGGCGGTGAAAAATGCGGGTTATGACAAGCTAGGCAACTAATGGAAGCTTAGTGTTGAACAGTTCATGGTTAACAGTCAGCGGTATACAGTAGGTCGCGGTGTCAGCGGCCTGAAGTCTCTTCCTTGAGATTACGGTTAAGTCGAGCAGTTCATCCAGTCTATCAACGGGTTCTGTTCAAGTTCATCAACATTCAATAACAAGTAGTTTGCACGGCTAGTTGCGGTTTGACGAGTTGGGCGGTTTCGGCGGACAGGGCTTGCGGTTAGCAGTTGTGCGACATGAGCGGTTAGAATTTGCAGACTGCGCGGTTACTCTTGCTTGTCCTTTTCTGTTTCTATCGGATGCATTGTGAAATCATGTCTCGCTCTGTAATCAAATTTGTGAATTCCAAATTAAAATTCTTGTGTTTTTATTGTGCTAAATTCTACTTGGCTTTAGTTGTATGTGAGTGTTCCTGCGAACTCTTTCTCAGCTTCCCATAAAATTTTACACAGTCTTTTATAAATCTTGTAGCACTAGCATTCCCACGGAAGGGTTGGGATTTAACATTCTTTTATAAATCTTTTTGTATTATTGATATAAAATCAAGGAGTTATGAAAAATGTGCACCAAAATCATATCCCTATTGTTGAAACCGATTTCTCGGTCTCATGTGGAGTTCACCCTCGGGGAAGGGGTGATCGCACACCTACTTCGCTCCTGCAAGCAAAACAACAAGGAAAACAGGAAAGAACTGACCCAAGGGCTCGGCAGGAGGTCCCACCACACACCCGGAAGATCTTAGAGCGCTTCCCCTCCTTAGCCAAAGGACGAGCTAAGGTACCCTCAGAATGCTCTTGAAAGCTGGAGCAAGAGAGCACAGACCACGTGCCTGCTGGGGTACCCCTTGAGTCGTATTTATAGATTTCAGAATCTGAAATGCCAATAACCAAACTAAACTGACCTGAAATTACCAAAATACCCTCGGTTGGGTCTGCCAACATCCAAACTCCGCTGTTTTGAAGGTCTATGGGCAGACCGGCGGGGGCAAAACAGAAAAAAGTACCTCATAGATCTAGGCGAGTCGGAGAGCTCTGCCACCTCGGTGGATTAGCTCGCCTGCTGTTGTCGAGCTCCTTTGCGTGAGCGCGAGCTGGGACGGTGAGCTCGCTAGTCGATAGGCCTCCAATAGTCGAACTTTGGTCGACGAATCCTGGCTTAGTCGGCGAATGCCGAGCTCGTGATCGGCGACTGCCGAGCTTGCATTCGACGATTGTTGATCTTCGGTCGACGATTGCCGACCTTTGGTCGACGAATGCCCATCTTCGGTCGACAATTGCTGATCTTTGGTCGACGAATGCCGATCTTCGGTCGACGATTGTCGAGCTAGCCCGCTGCCTCTAGGTTTTCCTGCCAAGCTCACCTGCTGCCTGGGCGATCTGCGCTGGTCGGCCTCGCTCCTGATGACACTACTCGCCGGACACGGGGTTGTACATAATCCCTGCTCTTTCTGAGCTTGACAAAGCTTGGAAAGAAATATCCAACCCCAAGTGTTTGGCGAATGTGGGGTGGACCGGAGAGAATCTTTCGGTGGGGTCCTCCTGCGGCTATATATATACACCTGCATACATGCTTGACTCTTGTCATTCCCTTTGCTCTAGTACTGCCACGATGCCGATCCCCAAGGAAATCCAAGAGCGCCTCAACCGAGCTCGCCAGACCTCGGCTGCTCGTGTGGCCGCTCTGACAGCGGTCCCACCCAATGTTCCTCAAATTGATTCTGCCGAGCCCAGCTCCAAGAGGGAGAAGCCATTTCCCGAAGTGGCCAAGCCAATTTATGAAGACCTGAGGACCACCCTGGAGATGGGGACCGGCTCTTCCACTCGGACAGTTCTTGAGAAGGATAAAGAGATTGTCGTAGTCGGCGACGACCCTGACGGTCAACCTGATGACGAGGGGGTGCCACGCCGCGAGAGCCCACACCACCAGGGTGGTCCTCAGGTCTTCATAAATTGGCTTGGCCGCTTCGGGAAATGGCTTCGCCCTCTTGGAGCTGTGCTCGACAGAATCAATTTGTGGAACATTGGGTGGGACCGCTGTTAGAGCGGCCACGCGAGCAGCCGAGGTCTGGCGAGCTCGGTTGAGGCGCTCTTAGATTTCCTTGGGGATCGGCATCTTGGCAGTACTAGATCAAAGGGAATGGCAAGAGTCAAGCAGGTATGCAGGTGTATATATATAGCCGCGAGTGGACCCCACCGAAATATTCTCTCCGGTCCACCCCGCACTCGCCGAACACTTGGGGTTGGATGTTTCTTTCCAAGCTTTGCCAAGCTCAGAAGGAGCGGGGATTATGTATAACCACGTGTTCGGCGAGTAGGGTCATCAGGAGCGAGGTCGGCCAGCGCAGATCACCCAGGCAGCAGGCGAGCTTGGCAGGAAAACCTGGAGGCAGCAGGCTAGCTCGGTAATCGTCGACCTAAGATCGGCATTCGTCGACCAAAGATCAGCAATCGTCGACCGAAGATCGGCAATCGTCGACCGAAGATGGGCATTCGTCGACCAAAGGTCGGCAATCGTCGACCGAAGATCAACAATCGTCGAACGCAAGCTCGGCAATCGCCGACCACGAGCTCGACATTCTCCGACTGAGCCAGGATTCGTCGACCTGAGTTCGACTATTGTAGGCCTATCGACTGGCAAGCTCACCGTCCCAGCTCGCGCTCGCGCAAAGGAGCTCGACAACAGCAGACGAGCTGATCCGCTGAGGTGGCCGAGCTCTCCGACTCGCCCATGTCTATGAGGTACTTTTTACTGTTTTGCCCCCGCCGGTCTGCCCATAGCCCTTCAAAACAGCGGAGTTTGGCTGTTGGCAGACCCAGCCGAGGGTATTTTGGTAATTTCAGGTCAGTTTACTTTGGTTATTGGCATTTCAGATTCTGAAATCTATAAATATGACCCAAGGGGTACCCCAACAGACACGTTTTCTGTGCTCTCTTGCTCCAGCTTTCTAGTGCTTTCTGAGGGTAACTTAGCTCGGGCTTTGGCTAAGGAGGGGAAGCGCTCTAAGATCTTCCGGGTGTGTGGTGGGACCTCCCGCCGAGCCCTTGGGTCAGTTCTTTCTTGTTTTCCTTGTTGTTTTGGTTGCAGGAGCGAAGTAGGTGCGCGATCACCCCTTCCTCGAGGTTGAACTCCACAGAAGACCGAGAAATCGGTTTCAACACCTATCTTTCTAAGTTGCATAAGAGTCAAAGAACATAAATATTTGGAATTAAATGACACAAATATTAGAGTGGCGCCCTCTTTACTATACTATTTTCAAACACTTGTTTCATTTTCTAATGGTATCTTTCTTTGGAAACCATTCATCAATGGTCAATGTTCCACTGCGTCTCTAAAGAAAGCCCCTTATTGAACGTATCTTTGTTGTGACCCCTGGACGAGGATGTGGTCCTCTCTACCACCCCTCCTAGGATGAGCATTCTGGTGTGGCTCGCTACAAAGAAACGGCACGCTCCTGACTCTAACTTTCAAATAATACAAATTCAATGAGCTTCTAAATGCTCATTCTCTACTCAGTCTCCATATTTCGGTGAATCTGATATGCCTCAGGTGATATCCACTACTCCCCCGCATTTCATACATAGTTTGTGGTATTAATGACAGTCCAATAATGTGCATAATTAACATATATGACACATAATTATTCGAGGCATAGAGCAAAGTATGACACTACTTTATAGGTGGATTTGTCTTTTTGTTTACTCTTTTGAGCGGCAAATAACAATTTGATTTACAAGTGAAAAATATGTTTTGTCACTAACTTAGGACTGACATTAGTCATATTAGAGTTGTATTTAACAATTCCCTTATAAAAATGAAAAAAAACACAGTGTTCGTTAATGATACATAGAAATAGGTGTTGGAGTAAATACTGGTCGCTGATTTCTTTCAGAGATAGCATGATTGATCTAAATACTGATCAACGTATGAGCCGTAAAATATCAGATTAATGGTCAATATTTATTTCTGCACTTAGAAATAGATGAGAGTAACTCAACTAAAATTTTTTCTATAAAAATAGTGGATGTCTTTAAACACTACCAAGCTAAAAGCTTTACCTCCAAACATACCTAAAATAGGAAAATAAAGTAAAAAATAAAGGGTGTATATTTAAGGTGATGTTATATGTTGTGAAATTGGGACCGGATCCGCGACTATGGTGGTTCGCCACGGATCTAGCAACGGAAGCTAGCTGAGCAGTAATAAAACAAAATTAAATCCAAAACCAAGCAAAACCCCAGACGACAAAATATATACGTGGTTCGGAGTTGAGACTCCTACTCCACGGGGAGAGCGCACCAGAAAGATCCACTAAACCACTGATGAGGTTACACAGATACAAGCAGAGACCAAACAAATATGGTCGAACAACAAAGAAAAGACAAAGAACCCAAATCCTGAAGAACCGATACCGCCGGGCGGTGTCGATGTCGCCGGGCGACAACCTCTGTTCTTCTTCCCGATGGATCCGCCTGTTCCTGCACCTGTTGTCGCCGCCTGGAGCTGTCTGTCGCCGCTAGACAAAGCCGCCTCCACCTGAATCCTCCTGCTCCCGCCGCCTCCTGGAGCTGCCTGCCACCGCTGGACAAAGCCGCCTCCGCCTGAGTTGAGCCCGATGCGCCGCCTCTGCCGCAGCACGCCTGCTGCCGCCGCCGCCGCCGCGCCTGGTCTGAACTGGAGCTGTCGTCGCCGCCGCCTGAACACCTCTCAATGCCGCCTGGAGATCACCGCTGCAAACCGCTGCCGCCGCCTCTGATCCTCCTGCACCGGCGAGGTCCGTTCGTTGCCGCTGCCGCCGGAAAGAGAAACTCCTATAGAACCTTACTCCTCACACTCTCGGAAACCTCCTCACTGGCGGCCGAGCCTAGATCCACTCTCTCTGTTTCTTGCTTGATTGTACTCTTTTTGTAGCAGCCCCCTCCCAAACATATATATAGGAGAGCACCCCCCTCTCCTAACTAGGAAGAAGAGGGCCATCAATGGTTTCCATTAATGGCGCCGGCTAGATGAGGAAGGAGGCCAGCCGGCCCTTAATGGCCCTTGCCAAAACTGAATGGATTTCCAATTAAACGATAGGCTTGGATAGGAATAACCCCAAATCCCTCCCAAAAAATCAGTCATCCCATTTAATGACCATTCCCATAATAAGAGGTGGCCATGGATCGCGGACGTGGCGCGATCCGGACGGTCCGAGTTCATGCGTGAGGTGTCACAATCCTAACAATCTCCACCTTGATGCCTCATGCCACAACCGAACTCCACCTCGAAGCCTAACAAACGTATCTATACCTCCAACCTGGATCTCCCTACTGGCGACTACAAGCCCCCTCTCCCTGGGGTCATCACGATCAACATGCATCAGTCTGAGTCAAGTCAAGACTGCTCTTGAACTTGACTCCTCTCACTGATTTCTCTCGCATGCTCGCACTGATATCCTCCGTAGAGATCTCCCGCAACTCCATGCCTCCACCTCCAGCAAACTCCCTCGACTCCTGGTGGCGTACTCCGACGTGCTTTATCCTTGCACGATAGACCGTGTCTTTTGCAAGACAGCTAACACTGTGCAGCTCCACCTTCTTCTGAGTAAACCTGAGTTCCTTGGTGGGACTCCTGAGCCAGGTGGCTCCCCTTGCGGTGCTTGGGAACTTCTGAGATGACACTCTGCCCACCTTCTCCATGGCTGCGAAGATTCTACCTCCGCCAAGGTCCTCTCTCCGAGCATACGCCCTAGCCACGAATCCTGCACCGCTCCTCCGCTGGTCCTTCCTAGCTTTTCGCTGAGAACGATCTCTGCTCTCTAAAGCTCTATCGAAGGAACCGCGATCTGAGGAGATCGCCTGAAATGCATACGCTATCATATCCTGAAGCTTGAGAGACGGTCTGACCTCTCTCCTCGCATCTCCCTTGGCAATCGTGGTGACAATCAGTCTATAGAGCGATCCGGAATGCTCTCCTCTCAAAACTGTCTGCGCGCCTCTCCTGACCTCCAAATATCCGTCGTTGCCGGTATAAGAATACCCGGCGACCTCCAGAGTGCCTAGAGAAATCAAGCTTTTTCTCAACTTGGGCACATACCGAACGTTGGTGAGTGTCCTGATCACTCCGTCGAACATCTCAATCCTGATGTTACCGACTCCCAACACCTCGCACTCTGAGTCATTCCCCATACGAACACGACCACCTCCACAGTGCCTAATACATGAGAATCATTCAATGTTCGGGCACATGTGGAACGAACATCCTGTATCCATGATCCAGGAACCTGTGGTCTCAAGACTGGGTGAAACATGAAGAACGTCAGTGTCGTTCTCATCCTCGGATGCCACCGCAGCCTGATGTGGCTCATGCATCTGTTCTCTAAACTTCCTCTTCGGGCACTCATTCTTCCAGTGCCCCTCCTCCTTGCAGTAGTGGCACTTTGTATTCCTGCCCCCAGACTTAAACCTAGGTCGGTCTTCCTCCTTCCCTTTTCCTCTCGATCTACCCCAGGTGGGGTCCTTGCTCTTCAAGAATATGCCCTCGTCGGCTCTAGGGCTCGACTTGCTTCTCGTTTCGTTCGAGAGCAGCGTTGTCATCACTTATTCCATCTTCAGGGTGTCCTTCCCATACAGGATCGTGGTGACCAGATGATCGAAGGACTTCGGCAATGAAGACAACATGAGAAGAGTCTGGTCTTCCTCCTCGACCTTAATGTCCATACTACGCAACTGAGAGATAAGTTTATTAAACGCATGCATGTGATCAAGAAGCAGAGTGCTGTCCGACATCCTCAAACTGTAAAGTTGTTTCTTTACGTACAGCTTATTCATGAGGGATTTTGGCATATAAAGCTCCTCCAACTTCTTCCACAGATCCGCTGTAGTCTCAGCATCGACTACATTATACATAACCTCATCGGCCAAGCACAACTGGATTGTGCTGATGGCCTTCAGATCTAGCTCATCCCACTCGTCGTCCTTCTTCCCGAACTTCTCCTTTCCGAGGAGAGCCTTATGAAGACCTTGCTGGACGAGAACCGCTTTGACCCGTTTCTGCAACAGACCAAAGTCAATTTTGCCGTCATACTTGGGGACTTCAAATTTCGTTGTCATTATTGCTCACCGGGGTCCGAAGGGTCGAACCTCCCTTTGATACCAATTGTTGGGAAATTGGGACCGGATCCGCGACTATGGTGGTTCGCCGCGGATCTTGCAACGGAAGCTAGCTGAGCAGTAATGAAACAAAATTAAATCCAAAACCAAGCAAAACCATAGACGACAAAATATATACGTGGTTCGGAGTTTGGACTCCTACTCCACGGGGAGAGCGCGCCAGAAAGATCCACTAAACCACTGATGAGGTTACACAGATACAACCAGAGACCAAACAAATATGGTCGAACAACAAAGGAAAGACAAAGAACCCAAATCCTGAAGAACCGATACCGCCAGGAGGTGTCGATGTCGCCGGGCGACAACCTCTGTTCTTCTTCCCGATAGATCCGCCTGTTCCTGCACCTGTTGTCGCTTCCTGGAGCTGTCTGCCGCCGCTGGACAGAGCCGCCTTCACCTGAATCCTCCTGCTCCCGCCGCCTCCTGGAGCTGCCTGCCGCCGCTGGACAAAGCCGCCTCCGCCTGAGTTGAGCCCGATGCGCCGCCTCTGCCGCCGCACGCCTGCTGCCGCCGCCGCGCCTGGTCTGAACTGGAGCTGTCGCCGCCGCCGCCTGAACACCTCTCGATGCCGCCTGGAGATCGCCGCTGCAAACCGCTGCCGCCGCCTCTGATCCTCCTGCACCAGCGAGGTCCGTTCGTTGCCGCCGCCGCCGGAAAGAGAAACTCCTACAGAACCTTGCTCCTCATACTCTCGGAAAGCTCCTCACTGGTGGCCGAGCCTAGATCCACTCTCTCTGTTTCTTGCTTGATTGTACTCTTTTTGTAGCAGCCCCCTCCCAACACATATATATAGGAGAGCACCCCCCTCTCATAACTAGGAAGAAGAGGGTCATCAATGGTTTCCATTGATGACGCCGACCAGATGAGGAAGGAGGCCAGCCGGCCCTTAATGGCCCTTGCCAAAACTGAATGGATTTCCAATTAAACGATAGGCTTGAATAGGAATAACCCAAAATCCCTCCCAAAAAATCAGCCATCCCATCTAATGACCATTCCCATAATAAGAGGTGGTCATGGATCGCGGATGTGGCGAGATCCGGACGGTCCGAGTTCATGCGTGAGGTGTCACAATCCTAACAATTATATGCAAGTTATTTTTGACTATATGCAGTTAAAGGATAAATGCAGGACAAATCAAAAAACTATAGGAAGTTGTAAATCTGTATGTGTCTTGACCTGCACATTACTATTAAGAAATAGATCAGCCTGCACATAAATAATGTTAGCATGCATATAATTATTGCTTATATTTAGGGAATTGTTAAAGTTACCGCACTTTTGGCTATTGAAAAAGATTTATTAAATGCACCACACTTTCTCATATTTTGTTAAAGGAACATAAAATTGTTAATTGTACCGCAGTAGTGTAGGCGTAATTACAGTTAAGAATTTGGTGGTGATGGTGGATACATAAGAGGTCGGCATCCTTCTAATCCATGCTCTGAGGCGGCACAACACAAGAATTACAAAATAGCATATGTACTCGTCGTCGTCGAGCAGATCTCATATGCGGAGGCGATACTTTGTCGAGTCTCCCGCCATCATTCTTGCCGGTTTCGAGCCCTATATGCTCAGTCCCTTTCTCCAGCGATCCCTAGGTCGTCGCAACAAACTCATTTTTCAAGCTAGTGTGCTGCGAGTTAGTGTCGTGCCATTAGTATTTTTGAGGGAGTAATTTTAAAATTAAATTATGAGATAATGCATTGAGTATAGCCAAAATTGCGATATTTATAAATCCCAAAAATGATAACCGGAGGAGAACGGCGTCAAGTTTTGTCAACCCCTACGCCGCAGGCTGCCGTCTACACCGCATGGCCGATCTTGATATGATGATATCGATCTTAAATTTTTTATCTTACATTTCCACCCCTCCTCCAACCACAAATTATATAAGTGTACTCTCCCGCGCAGCATTAATTTTCCTTCTAAGAGAAGGTTATTAATGTAAATAAATAAATTATCCGAACGTTACAGAACAGTGTGATTAGATTTTAGTGAGGGTGCCATCGCTTTCGCGCTTTCCGTACGAACGTCCCCTCATTACTTCGACACTTTATAGCCGCCCGATTGCTGTTTGGTGGCTGAAGTCGGATCACATTAAATGGCGCTTCTTCCTTATTTACCCCGATGTATATCACCTATTCTCGATCGACCCAGGAGACAGCTGCATCCAACGGGATGCGAGCTACCACGTGGCACATGAAAAGGTGCCGTTACGGCGCTGGCCACGTGCGGGAGTTGACGTGGAATCACGGCAGTGTGGCCTCGGAGGAATGAGCGGCCGGCAACCCGCACCGTCGGGGGTCGGCTCCTTCGCCGCAATTATTTTGGGAAGATAAATTACTTATGATTAATGTGGCTTAAAACCGCTGGTAATGGCAGCTGTAGGGTATGAGAGTATTGTTAAGGGCAGCCCATGCTTGACTAATTACAGCTCATTTTTAATGACAGCTCATTTTTAGTGATTGTTAAAGACAACATTTATTTGGTTAGTGACAGCTCATTGATAACGATAAACAAAGTTTTTACACATGCAGACCAACTTGTTAATGACAGCCTAAATTTTTTTTGGATATATTGAAGCTCACCGGTGGCGGCGGCGAGAGAGGAGTTGCGGGAGAGGCGACATTGTTTTCCACTACATGTCCAAGAGTCAGCTCACCGGCGGTGGGAGAGGCGACAGCGGTTGAGGAAAAAATAGGATCTAGTGGGTCGGGTCAGAGAGAGGAGTTGCTTGATGCTTGGACATCTCCTCCGACGGCGGCGGCGGCGAGAGAGGAGTTGCTGGAGTATTCGGGCGGAGTTCCATTTGCTCGGGTAGGACTGGAAGAGGAGAGCGTAATGCGTCCGAGAATTCGAGCAGCCGCGGCCGCGATCCAGTGGCTGGGGAAATCGGGCGGCAAGAGAGGAGTTGCTGGAGGCGTTGGACGAGGTCGGGCGGCCATGGCGAGCGGAATGCGTCAGGGAGCTAGGGCGAGCGGGAGTTATCGGGAAAAGGGGGAATGCGTGAGGGAGCTAGGGCTGCCATTAGGATTAAATATTAGATTTGGGAAAAAATAAGATTTAATTAAAAATGTTGGGCTGCCACTAACCAAATAAGGACTGCCTTTAACAATCCCATATTTTTATACTCGCAGACGGAGATTATATTTTTTTATTTTTATTTTTTTGTTATTGACAACTTGAAAAAAGTTACAAAAAATAAAAATAAAAGTTAGTTATTCGTAAATTTTATCCGGCGTGTTCGAATTGGATCCGGCGGTGGCGGATCGATCCGGCGGGTGGAAACGGAGTGTTCGAATCGGAGGTGGGAGGTGACTTCTCTAAACGGAGCTTTTTGGGGCGTTTCTCAAGGCGGGCGGGTGAAAACGGCGCAAACGCCGCTGGAGGTTCATTTGTTTATCCGCTTTCCGGCGGCGTTTGCCCCAAACGAAACGACAAAATGACGAACCAAATAGAGCCTAAATTTTTGACATCCACAAATTGATACACTTTAAATATTTGATTGCACCAAAATTTTACAAAAACTTGATCCAATAAGATAAGAAAGGGAGAACTTGATCATTGGATATAATATTCTAATTCATACCAACATCTATAACATAGAAAGACTATTTGTCAGCTAATAAAAAATTTTGCATTAGAAATCCGAGTTGCATCTCGACAGTCAACACGCATATGTTGTACTAGTTGGTGTGGCAGTGGCGATGATGGTTGGCGCAGAGCCGGCGATGACGGTTGGGGAAACAGCGGCGATGGCGGTTGTCCCAGCGGCGGCGATGGCGGTTTCGGTGCGGCGATGGTGATGGCGGTTAGTTTACATCCATATTTTCCACACTATAATCAAACTTCCATTTGATCATTTGAGAAATTGAACAAGACTCTCAAAAATGATGTAAGATAAGAGGAGGAAAAAAGTAGAGTGCAGAGAGATAAAATTGCTTTATGATTATCTAATTTTGAGAAAAAAAACATCTAAAATTAAGTGCGGATAGACAAAACTGTTTTGCGGATAACAATCGCCGAACAAAAACCCGAATAAAAATAGTTAACAAAAACTCCACGGATCAGTTGAATCCCAAGGACACCAAAAATAGTTACACGGCACCAGCAAGCCCGTGATTGCTTCAGGAAGCTTAATCAGCTCGAGTAGAACTTTTACGTGCTTCTTTGTATCCACTTTGTCAACTTTTCTACCTCATATGAGCTGAATAGGGGGCGTGAAGCGGTGATTTTTGGTTGCATCGACTGCACGCTAATATGCATGTCAGTGTATGAGAACGCACGCTCATCCTATAGATTACAGGCGTTGTTTGGGTGTGCTAATAGAGGCGCATGCCTAGACGCATGCCTGTGAATTTGTCACACTCCTCGTGCGTTGGGCGCACTCCCTGTGCAGCATGCACATGCCCTACGGATCTGGTGCACGCCCTGTGAGTCTGGCACAATCTTGGGGACGCATCACTAAAGGATTTGGCACACCCGTGGGGCCAATATCAACATGAAAATGTTTTTAAGGCTCATCTGGAACCAATGGATGATAGGAGTTGTATGTTTAACTGCTTAATTTCTTGGGCTCTTGGGCCCTGTTTGGCACGGTGGTGGCGGGCGTAAACGCGTGGGTTAGACAGTCATTCGTTAAGGATCACATAACAAACATCATCTCTTTGAACATAAAATTAAGTGGATGAAGTTCCTTAGGTGGATATTAATGAATGACAATTTAATCCCCATGATCATGACCGCCGTCACCGTATATTTCTGAGCACCATGATGCATCAGAATATCCTTTCAGGACTGGAGGATGACCATGATAACATAAAACATACTTTTGGATGTGCTTTAGGTATCACATTAGCCTATCGAGGGCATCCCAATGGTCTTGGCTAGAATTACTAGTGAATATATTCAACATGCCGACCGTAAAGACTATGTCAGGTTTAGTGCAGACCATAGTATACATGAGACTACCAATCAGTTTAGCATAATCTAACTGTATAACCGCAGCTCCTCCATTGGGCTTTAAGCGGTTGTTATAATCGTGTAGTGTCTCTAATGCTCTACTTTCAATATATCCTCACGTATCCAACATGTATTTTATGTAGTGACTTTGATTTAGTGAAATACCATTTTTCTTAAAGTTTACTTGCATGCTCAGTATAGTTTCAGCTACATCGAGTCTTTAATGCTAAACTCTTTCATTAGTCCTGACTGAACGTCATTTACTTCGGATTGATCAGAATCATGAATCAGCATATCATTCACATACAAGCATATTATAACAACTTTATTTAATCTATGGCGTATGTAAAGATATTTATTAGAGAGACTCGACTTGAATCTCATGTTCTTTACATTATAGTCAAATTTTTCATGCCATAATTTTGGTGGTTATTTTAGTCAGTATAATGACTTTATTAACTTACAAACCTTACTTTCGTGATCATCTACTATGAAGCGTTCAAGTTGGATTATGTATATCTATTCAGTCAGATCTCCATTCAAGAACGCAATCTTAACATCCATTTGATGAACAATAAAGTTCTCAATAGACACAATAGCAAGGAGGATCCTAATGATTGCTAAGTGACACACTAGTGAATATACATTAAAGTAATTCATCCCATTAACTTATGTGAAACCTCTAGCCACAAGATGTGTTTTATACTTAGCTACGCTACCATCAAGATTAAATTTTTTTTTCAGAACCCACTTACACCCTGTAGTTATAGCTCATTTTGGCTTGTCAACTAACGTTCAGGTGTTGTTCTGATGTAGAGAGTTCATCTCTTCATCTATGTCTTCTTTCCAGAATAGTGAATCTCTTGATCTCATCACTTCCTTATAGGTAGATGGACAATCTCGATGTGGTAAGTAACAAAATCACCATCGAAGGTTCTATGAGTTCACTCTCTCACCGAAGTCCTTCTAAACTCTAGACCACTATTGTTTACTGAAACTGAATAGAAGATGCTCGGTACTAAGTCATGATTTTTCTCAGTAATAGTTGTTTGCATACTTGAGAGTGATATGTTCTTATCTTTAAAGAATTTATCTTCAAAGAACACTGCATTCCTATATTCTACAATTATATTATTGGAAATGTCTAAGAATCTATCTGCAACATTATCCTCAACACAACCTAAGTAGACACACTTGTTGGTCCTAGGTCCAAGCTTAGACCTTCTAGGGTCTGAAATCCTAACATAGGCTATACAGTCTCAGGTCATAAGTCTAGTTATTGTCGAGGGTCTCTTAAACCAAACCTCGTAGGGTGTGACGTCTAATTTACCATGAGGGACTTTATTCAGAATGTGATTTGCAGTTAAAATTGTTGCTCCCCAATAAGCAGTAGCCATGCCAACAATGAGGAGCATATAATTCAACATCTCTGTTAACGATCTATTCGTTCTCTCGGCTATACCATTCGATTGGGGTGAGTAAGGAGCAGCGGTTTCCGCTATGATTTCTTAGGAGACAAGAAAACATCTGAATTTACTGGACACGTATTCTTCTCATCTATCACTTCTAAACCTTTTTATCTTCATGTATAGATGATTTTCTTCCATGATTTTGAAAAGAAAGAACTTTTCAAACGCTCCATCTTTAGATAATCATAGTCAATGTGTGTGTATTGTTAGGAATACTAACGCAACACTTCAGAAACAAAAATTTTATAGTAGTAACACATCGGGTCCTCCTGTGGGCAGAACGTTATGCCCCACGATATATGGTTGAGTATTTTTCATTGGTACCCATTGCATATAAATGGAGCCAGGGCATGACCACTCTATGCTTAACATAATGCCAGATTTCGATAATAATAATCTTGTTGTTCGTATGCTTGTCTTATATTATTACACAAGCATAATGGCACTGAAGACCATTAATAATGTGAGTATGTGGTGCTTCATGTACATTATACAGGGTCCGTTTGGGAGGATGGTGGCAGCCGCTGAGGAACACTATGGTAAATTATGAACCGTCATTTGTGAACATCCAACCCAAGAAAGTTTGTCACTTTTATGTTCAAAACTAATTGTCGGTCGTCATAGCCATTGTCATGCCAAACATATATTCAATGATGATTACGTTTTTGTCCAAATTCAATGGAGCAAAACACCGAGTCAAACAGAGGGCTAAGGCTCCGTTTAGCACGGTAGTGGCGGTCAAAAATACATGGGTTAAACCGTCATTCCATAAGGATCATCTAACACATATCATCTGTTTGAACATAAAAGTTGATGAAGTTCTTTAAGTGAATGTTAACGAATGACAATTTAACCCATATGTTCATGGACCGCTCATCAAACGAAGCCTAAATTATCGAGCAGCGTCAGAGAAAGGTTCCGTTTGACACGATGGTGGTGGTCATGAACATGCGGGTTAAATTGTCATTTGCTAACGCCCGTCTAAAAAACTTCATCCACTTTTATGTTCAAACGGATACTTAACGAATGACGGTTTAACCCATGAATTTACGACGGCCACCACCATGCCATACCGAGCCAAAGTTGGACAGACCTAACAGCATCACCATAAATGATAAAGGGATGTTTTTGTGAAGTTATTTGTTTAATAATTCGAATTCTTTACAAGTCCATTCATTAATCATTAATATAATGGCGTGGAATTTGGTTGGCTGGTCAACGGTCAAATTTCCAATACGGACCTTGCTTGATTTTAATTTCACCACTGAGTGAATCGTCGTGATGAGTTGAGAAGTCATTGACCTACAATTAAAGCAGGTGACATTGGTTGCGGCCTAGTTTTCTTAAGTGCTGGTAGACAAGCTAGGTTGACTCGAAAGTTGACTTTAAAACATTCGCAATCAAAATAATTAAAGACATGAACTGTACTTGTTGTTGGGTGGTCTCGTTTTTCTTCGGTCC
The DNA here is from genome assembly GCA_039583875.1 of Platanthera guangdongensis. Classification (NCBI taxonomy): domain Eukaryota; kingdom Viridiplantae; phylum Streptophyta; class Magnoliopsida; order Asparagales; family Orchidaceae; genus Platanthera; species Platanthera guangdongensis. The sequence continues at coordinate 15,046,273 of CM077147.1, read as the reverse complement.
GGAAAATCAGATCGTCTTAATTTTGGGTTTGATCAGGCGCACAAACAGTCAATGAGAACCTAACAACAATGACAATATGATTTTTTTATCATGGAAAACCTGAAAATGGTGAAAAACTATATGCCTGGATCCGTGTCGGACCGAAATCCACTATTTAACATTGCTTATAAGGCTTTATTTGATTTAGCGGTGGTGGGTCGATCCGGCGGGTGGAAACGGAATGCTCGAATCAGGGGGGGAGGTGGCTGCGCCAAACGGAACTTTTTGGGGCATTTCACAAGGCGGGCGGGTGGAAACGGAGCAAACGTCTCCGGAGGTTCATTTGTTTACCCACCTTCCAGCGGCGTTTGACCCAAACGGAGCGGCGAAATGCCGAACCAAATAGAGCCTAAGTGTTGAGAGTTCCTTAAAGGGTGACATACTGACATGACACCTCTTTGTTACAAGTTTTGAGTACACGGAAAGAGAAAAAGAAGGTAAGTTCACGAAGCTTGGAGGGGAGCATCGACGTGAGCGTTCTTCTGTGCCTTCTTCTAGGCTCACTGATGCATCCAAGTGAATGTTAATTAAGTTGAGCGTTGCGCGGACTAGAGAGGGAGCATAATGAATTCCGAGCAGAGGAACGATCTAAGTCTCATGTTATCGTCAGAAAACCTCACAACACTCTCTAGTATATTGAATTGCTTTTATTCAAATGAATGTCTCCGGACCTTTTTATAGTTTTTTTGGATAGTAGTGCTAGTAATTGCGTCAGACTGAGTTTTGAGTTGATGAATGATGTCGCTCTGTTTCGATCATGTAGATCACCAATTTTCATGAAATGATGAACGTTTTCCCAGGCGGTTTGGGCGGCCCGGACATGTCGCCCGACGGCGGCGGGAGCCGATGGTGGTTGGAGGTGGCGGCGAGGGACGCGTTTGGCGCAAGGGTTGCGCTTGAAGCGCACACGTGCATTGCGGGCGGTGAGCGCGTTCGTCGCGCACCGGCCCGCGCTGGCGAAGGCCGCTCACGCGGGCTGGCCGCGCGCATGCAGGTTGCGCTTGCGCGTGCGTGCTGTTCATATGTGCGCCTGGTTTCTATCCCTCTTCGGGATGTCTTTGGATCCTTTGAGCAAGCGGGGTTTCGTGGGCACGACTTGTTCAGTTGGGTTGACTTGCCTTCATATTTTTTTTGTCCAAGTCTTGGTAATTTGATCTGAAAATTCACAGGGGAATCCATCAGTACATATATTTTAAAATAATTTAAAAATGTTGAATTCTTCTGCATTTTTTTATAAGCTCCATTTAAAAATAATTTATGATATATTTTTAATGATGACTACATCATCTACATGCCTAGAGTACCCTAATTTATGATATATTTTTAATAGAGTAATTTTTGGATGAGCGTGGTATATCTTGATTAAAAAAAGATGATTGTTATTAGCATTACATTTTTAGATCTTCACATTATATTTACTCCTAATTTTCCATGCCTTTTGAAAATACTCCTTGTACATGCATTTTTAGGAAAATTGTTCAACACAAAAGTTGTAGATCTCGTCGAGATCTACAACTTTCGTGATGAACACTTTTTTAAGGGATTATAAATTTATTCTAGGAGATTAAATTTTTTTTCCTTGGAGATCAAAAATCATGAAAACAGAGGAATGCATTTTAAGATGTCTGCACTTCACACTGATGGATGTGCTTTAAGATGTGCACATTTCCAATATTATAGCATGTGTCCACATGGATCAGTGTAATGCACTTTAAGATGTGTGCAGTAATCCACGTGAATCGTCAAATCAGTGTACTTAACCGCTAAAGTGCAAAAGTTCTCTCCCCCCATTCCAAAATATTGTCATAGTAAAATAGTTCTTCCATCTTCAAGTGCAGCCTGGTGCACAAAGCATCCCAACACAGCAAGGGTCCGATGACCTCAAAGTTACATGACAACATTTTAACTGGTGCGTCAAGGGTCCCACTTCAAAAAAATATTGCCTATAAATACACATGCTTGGGGCAACGAGTAGATCGTTCCAAGCTTGACGGTCACGCGGATGCTTCGAGCACACTCCAACATCCTCGAAGCATTCTCGTGACCGTCAAGTTTGGAACGATCTACTCGTTGCCCCTAGCATGAGTATTTATAGGCAAATCCCAAATACCCGACTATGGGTTGTTGGATTACTATTGGATCCTAACCACAACCCATTAAGCACTCGTCACACATAATTCAATATACATCAACAATCTCCTCCTATATTGTAAATAAGTGTTAACACAGTACATGTTACTTAAACAAGAGTTAATAATGACAAAAAAATGAGTTTTCAGAAAACATAAATATGAGTTTTAGAATACAGAATATCCAATTAAACTCAAATACATAGTCTCAAACATAGCAATAAGAAATCCGAAAGAAAAACTCAAACTGAAAAATTGATCTACAGAAACAACAGATCATCGTCATCCGGGTCGAAATCAACTTTCTCTCCTCCAATATGCATTTGATCTGCAAACAAACATCATAAGAATGTCATGAGACAAATCACTATGAACTCTAACATTTGCTAATCAAAATTAAAGTTATTAGTTTTAGAAGTAAAAGAACGTAATACTCTAAGTAGCAAGAAAGAATCATATATCAACATCTCTATCTGATTTACACAAAATTAGAAAATTGATTTCATAAAATCAAATTATGTTTCATCGATTATTAAGATTATTAAGATTATTATTCACCATTTCACAATTGTATTATATCATCAAGTTTGAAATGATACAACAAGCTGTGACCATCATATCATCAAATTTGGAATGATATAATTAATAATCATAACATAATGACTCATATCAACAACTTCAGTATTTCTTTTTGGAATGATACCCAATTCAGCATTTGAATAAAATAATTGTGCAAGTCATCAAGTATGGAATGACCGACAACTAATCATCTCCAGCTTTCATCAGATAGCATCTGAAATACTTCAGCGTACTCAACTCTAAATGCTTGAATAAATTGTTATTTTTCTAACAAAAGGGCCTGCAAATACCGGCAAATATCCGTCATACGCCTGCAAATATCGGCGCCGGAGATTAATAGTTACTTATCTGTCTTATCATTTATATATTTCTGAAACATTAACATTCGGCTTGACAGGAAATAATAAATTGCATTCTCCAAAATATTATATTTCTTGGAATGGAGGGTGATATATTAATATCTTCCCATACAGATATTCATTTATATATATATATATATATATATATATATATATATATATATATATATATATATATATAGATTTAATATTTGATAATTGATGCTGTTGGTTGGTGTACGAATGCTGGAAATTTGTACCATCAGCAACCCAGCATTTGCGCCAACATTTAAAATTCATAATGTTTTGGAGGGTTGGAAGGAAGGCTATTAATGCATATGATGCAAGATGCCAAACACAGGATCTGATTGACCAATGCATGTCAATTAGTAAATAATTAATTTAATTAGGTCAAACAGTCAGCCTAATTTCCACAAATAGATTCTATTGTAATTTGTGTGCTTATAGTTCATGAGCTTCTGTTGGCCTCAATTTCTAGAAATAACTCACCTTGGATCGTCGCCTATGACCCTCGATTCCGGCATAAAATACAATCACTTTTCAATAGGATCTTATTGCACAAATACAGCCGTATATTTTCGCAAAAATTCAACACGGTTAAAATCACTGAACATATGTTTAGCTCCCGCACAGTACGTTACTTTCGCAAATGACTTTCAACAATAACGCGCAGTCATCAATCTTGAGGGTAACATGACTCTGTGTTACTAGGTGCATTTAATAAGTGACCTCAATTTCCGGCATATATGAGTCATGTTACTTTCATGAATGACTCTGCTTTATTGATTGCGGTCTTCGTTCATAAATACAATTTGATTGTCTATGATAAAACTTTAGATTTAGTCTTTTAGTGAGAGTTAGGGAAAAATTTTTTGGGGTCGGAATTTGGATGAAATTTTTTTCCGATCGGGTGATCTCCTACGCAATCCTTTTGATCTCCGACGTGATCCTTTTGATCTCCAGGAGATACGGCTTCCCCTCTTTACGGGCTCACACGCAAAAAACTATTACACGTGAACCCCCTTATTGATCCCTGACGAACATTTGGAAACAAATCTCAGTCAAGGGAGGGAGAGAGAGAGGGAGGAAGGAAGAGTTGATGCAAAGAGCTCCACAAGGCGCTTGAGGGATCTCATAGGAGGGAGAGATTTTTTAAGGCATGTGAGAACACTTGTTTAAACTTGTATTAAATCTGCTAAAATATGTTTGATAGTGCATTAAGAGTAATGATTAGAGTTAATAATTAATTACACATATCACAGTAGTATCATGACCAACAAACAAGTAGGATTATAAATACTTATACATCGACCCCAACTCATCTATACCCGACGACATTTGAATCAATTGGTCTATTTTATCCACTTGTCAAACTACCCCCCATCTCACTACCGCGTTACTTCTCGCTCCATGACATGTGTCACAAGTCGAGAAGTATTCCCGGTGGCCCCCAAGATGCATGGCAGGCTCTTCAAATACCACACGACATACTCACCATCTCGCTACTCACTTTAATTGTGGGAGCCAGCGTCACTCATCTCGCTCACATTGCGTGTTGCTTATTCTAACACTTGGTCACTCCCCCGGCTTCTCCAAAAAGCTGTCGAGTGAGTGGAGCTGTTTGTCTTGTCTCCACTTACTCTGCTCTTTTCACTCCCTCCTCTTACTTCGAGGATAAAACACATTATATGTATCATTTATGAAGACGGATTTCTATATATAAACATTGACAAATCTCGCTATTTCGCAAAACCCTCATTTTCTTGCTATCATAATGTTGCTCGATCTTTTATAATATATATGCATATGGGTGTATCTGTCTACCCAAATACACATCTTGTGGGTGTCAGTCTCGGGTTGATAGCATTTTGACATATTTTTATGTGACATCACTTGACAATCATGCATCAAAAAACAGTTCTATAATGTACTCTCTTTATATTTGATTGATTATGTTTGTAACACACACGCACACACGCACACACACATGCATGCACACACACACGCATGAGTGCGCACACACCCAACTTGCCAGAGTTCGCTAGTTGTATGGACTTGGTCATGGTGTTATGACAAGTCCGTTTGTTGCATAGTTTGTCGAGACCGCCTGATTGTGCGGTCTGCTTCTGGAGTTCGAGGAGATCGGTAGTTCGACTAGGCACGAATATAGCTTTAGTCGCGGGTTGTAGTATGCACGGACTGGAAGCGGAGACCGCAGAATAGCGCGGTTTTATGGAGGAGTCCGACAGTCCGTCATAAGTGTGATAATGGATCAGGACACGTGGATGGATTGTTAAGTCCACGCGGACTGGTGTTGTTATCCGCTCGGTGCTTGACAGACTGGTTGTTCTTTCCGTCTATGCGGATAGATGTTTATCTGTGACGGGCTGACACTAGTATCCGTACTTGTGCGGATACGTGGTGCTAGCTGCAGGATGACGGGCGGTGATCGTATCGTTTTGGGCAGTGATCACACTCCCCGTATCGCCTACAAATGGGGGTCCCCGACTCATCATATATAACGAGAACAACGAGAACTTAGCTTGCACTTTGATCCCACGGTTACGGTTTTCTAACGGGTGCGACTAAGTGAAGTTGACTTGTCTGTGTAGGCTGTGCGGCTAGCACTGGGCGACTAGGCAGTTAGTTGGGAAGCTCGGTGTGAAACAAATTACGGTTACAGTCAGCGGTATACAACAGGTCGCAGTCTCAGCGGCTTGAAGTCACTTCCTCCGTGTTGCAGTTAGTCGAGCAGTTCACCCAATCTATCAGCGGGTTCTATTCAGTCCATCAAAATTCAATAAAGACAGTTCACACGGCTTGTTGCAGTTGGCGACTTGGCGGTTTTTGGCGGACAGGGCCTGCAGTCGGCGGCTTGTGATGTCTATGCGGTTTCAGTCTTCAGACCGCACAGTTTCTTCTTGCATGTAATTTTTTCTACCTCTACTAGGTACATTGCGAAATCATATCTCACAATGTATGTCTCGCTTTGCATAGAAGTTGTTGATAATTCCAAGTTTTTTGAGACTCTTGTGCTTCTACTGCTGCTAATTTCTACTTGACTTGATTGTGGTTAGTGTTCATGCGACCTTTTTCGACTTCCATCATAAACTTTTTACACTATATGGCTCTCAACCACCCTAAGTAAGATAAACTCCATTTGGTGACAAACATTTGAGGGTCCAACAATATTTATAAAATAAATATGATAGCTTGCTAGGGCTGACATCTGCCTTTAGGCTTAAGGCTTTTACTTTGAATGCACTACATGAAGAAGTTGTAGGAGTCTCACTCACGTGCTTAGTATTTAATTTGATCGATGACACCATTGTTTCGATCATGGCTAGAGTTCTCCTCCCTGCACATTATAGAGCAACCAATATACCTTCTGCCGTAATATATTTTGTGTGTCATGCTTTATTTTCTTCTCCAACGTAACTCACTTATAGTTCAATATTATTTTGCATTGTTTTATATATTTAATTTACTTTTCATAATCTTATATTTTGTTTCTGTCCAATGTATTATTTTATAATATATGATAAGTTACTATATTAAATATGAGGTCTCTTATATAGTCTTATGCATAGTATTTAGAATGTCGCATATATTTTTTGTGCTCAATTTTCATTTCTGATATATATACAAACACACGCACACACTTCCTATTTATTTGTTTTATATATTTTATGTGCTCAATATGCGAGATGCTTTTGCTTAGGGGTGCAAACGAGTCGAGCACCAGTCGAGCTTGACAAAATTTTCAAGCTCGAGCTCGAGTTTTTCATTTCGAGCTCGAGCTCGAGTTTTTCATTTCGAGCTCGAGCTCGACGAGCTCATTTATCGAGTCCAAGCTCGAGCTCGAGCTCAACGTCATCTTGTCGAACTCGAGCTCGAGCTCGCGAGCTCAAGCTCGAGCTGCTCACGAGCTTTTTAGCTCATGATCTTTTTTTTCTTATTTTTTTTAAATGTATAAATAAAAAGCTTGCAAGCTCATGAACAACAATAGATGAGCTTGAGCTCGTCGAGCTAGCTCATCGAGTTTTCGAGCCGGCTCAACTCAACTGACACCCCTACTTTAGCTAATGCTATAAGCATTCCCATAGAAGTCACCAATCTCAAAGCCCAAACAATGGTAACTAATAAACCCCATACATATCGAGGCGCCACGTGTCAATACAGATTAGGTAGGCCCAAGTTCTCCATTAATTGGAGCTCCAAATTCAGTACAAACAACATAAACCCTCATCATTTGCCAAGAATATCTTTCATCACTCAACATGCAGCTCTTGATATTTGTTCACATGAAAATCTTCAAGAAACACTATTCATTTGCCTGCAAATTTTGGGTGAAGAGTGGGAAAATATGTTTATGGCACGCCTCTTATGAAAATGATGACATGCGATTTAGCAGATATTTTAGGCTCTTGTCGATGATTCCAATCAGGTGAAAAATACTTGAATCGGATGGTGGTTGGCATCTGTGAATTTGGTGGACTTGGAGGCCGCCGGTGAGATTCTCTTAGCTTTAACTTCCCCCATAGAGATATAGTATTAAATATGTTAATTATATGTCTCGAATCCTAAATCAAAAACAGTGTCGACACTCATCATATTGAGGGTTTGGATCTTTCGGAAAATAAAATCACCCCACTTTCTATACTGTCTCTATTCTTGATCTAGTGGAAAACAAAGAGCTGCTTCCATGTACATAGCTTATCTTGAGGTAAACCACGTAAATAAACGTGTCCTCTGTACTATGATTTTCTGTTACTTTGATCAATCCGCTCTCATTTTCGCATCAAAAAATTCACTCAGAAATTAAAATTTATCCCGGGCCATTACCTTGAGCACGCCTAGTAAAACTAAAACTCGAACTTGATAAAGGTCCGTATTTGAGAGTAGAAAATGATTAGTATGTCAATTAAGTGATTCCATGTAAAAAATGCAGAATGTGTTATGTCGCTCGAAACATCCCGGGTGGTGGACAAAGTGGAAGTACCTCCCCGTTGCCACTACCTTAGGTTTATATAGAAAACTTTAGGGTTAATACGAGTATCGGATATCCGTGTATCCGAACCGACCCGTTAAGCTTCTGAACCCGTTATATGCCTTAATATATATTAACAATCTTTTCATATATTTGTGACATATAACGTTTACGTTTCAAAGTGCTGGAAAGTAGAGAACATCAAAGTTTTCGACTTTACACATTATCCACATAAGTTTGCACAATTAAACTATAATAAGAGTTTTCATAATTAAAACAGAGCATCCAAACATAAAGTGCAACTCAAAAATAAAAAGTCTGAAAACATAAGACAAATGGATTAAACGTGCAACAATTGTACTTAGAGAGTAGTTCATAATCATCCAGGTCAAAATCTAATTTCTCTCCTCCATCTCCACTAGTGTCTGCAAGAAATTTCATGAGTTAAACTCTATAAATTCATAAACATATGCAGTAATATTTAAAATAACCTAGCTCTACCTAAATGAGCTTAGTAATTATAGCAGTGGTGAGGTAACACTGTCAACATGTCTATCCAGTCTAAATAGGACAAGCCAAATTTTGATTTTAATAAATCAAACATTGTTATCTTACTCATTAACAATCATTATGTACCTCATCAAATAATTTGACAGAACATCATTTGCAACATTATCAAGTGTGGAATAATGTTCTATGATCATTAATGTTTAGATTAACTTTTACAATGACTTTTTATTCCCAATTGAGTAATCATTGAATCAACTTATAATGAGAAAAATATTAATCATCAAATGTGGAATGACTAGCATACAACCATCTTGAGTTTTCATCAAAAATTTATTTGTAGTTTTCAGGCTGTTATTAGATGCTTGAATGTTGCGACTATAAATTTTTACTATCAAAACATAAAGATAGTAGAAAAATTTCATATTTATATGAATTTTAATCACACCTCCCCCGATATTTTGATTGTGAGAGCTCTATTTAAGCCTTTTGTCAAAAGGTCTGCAATATTATCCTTTGACCTCACATCAATTAGGGTCATAATCGCTTGACTTGTGAGAGAGCTCAACCAGACTTACTTCATCCTTAGTTGCTTTCTTTTGCCATTGAACAAGGTGTTTGTAGCAAACGTTTTAGTTGCCTGATTGTCGCAGTAAACTGCAATAGAACTCAGTTTCAGACTCGTCAGTGGAATGTCCATCACCAAATCTTTTATCCATTTTGCTTCTTCTCCTCCTAAAGCTAAAGCGAAAAGTTCGGATTCCATAGATGAGAGTGCAATACATGATTGCCTCTTGAACTTTCCAGGCTACAACTAATCCTCCTAGTGTAAATATAAATCCACTGGTAGACTTGCTATCATTTATTTCTAAGTACCATGATGCATCAAAATATCCTTCCAAGACTAGAGGATGACCGGTATAACATAAAACATACTTTTGAGTGTGTTTTAAGTATCTCATTAGCCTATCGAGGGCATTCCAATGGTCTTGACCAGGATTACTAGTGAATCTGCTTAACATGACAACCATAAAGGCTATGTAAGGTCTGGTACAGACCATAACATACATGAGACTGCCAATCAGTTTAGAGTAATCTAACTGTCGAACCATAGCTTCTTAATTAGGCTTTAAGTAGTTATTATAATCGTATGTTGTCTCTACTAGTTTATTTTCACTGTATCCCCACATGTGAACGTTGAGAAATACAATTTTTCTCAAAACTCACTTATATGCCTAGTATAGTTTTAGCTACACCTAGGTCTTTAATGCTACATTCTTTTATTAGATCTGACTTTACGTCATCCACTTCGGATTGATCAGATTCTAGAATTAGTATATCATCTACATATAAGCATATTATAATGACTTTATTTGATCTATGACGTATATAAATGCATTTATCAGAGAGACACTACATGAATCTCATGTCCTTTACACTATAGTCAAGTTTCTCATGTCATAATTTTGGTGCTTGTTTTAGTCCGTATAGTGACTTGATTAACTTACAGACCTTACTTTCATGACCTTTTATTACGAAACCTTCAGGTTGACTCATGTAAATCTCTTCGGTAAGATCTCCATTCAAAAACACAGTCTTAACATCCATTTAATGAATAATAAAGTTCTCAATAAATGCAATGACAAGTAGGATCCTAATAATTGCTAGGTGATATGCATGTGAGTAAACATCAAAATAATCTACTCTGCTTACTTATGTGAAATCTTTAACCACTAGGCGTGCTTTATACTTAGCTACGCTATCATCATGATTTAATTTCTTTTCAGAACTCACCTACATCCTATAGTTTTAGCCCCTTTTGACTTATCAACAAACGTCCAGGTGTTGTTCTAAAGTAGAGAGTTCATCTATTAATTTATGGCTTCTTTCAAGAGTAGTGAATCCTTTGATATCATCGCTTCCTTATAGGTAGATGTATCAACCTCGACGTAGTAAGTGACAAAATCACTACCGAAGGTTTTGAGAGTTCTATCTCTCACCGAAGTCCTTTTAGACTCTATGCCACTATTGTCTACCTGAACTGAATAGGAGGTGCTAGATACTGATTCAAGATCTTCCTCAGTAATAGTTGCTTGCATACCTGGGAGTGACAAATTCTTGTCTTTATGAAATTTATCATCAAAGAACACTGCATCCTTAAATTCTATAATGATGTTATAAGAAATATATAAGAATCTATCTGCAACACTATCCTTAACATAGCCTAGGTAGACACATGTGTTGGTTCTAGGTTCAATCTTAGACCTTCTAGGGTCAGAAACCCTAACATAGGCTATATATACCTAGATCTTAAGTCTATTTATGGTAGAGGGTCTCTTAAACGAAGCTTGTAAGTGTATTCTCTAACTTGGCATGATGAACTTTATTCAGAATGTAGTTTGTAGTTAAAAATACTTCTCCTCAATAATAAGTATGCATGCTAGAAGTTAGGAGCATGGAGTTTAATATTTCTGTTAATGTTCTATTCTTTCGCTCGACTATGTCATTCGATTAGTGTGAGTAAGGAAAAGTAGTTTCTACTATGATTCCTTGGGAGGCAAGAAAACACTTGAACTCACTGGACATGTATTCTCATCCTCTATCACTGCTAAATTGTTTTATCTTCATGTCTAGTTAGTTCTCTACCATGATTTTGAAAAGATATAACTTTTCAAATGATTCATCTTTAGTTTTAAGAAGGTAAATGTGACAAAAACTAGAACTGTCATCTATAAAGCTGATCATATACTTTCTTCCTCTTATAGTGACAAAACTTTTAAATTCACAAATATATGAATGTATTAGCTCCAGGGGTGTTGTGCTCCTAGTAACCACACTAAAAGATTTTCTAGTGATCTTAGTCTGAGCACACACTTCATATTTCTCAGGTTAGTTTTTATTGTCTAATGTGATCTTGTGAGTTCTATTTATTTAAAATATTTTTCTATAATTCACGTATCCTAGTCTCTCATATAGAGTCTTAGGGCTAATTAAATTTGATTGTACTTGTTGAACTATTTAGTTTGCTAAACTTAGTCGGTACATTCTATTTTGGACATATGTACATCCAAAATAATGAGAGTTAACTTTCATTATTACTCAACTGCTACTGAAATTAAAAGACATACCAACATTGCATAATAATCTAATAGTCATTAAGTTAACAGCTGAAGAAGAAATAAACTAAACATTTTTTAAAGTTAAAGTTTTACCTGAGGAGAGCAGCAATGTTGCATTTCCCACCTTCTAAACGTCAGTTGTCTCGCCATTCGTAACCGTTGTAGACTCTTTTACAGTAGCGAGCCTTATCATCAGATTAGCATTGTTGCAAATGTGACACGTTGCCCCCGAATCCAGGTACCACTCGGTACTGGACTTCACGTTTCAAACTATAGCGAAAAAGTTGGATGGCTCAACAAGACTAACCATATTGGCCTGGTTGCCGTCTTGTGGTGCCCTGGTCCTTTCCTTCTTAGAAAGTCTACAATCAGATTCATTGTGTGCTCACTTGTTGTAGTTGAAACACTTGTCCTTAAACATTTTTATCCTTTTGTTTGAACCTGCAACTACGAACTACTTGGTGAAAGTTTAGTCTTTTTAGGATTAGACGCGTGTTTAGAGCTAGAAATCATGTTAGCCGCAGATTTCTGCTTGCTAACTTCTTCTAACGCTTGCCTAGTTGTATTTTCATCCTCAATTCATATAAAACGCTTGAGGTCATTCAGACAAACTTGCATCTTCTTCCGATACATTTGTAACGCCCCCACTCGTCACATGACATATAACGGTGGGTCCGGCCGAGGCCCCACGCCATATGTCACAGACAAACGACGGAATTACTTGTGGAAATCAAAATCTACTCGCATCCTAACTCAATCCATTCTAGCGCAGCATTTTACGATAACATGAACTCAACTCAGAGAATGTCCACTACTATATAAACTCCACATTTATATATCCAAATCAGGAATGTATACAACTCACACACACTGGCCTTAAAGCTTTACAAGTTTCTCTTTACACAAGTACATTTTCATACATCGGCACGCAGACCGACCACACATGAAATCTAACCACGCACACGACCTTCAAGGGCCTTTAGCAGCAAGTCTCCACTCTGCTCTTTTCAATGCCACCATCAACACCTGCAAACACATATCCACTCAAGAGCGGCAAACAAAGTAACAGTCAGCTTTAACTGACCACTTATAACGACCCTACCCCTTTCTCGGGGTAGTGGTTCCTTCCCTGTAAGCATTGCCATATCATAATCTTTATCAACGTAGCAATCACAAACACATCACAAATGCCGGTATCCGCCAGATGCTCCGTGCACTCAGAGCACCTTTTTGGTGTACCGGTTATCCCAGTCGTACACCGCCGATCAGGGGTTATTAACTTGTTAGCTGGCCGATCCTAGTCACCACAACACGCATGTTGTGAGCATTCCGCCCAAACCATTCAGAGGTCCTAACCCCACAGCAAAATTGAGCATTTAGATCGACCCACCACTGTGGTGTAGCAAGCCAGGTATGACCGCAACCCCCATTTGCATTGCCACCCATTGATCTCCCATAACAACCAGGTAGAGATCAGCCTTTTCCCGTGTTCAAATCGTCAATGCCGCAGCTTGACGCAGGTCGGCTTTCCCTCCTGATCAGCCGCGGCTTTCACCGTTCTCGTAGAACAAATAGCACCCGCAACGCTCATAACACAAGGAGCTTAACCAGAGCCTCCAGTCATCCAGAAGCAACATCACATATCATTTATTCATCCCATACACATAGTTCATATCGTTAAATCCACGGAGTCTTCTCAGGTTTATCCATGATCATCACCAATCCAGACTATCCGTCCAGATGGGCTTCACAGAGCATGCCTATGTCGTACTCCACACTTCCGGCTCTGGATGCAAATTTAACTAAGGAATCACTTACGAGATCCACCTCTTGGTGGAGGATTCCACGCACATTCATAAAGCAAGGACTTCGATGTCCAAGAAGGAGATTGTTACCCTTGAAAATCGTTTCGGAGCCATGAATCAGCCGGATGGAAATCACCGTCTCAGCGTTGCCTCCACGAATCCGAACTCGGATCTTCAATCCACACTCTGCAGCTCCTACAACAGCGGATTTCTTCCTTCCTCCTTTCCTTCCCTTGCCCTCTCTCTTTCTCTCTCTTGGAATGAGAAGAAGAAGAAGATGAAAATGAAGAGCTAATTCGTCATTTTCGGCCTTATAACCGCAAGGAGAAGTCTGAGCCATCAGATCCCATAGGAAGAAAAGGAACGACCAGAAAATTCCCTGAAAACAGCTCTCTCGGGTCTGACACGCCCGTGTCACAGGTCGTGTCCCCTAAGCGGTGCACGAACCACCTTATCCAAACTTATCCACGTCAAGGTGACACGCCCATGTCATGCCCGTGTCAGCCTAGTCACGACCGTGACGCGGGGCGTGTAACCCATTCGAGACCTACTCGAGAGGACTTACTCGAGAGAAAACCACCTACTCGAGTACCCAGATAGGACACGCCCGTGTCATATGGATCACACGCCCGTGTCACCCCTCTTACTCGAGTACTTTTCCACCTACTCGAGTATATTTCGAGCTACACGAGAGCTACTCGAGTATGAGCGGGACACGCCCTGTGACACGCCCGTGTCACAGGCCGTGTACCCTCTTTCTCGAGTATTCGTCGACCTCAACTACTCGAGAGAAAATCATCGACCAGGGGAGGACACGCCCTGGGTCACGCCCCCGACACGCCCGTGTCACCGGGCGTGTACCTCCCGAAGAATTCGTCGACCGAAATTCGTCGACCACGCGCTCGACCTTCAATCAAAGCAGGACACACCCCGGGATACGCCTGTGTCTCATGCCGTGTCACCCAATATTTTCCCGTTTCTTGAATTTGGGCTGTTACAACATTTCAGTTTTAAAGTTGTACCACTTGGAAGACAACTAATAGATAATCATGACAACAACAAAACTATCTGGTAATGAAATATTCCCACTATCCAAAGAATCAATTATGTTTTCAAATTCTAATACTCGAGGGAGAATGAATTTCTCCTCGTCGAATGTGAAGGAATGAAACTTATCCACCAGGTCAGCTTTTGACAGGTTTTCCTCCTGCCTGAAGTGTTCCTTCGGTGCCTCCCAGATATCCTTGACAGTCTTCATCTTGATGTACGTTTCTGTCAGGCTGGAGAATCGACAGTTCTGCAAATAAACTCTGCAGAAGTCCTCGTTAGTGATCCACTGTATTTCATCGTCAATCCCCATAACATCCGCACGATCAGACTGAACTGTGTAGAACACGTTCAGGTACTTCAACCCAAATTAAATGTTCAACTACCAATCGTTGAACTCTGTCGCCGAAAACTTCTCCAACTTCATCATAGGCACTGGAGATGAGAAGTTGTTGCCCTTCAACATTTATGCGTCACTTTTCAAATCTCTGAATCAAAAGGTGAGAAAGCCTCTCTTTTCGAAAAACTTGAAATTTGGATCGGCCACAGCAGCGCAAAACTTCCAAACACAGAGATCCAACAAAATTTGAAACAAAATCCGGCGACGCAACAAGTTCTGATCACAAACTTCTCTCAGACAACACTGGAAGTTTGATCGGCTTTCTCCAAGTTGCATGAAAGAGATAACACTGGTTTGAATTTTACCTTGAAACAAGATGACAGATGATGGAGTTGCCAGGCAGTTCCCCAATGGAGTGCGACATTTTCACGAAGAGAAAAAGAAGATCTAGAGCGGCGCGCTGCGTCAAACGGCGGAAAAACCGAGAACGACCTTCTCCCGGTGGCGGGGAAAAGAAATTCTTCTCCTTGTTGATCAACGGTAGCGGCGGGATAGGAGAAAACCGAGCGCCATTTCCTTTCTTGTCCCGATCACCTAGCGGCGGTGAAACCGATCTGCTTAGATCACTCCCAGATTTGGATATGTTTAGGCGAGTGTTATTAGCACTACACTTTTGGATATTCGCACTATATTTACTCCTATTTTTCCGCGTATTTTGAAAATATTCATTGTACATGCTTTTTAGGAAAAGTGTTCAACACTGAAGTTGTAGATCTAAACGAGATCTACAACTTTCGTGTTGAACATGTTTCCTAAAAATACATGTACAAGACGCACATTAGGAAATACGCTCAGATTTCACGGCTTTTAGAAATATGCTGAGTGTTCAATGGATACCGTTTTATTCATAGAGATTTTGGATTACGATTAGCAAAATTTTTCTACTACGAGGAGGGCTCATAATGGAGGGAGAGGGAATCTCCATAACCTCCTCCACTATAAAAATGTCCATAGTGGAGAAGGAAGAGCCCAACACAAACGAAGAACAAAACTGTGTTATATTGGGAAGTCCTCTTACATTTTTTTCTCTTTATTTTTTTCTCTTTAATATTTTATTTTTTCCTCTCGCTTCCTTTTGATGTTCTATAATCTATTTTACTGTTTTAACATGTGGCAAACTATATAAATGACGTGTAATTTAAAAACTTATAATAATAGTGGGTTCTGCTCTAATTTGATGGAATAGCTGCTAGGCCGGGCCTTGCACAATATTTATAGAGGCTCAGAATTATGGGCTTGGCCCATTTCTGCGCATATAAGCAGTCATCCAAACCATCCAATAAACATCATTTTTAATTACAATATATCATCTACAAAGTTGGTAATAAAATGAAATAAAATATGGAATTATTGTCGCGGATCACTTGAAGCACTCGTAGACCGGTCAAAGTGAATCTTCTTAGCTCGGGAGCGGGTCGAGAGCGCAAACAGTCACGGAATATCTGAGCAGCTAGCAACGTGGAAAATCCGGAAAAAGTGCAAAAACCATGCGGCCGGTTCGGCGCCGATCAAATTTCACAGATTTTTTGAATGTTACAAGTTGCCGAGTTCTCGAGAGTGACATGTCGCCGCACTTTACAATGAAATTTAAAAGATTTGAGGAGATGAATTTGTCACTTTCGAAGGAGGTCTTCGAAGGGAGGGAGATCATCAAAGGCCTACAGAGATCTTCAAAAGGAACTTTGAACGTCGAGGGAGAACTCTGAAGGGTCTTCAAATTAGCTCTCTCGGGCGCTGCATGCAACATGCCCTAAAATGAAGGTTATGAGCTTTTTTGTAGTATTTGACAGCGGCGGTTCGATAATTGCACTGTTATAACCACCATAATTACTGGACAGACGAATCACGTTCCTTGATCTGAGCACCGGGCACGGGTGTTCGTGAGTGGCGAGAGAGCCGTCGTGGCGGGTCACTTTCAATTCTGGTGTACTATTGCGCGGGGCACGGGGGCTACCCATGCATTGTCAATTGATCAAGCGTCCTAGAGCGAGCAAGTTTCAACAAAAGTACCATCGCTGTTGTGGTACTGTCGAATCGGAGAGCATAGAGCATGGGCGATAGCCCTTGCATAGATGCTCATATATATAAAGATATTTCCTTAGCTCTTTTTGTGATTTAAAATGTGCACCATTGCCTAAAACTAAGATGTCTAATTTCACTGAAATCAAGTCTAATCGTCTGATTACCTAAGTGGTGTAATGGTAGAACCTAATGTTAGTTTTAGGAGTGCTCTTATACCTACAAAGATTGGGTGTCCTAGGCCTATAGCTTCACTTAAATAATGATTTGGTGCCCTAGGCCTATAATATCACTGAAATCAAATATAGCCCGCCGAATGATGTCCCCCCGATGCACTGTCACTAGTAGATATATAAAGATATCCTCTTAGAATTTTATGCGGTGTACCCATGTAATGGTGGCTAACCATCCGATCCTGGTTGTCCTATCTGAAACTAAATTTAATTTTTATCGTGTGAAGAAATTGGTCAATTTTTTCCCTCCTCTTACAAGAGGATCATGTGAACAAGGAGCAGCGAGAAATGAGTGTTGTTGGGTACTATTATTAGCATTCAGAGAGGTTCCCGTGCAATCATGGGCGGACCCATGTAGAGACATGCTCGGGCACGTCCCCGAGCATAAAAATCGCGAAAAAATGTGACGGTCCGTTCGGCGCGCAGGTATTGGCTTTCTGGAATTGGCTTTGGCCAGAAAATCAATAACTGCAGGAAATGGTTTTGTGCAGAAAGCCAATTCTCATGTTCGGTTGCAGGATGGAATTCAATGAACAGAATTGGAATTGATATGTAAAAGCTGTTCGGCTGCACAATGGAATTGGCTTTCTGGAATTAAATTTTGTAACATTTATACAGTTTTAAAATTTAGCAGCAAATTAAAGTACTAATACTAATTTTTGAAGTTCAAACATTTAAAGGCGTTCTACCGCATAAACATTGTCCATAATTAAAATTGCAAAAATATAATAAAAGTTCATCGCTCATAAAAAAAGACACATCTAGTGATCAAACTGCATTCGCAGCCATTCGCCCTTCATATAATCAGGTAGCCTCATGAAAATGTCACGTTTGACATTATCATGACACAGTATGTCTATCGCCTTCAGGAAATCACGCCGGTGTAAATCAGTCATCCGAGTTAGTGCAACATATATGTCATCAACATTGCTTGCAGGCTTGCTCCCCGCTGCCTTTTCGACGGAGTCAGCCAATTTCTCTATGGCTACTGCTACTGCATCAGCTCCTACTGCTCGTTTTCTCCTCCTTCGGCTGCTGCCTTCTCCTTCTGTTCTAGTATGTTCTTGCGTATTAGTTGTTTTATCTGCCATAGACTCAGCATCTATCTCCTTTGTCGTCTCCATTGCAGTCGCGGCTTGACTGCCAGTTGCTCTATCAGTTCCGCAGAGAACGACCAAATCAGACCAGTTGACAATAAATTTATCCTTATAATGCTTGACAGACGGATGAGCCTGCAAAATAAAAATTAATTCACCATCTACATAAATTAACATGAAATAATAACTTTAATTAAAAATTATACCTTCACATAGTTAGCCCATACTTCTTCGCTATCTACCTTAACCATGTTTCTTTCCCAATCCCATCCAAATCCGCTGGTGTCTAGCATCGCGCTAACTTCTATGTAGTATTTGTTCCAAGTCTTTAGCCGAGCCATTAGCTTCTCTTTGCTAGTTTCCATGCCACAAATGTCTTTAAGGGCGGTCATAGCAGCTGTAAATGCAACACTCTTCCAGCCATTTGGAGTTTTATGTCCCAAACTATGTTGCTCCAATAACGCATTTGAAAGAGTAATGTTCATTTCCGATGTCCAATGCATGTAGGAACGCTAAGTCCTACCACCCATCTTTCCTGTGCTCTTATCCATGATATCTGTCGAAAATTTATTTCAACAATAATATAACAAAAGTATAATGCATAATCATGCTCACTGCAAACTATCATAAAGTGTAACAGATAACTAAATTAGCTAATATCATAAATATGCTCGAAAGATAGCATAAATAAAAACAAAGTTTCAAGGCGTCTGTCACAAGCGAAAATGAAGTTTCAAACCAACACTATATAAAGAATATCAATGTATATTTTGATATTCGTTGAACATATTTAAAGCCAAGGTGTCTCTGAAATTTGTCCATTCTTGTGTGCTTTGTATTGGACTTATAATGTCAACATAATCGTAAAACTCTTCGGCTGCGTCTTGTGCTAATATCTCAGAATCAACCTCATCCAACATTTGTGCATCACTCTCCAACCTCTTCTCCACCAGAAAATTATGTAATATGCAACAAGCATTAATGATTTGAACCCGGTCATAATTGCACGAAATTAGAAAATATATTGACTAATAAAATATTGAAAAACGAGGTTAATCGTACCAGAGTTTTAATGTTAAAAAATGATGGTTGACGTAGAATTGCCCATCGTTTCTTCAACAATCCAAAAGTCCTTTTTATCACATTTCTTTCCTTAGCATGTCGCAAGTTAAATAACTCCTTATATGTTGTTGGTTTATTGCCCTGAGTGGACCACTCCTTAAGATGATAATGAGTTGATCGATATGGGACAAGAAATCCTTGACCATTCGTGTATCCAGCATCGACAAGATAGTATTTGCCTATACAAATGTTTAATTAATAAACAGACAAATAATTTTTCATTTTGACAAATAATTTGAGTTTTTTACCATTGGGCACGGTGAAACGATCTTGTCGCTCTAATGCATCTCGTAAAACTCTTGAGTCAGAAGTTGAACCCTCCCAGCCGGGCAGGACATATAAGAATTTCATGTTACTATCACACACTCCGAGTACATTTGTTGTGATTGCATGTTTACGATTACGATATCTGCCTTGATCTTCTGGAGGAACAGTCACTTCAATATGTGTACCATCTAACGCGTCAATATTATCTACAAACCATTTGGATTTGTGTTGTTCACCGGAAGATTCAGACAGTCTAATATAATCGTTTGAGAGTCTTAAAATTGCTTGTAGCGCAACGTTGAAGTGTCGGCTAATAGTATCAGTCGATCGCATAAACGTGACACCAACATCGCGAAACTTTGTGTTATGCGCCAAAATATATAGAAATAACGCAACAGATTCTTTAGTAGATACAAATTGTGTATCACAAATATAACCTTTTGAACGGAGAATATCACACAGTTCATTGAAAGGTGCTTTACCCATACATAATTGATTAAAACAGTTAACCTCCTGTCCTTCATACAATCGTTTTAATAAGATATTACGTAGAGCGTCTTTTTCTATAACTTCTGTCGGGTGTTTAGGAATTTGATCCATAAACACCACAACCGCGCCGTAAGCTGCTGCAACTGATGCCTTTATAATAATATCCATCTTTCATTTTTCTTCTAATTCGACACGATCCATAGCCCTGATTTTGTTGAAATTTCTGGGCATTATTACTAAATTTTTGTGGATCTAGATTTTCTTGGAAAAAATTTCAAATCTGAAATTTCTTGGAAAAAATTTCAGATCTGAAATTTCTTCCAAGAAAATCTAGATCCAAGAAATGTGTAGGTAAAATGCAGGAGGAAGAACATAATGAAGAAAAGAAGGAAAGAGGGCAAAGAGAAGAAGAGGAAGAAGAAGAGAAGAGGCGGATGAGGGAATCAGGCAGAGGAGGAAGGGGAAGAGTGGATGAGGGAGACGGGAAAGAAAAAAGAAAAGAAGAGGAGGAAGAGGAAGGAGGGAGGAGGAAGCTGAAGAAGAAGGGAAGAGATGGAGGAAGAAGATGACACGAAGGGGAAGAGGAAGAAGAAGAGAAGAGGAGGAGGAAGAAGAAGAGAGGAGGAGGAAGAAGAAGATGAAAGGCGAGTAAACCTGCAGGCGATCGTGGTCGGGAGGAGTGCTACTGCTGCGATGGAGAAGAAGTGATGCTCGGCATCAGGGAAAACCTAGCGAATTCCGGGGTCGGGATAAAAGAATTGGGCAGGCGCGCTTATAGCTATTTAACAAAGCCGCCGGTTTTAGGCCCAAAGCCAATTCCGAATGAATTCCGTCCCGCCGAACACCGGAATTGGATTTACTGTGGCTCAAAGCCAATTCCGGAATTCCAATTCCGTCCCGCCGAACGGACCGTGAGGGGTTCGTTCTTTGGCATTCGCCGGCTCCAGATGCTGCGGAAATCTTGATTCATCCTTTGCGACGATGCTGCAGAAATCCATATGCTTCCATGAGTTCGTGCCTTTACCGCGAGGGTGCAGAAATATTGATTCATTCTCCTCTCGTCGGTGCGAGACGAAGCATCCACCACAGCTTTAGTCGCGCAAGACTTGCCGGAAAACGGGAGAAAAACATGACAACGAGCCTTTTATTTGCTTATCTCTTTGCCCAATTTCCATCCTCGTCAAACCCTAGTTCTCATCTTTTTCGCAGCAGGCGACTTTCCTTTTTTTCCCTTTTATTTTTTATTTTTTGGGTTTTGATGAATCATCAATCTACTTTCAGTAAGGCTGAGATATACAAGTTCGGTGCTTGCATAACTTCAAGTAAGCCTTTGAATGTCAATGATCTTACTTGAAATAGAGGTTAGATTGTAGCTCTTAATCATACCAATCTCTTCATGGTGATTTCACCCTTTGAGTGTTTGATGAAATGCCTCAATGAACTTATACATTTAGTTAAGGAGGCAATTTACAATTGACCATGAGGTATTGTTTTATTCTATTATTAGAGTATGATTTTAATCTCTTATTCTCGTGATTTTTAGATTGTAAAGTACTTGGCCATTATCTCAATTGTGTAAGCCTATACTCCTATTAGGAATGGGCACAAATGCACAATGAATGACATTTTTTTGTGAGAGTATCATAATTGATTAGCTAGTTTTAAAGAAGAGAAAGATTTCTGAAAGTTTTATTATTACTTATACTTAACTTTTTATTGGTGCCCGGACAAGACAAATATTCTAGTTGCGCCAATGCGTGCAATGACTGCAATTTAACTCATAAATATTATAAAAGGAAAAGATACATAAAATAGAAACTATAAAATTAGGGAATTGTTATTCACACCTCACAATTGGATATTCATACCCAGAATAATACAAATTTTAGCATATTTTTCTCCTAAATTTATCTGATATTTGTACCCAACACAAACTTCGTTTTTGTTTCTCTCGAGCCTTAAACTCCCGCAGCCGAACCTTCACCTTCACCTATCCGATTGCAGTCTTGCTGGAGGTCCGATAATATCTCGCCGCCCGTGACGCCCTTTATTCCGTCGCGCCTTCCGCCCATCTCCTCGCTGTCGGTCAACTTGTAAATAGTTCTTTTTAGGTCGTATGTGTATGTTCTAGCATAACAACAGAGTAGGGTAAGTCCAATAATAACCAACTTTCAAGTCTACGAGTTAGAAGTCGAAGACACATGATACCGGTTGGCGCGGCGGCGGCGATGACGATTTCGGGGCGGCCTCAGCGACGACGGTTTGTGACGATGGCGACGGCGACAGCAATTGCGGTTTGCGGCGGCAGTTTCGGTGCCGAGTCAGCAATGACAATTTGCGGCGGTGACGAATTTGATGTAGTGTCAGCGTTGGCGGTTTGCGACGACGGCGTTGGCGGCTTGCCCCTTCTCTAATTATTCCTAATTTTCAAAATGCAATACAGGTTGATATTATTTATACTGGAAATATAATGTGTATTTGGGGATGTGGGACAAAACGAAACACTGGCTCGCATTGCCGGAAAAAATCTCTATAGGCTCAGATTTGGGCCTCACTGTCAGTCGCCGGGGGTGACTCTGCCGGAGTTCCGCCGGACTATCCCCGACGGATTCGCCTGAGACTGGCGATCCCGCCGGTGGGCTCCAGGCAGACTGCCGGCGGTGGAGCAAAATCATGAACAAGGCACACTGCACAGACAGCTATCGGGAAATTATCGGGACAGATTTTGAGAATTTTTTTAAATTCTCGATGTTTGCAGACCGCCACATCTCTGAATCCAACAATTGAAATCAATTTGGAGAGCATAATATATATATATATATATATATATATATATATATATATATATATATATATATATATATATATATATATATATATATATACTATATTAAAAAAAGTATCGTTTTAGGTTCCATGGCAAGGTAAATGAGACATCAGGCGGATCTAAACCGTTCGATCAATTAGATCTGCACTGCCATTGAAATTTTCCCAAAAAATCACTCCATAACCTCTCTCCTCAAACACGATTACAACAACCCCCCCTCCCCCCCCCCCCCCCCCCCCCCCGATTTTTGGCCATTCCCGACCTCACCGCCACCTTCCACTGCCGCCGGCGGTGGTGGCCCTGACCGCCGGTCGCCGGACAACCCCCGAAGGGTTCGCCGGAGTCCGGCGAACCCGCCGGTGGGCGCCGGTCAGGAGCCGCCGCCGGCAGTGCAGGGGAAAAAAACGGGAAGGGGGGATTTAGTAATAAATAATAAATAATATTATTATATTATATATATTTATATTATATATTCTATATATTTATAATATAATATATATATATATATCTTTATAATATATATTATATATATATATATATTTATTTGATATATTTATATTATATTATATTACATAGGTGCGAAGCCCGCCGCCACGACTGGGTACTGTCGCGCGGGGCACGAGGGCCGGATGCCCGTGCCTGTCACTCGTATATATATATATATATATATATATATATATATATATATATATCATGTAATGTTTAAAGTTTTTTTATATAATTGATGGAGTTTCTCCTGAATTTTCTGAGTCAAACCAGGAAGATTCAGTTCAAGGACATGGAGGAAAACTAAACCAACCAGACGAGCCGCGCGCGACAAGCCGCACTCACCTGGAAAGTCCCGAAAGCACCCTCAGAGGGAGTCAAGCCCGGCCAATACGCGCCGAAGTGCCCCCCACAGGCTGCGCGTGCGCAGCTCGCCCACGGCTATGGATCGTGCACTGCGCGTGGCCATGCAGGGCTGCGCATTGCGCGCGGCCATGCAGGACCGCGCAGGACAGCACAGCGTGCGGCCAGTGGCCTTGGGCCGCGCAAGACAGCACAACACACAACCAGTAATCGTGCACCGCACGACCAGTAATCGTGCACCGCGCGACCACGCTTGGTCGCGCAGTCACGCGGCCATACAGGATCGCGCACTGCATGTGGCCATGCAGGGTCGAGCACTACGTGCAGCCTTGCTGTGTCGCACCTTGCGCGCGTCCGCGCAAGGCCGCGCCCCGCTCAAGGCCGCGCCCCGCGCGCGCCAAGCCCGCGCCGCCGTCGGCGGCCCGCGGCCCCGCCGACGGCCCTCGCCGCCGGCGGCGATCTCTGCCACCTCCGTCCATCGTCGCCGCCTCCGGGAACCTTGCCCGGGCCGCCCGAACTGTCTGGAGGGAAGGGGGCACTCCTGTCATTTCGATAAAATTGGCAATTCAAGTGATCAAAATGTAGCGACGTCATTCAGTAACACAAATCACTTTCCGACGTAATTACTACCATGACCCTCCAGAAAACTACAGAGGCAAGAGATAACTCCGAGGTTTTTTAGCGAGATTGTGGACTTAGGACGATTCTTCGCTTAGAAATTCGCTTCGCTCTTCTTCTTGCGCTACAAATTTCTCACGCCTCAAGTGATGTCAATCGCCTCCGTGAGAGCGCTCTCATCTAGTCTCTGCATCAACGAGAGCGCAACCTCATGAAACCCCGTGGACTTATAAGATTTTCCAGCCGGAACGCTCTCACCAAGGTTCCGTGAGCTCGACACCATTTCAAAGCCGAAGCGCTTCCATCGAGGCTCTGAGAACTTAGCTTGTTTTCTTCTTTTTCTGTACTTGTAACGGAGTAGCGACCTATCGCTCTCCGAGATCAAATCAATTTCTGTAACACTCCAAGAAGCTAATGGATTTTTGGCTCGACACAGTTCCAGCCACGTGATTTTTCACTCTTTCCGGGCTTTCCACATCAAAAACATCTTTTGTCCATTGCTGCAGTTTTTTTTAATTGATCGCGCGCCCGGCTCGACTTCGAGCTAAGACGGTATGATTCTCCTGACTGGGGAAAAGACCGGATGACACACAACAGTTTGGCGCCGTCTGTGGGAAGATGTTCCCAAAAGCTTAAACAAATTTCAAGATCGCAACTCTAGCAGCAATGGCAAAAGGAAGCACACACGCAGCAGAACGTGCGACTTGCAAGGAATCTGACTATCAAGCAACTCACCCGCCGACAACATGCCACGGCGGGAGGGGATAAGCAACACGCTAACATCCTTGGAGAAAGAACAAATGCAACATCAGGGCCCGACATTCGCCCAACTAAGAGGTTTAGGGACTTCTAAGTCCCCGGGGGCATATCGCCCGACGACAAACCCACCATCATTACCTTCAAGTCATGGCTCGCTCAGCGGAGTGACCCGCGCCATGTACCGTGCATGGGCTTGGGGGGCACCAGCCACGGTAGGCATCACTCCCAACGGAGCACTTCATCACCGCGAGCAAGGGAGGAAGAAGAAAAAGAACCCTAGTCTAACATCTGGAGAAGGATCCAGATGCAATGCGTGCCTCGACGAGACCTCGCAACTTGGGGAACAACCACACAATCCATATTCCACTCCGCTCAATACTTCTTATGCAGAAGCTCCGCACACCAACAAGTGTAACAACCCCCATTATAAATATAATAATAAATAATAATAATAAAAAACTCATAAACACCTAAACCTACGCCCCCCCCCCCCCCCCCCCGTTCCCTTAAAATAAACCCGAGCCAGCAACATTTACCGCAAGCCGCAAATCCCCGATCCCAACTCCGCTCCTGTCTTCGCGCCCCGACAGCCCCGGATCTGCCGCCAGTGCCTCCTGCCGCCCCGAGACTCCTCCCCGTGGCCCGCAAATCCCTCCTCCCGACGCCCCTTCCTCTTACTTCCCCGCCGTCTTCGACGCTTCCCTTGGCCGGCAACTCCCGCAGCAACCTTCTCTTGGCCGGCTTCTTCCAAGGAGGACGGACACCCCTTTTTCCCTTCCTCTTCGCCTCCTCCGGCCAGTGACAGCAAAGGCAGAGTTCTTCTCCGACAACCCTAGCTCCTCCTCGTCCCGACCGGTGGATTTCATGAGAGATCTCCTAGGGTTTCGCTCAAAACCCCTCATCGTGGATTTTGGAGCCCCAATCTGGTCTCCTTGGATAAGAAATTCCATTGAAACCCCTCTTCGTGAATTTTGTTACAATAATTATCTCTCTCCAATTGATGCATTTACATCGATCCCTCTTGGGGTTGTCGTGTACCTTTCTAACCTCGATGTTTTACTTGTTTTTCGGTGCCGCTCTTTGGGTCTAGGTGGTGGAATCACTTCAAGCCCTCTCCGAATTAGGGATTCTTGTTTCCAAACGCCGCCAAAACTCCCGATCCCTCGCGGTAGACTCTTCTCCCCTCACTTTTGAGGGAGGTAAACTCCTAAACCCCTCTCCTTTTGTGTGGAACAATTATTAAACGCATGTGCGGACATAATAAACTTGTTAATTCAATTTGGAATGTATTTTTGACCTCGAACAAGTTTAGTTCAAGCTTTTAACCTCGCCTGCGCCACTTAGCTGTCACTAGCATTTTTGAAATCACCTTAAGGCAAGTAGAGACACTCTCTCGCCTGCAAACATGAGATCTAATTTACTTCACTTTGTTTATGAAGTAGTCTCTTATAAACTAGAAACCGTCTAATTATTTATGAATCCCTGAAATTGCCCAATATCTTAGGCGAACATTGAGAGGAGAGTGTTGGTTTGGTGTGACGCGTCGAATCAAGCTCCCGACTAACTGGTAACAGAAACCATTAGTTAACTATTGCAAGCACCGTTGTTGATAAGCCTTACGTCAATTCAAATACTGGAATCTTGTACACCAAATGACAACACCTTCACCCTTCAATGTATTCCGCTTATGGTATTACAGTTAGGCTAAACTCCGGAGTAGGCCATTAAATTAAAAGCATCTTGTTTGACATGGTTACTTGTCAAGTAGTAGATTGCTACGTGTAGAAAACTGGTTCACTAAGCTCTTGTTTCCTCTGCTTACTCTTGTGCAATTGAATTAATTTGAATATTCATGTATATTCATGTTCTGAGGCACTTTCCTTTTATTTGGATTTGCCTTAGGTTTCGTGACTGCGCCGCCCGGTTTATGAGCTATTTTTTCTTCCAGATACAACCTTGTTCGGAGGTTTCATTTTGTTAAATGTATCAACAGGTTCTATGTATTTTGTTTCTTATGCTCTTGGATTTTTCTTTCTACCCATGTACTAGTTATTGTTAGACATTTTCTCTTGTATCAAGGACAACTTGTAGGGTGAAACATTGTGTTACTTCATTTCACTTATGCATTTTCTACAATTGTGACTAATTGCATTCATTTTAGCACTGCTTGTGACAGTTTTTTTATAAAAGAAATGCATGCACAACAACTTTTTTTTAACTATTTATGTATGGCTTCCGCATCAATATCTTTTAAAACTTTTTTCAAAATATCTAATTTAAAAACTAGTTGTAGAATTTCTGGTTCCGCCTTAGCGGGCATGTTTCTTCTCTGCATGACTGTGACATCACGACCCGCCCGAAGCGCACTCTGATCTTGTTGAGACGGGTCGTGACAGTTGGTATCAGAGGCAGGTTAGCTCTAAAAAAAGAAGTATTTTGAAATTATCAAGTATTTAAAATTCTATTATGTAAATATAGGTACATGCATCATATTTCACTCACCCTGTCATTATTTGTTGTTCGAGGCTGAAACACGCACACACTCACTCATAAGCATGAGTAGTATGCGTCCAAATGTTAAGGAAGTATGGACAAACTTAACATTTATATGCATATGAATTTTCACTAGGATATACACCGCTTACAAATATTAAATTGTATGTGCGGTTTAATATTTTCAAGTGCGTGACATTAGAATCATAATGCGCATGACATGTTAAGTGATATGGGCACTTAACATGGCATGTGTTTCCATTCATGGGCATTTTTAGGAATGCATTGTAGGCATAATTACATTGCATGCATATCATAACTCATTGCACAAGTGTTAAGCTAAGAGCAACAGATGATGATTGTACACACATGGATTTCACAATCATAACTCTATCGCACGCGATTCTATCATCGCATTTGCATGGCTTTCACCTAGAGTTGTCCACTGAAAATGCTGTAACTATTACATGATTTATGTATCCAATAGTGTTAGAATGCTAGAACCTGTAGTCTCGATCTGCTATGCTTAGCCTGACTGTTTCTCTTACTCAATTCTTTTATGCTTATTTTAGATGGCTCCTAAGCGATCGCAACGAAAGAAAGCTACCCCTGCTGTGAGGGAGGTCCCTAGAGATGAAACTGCCCAGCTTTTGAGATAGCTTCTGGAGCGTGTCACTCATCTGGAGGGGGAACGCCAAACTCCTGATCCAGCCTCTAGTTTCGGCAGCGCAAGGACGACTGGAGTTGCTGTTACCACCACCCCTCCTGCACCTGGATTTGGGACCGGCTTGTCTGCTGGCACCATGGAGGCCCCGCTCGTGCCAAGTCCGACCACCCCTGTAGCGATGGCAGATAGTCTGGCTTTCAAGAGACTAAATCTGCCTACCTACAATGGCGACCGTGATTACTTTGTGATCACTGAATGGGTCTCCCAGATGGAGAAACACTTTGAGTATGCTGCAGTTCCCGAGGCCCAAAAGGTTCTCCTTGCGACCTATCAGCTGACCGAGGATGCTTACACTTGGTGGCTTCAGCGTCGCAGCCTCTCCAATTCTGCCACCCTGACTTGGGGACAGTTCAAGGATGCTCTTAGGGAGAACTTCCTCTCTTCTGTGGAGCGGGACAAGTTAGCTGAGAAGTTCCTGTCCCTTCAGCAGTTTGGCAGGACAGTGACCGAGTATGCGAGAGAGTTCTCCCGCCTATCTCTCCTTGCTGTGGAATTCGTGCCAGATGAAGCCAAAAGGATCAGCCGTTTCGTGAAGGGACTCCATCATGACTTCCAGCAGCATGTGGTAGCCCATGGCGCCACCACCTACACGGAGACCGTGGGAGCCTCCTTGAGGGTGGAAGCAATTGAGTTGGATTATTCTGCAAAGAAAGTCCAGCATGTCACCAGCAATGCTGAAACATCCGACCTCAAGCGCAAGAGTGCTCCATCTCAGGAGCAAGGTCCCGGGCCCAAGGAGGTGTGCGCCTTCTGTCACAAGGTGGGCCATGTTGCCCAAGTCTGTCGTTCTCTCCTGAAGAAGCAAAGGAAGGACATCCATGCTCCGCCGCCTCAGATGACTCTTGCCTCTACCTCCACCGTCTGTGCGTACTGCAAGAATCCGGGCCACTAACTGAAGGACTATCGTCGTAGGCAGAAGGCTTGTTTCAAGTGCGGGCAGGTTGGACACCTCAATCTAGACTGCCCTATGAGGGAAAGCCCAATTCCCGCTCAGCCACTACAAGTTGTCCCCGGAGCTCAGGACAGGGGTAAGGCGGTGCTGAACGTCATCACTCAGGGCGAGGCGCTCTCTTCGACCGACGTCATCTCTGGTACGTTGTTTTGTGGAACTTTAATTTTAATTTTTCTACATGCAAATAAACTGGTCTGGCTTAGTCTCGAATAATCTTGATATGTGCCATGTTTTTTTCCCCTTTTAGGAAGATTTAGGGTCAAGAATAAGTGGATGCAAATCTTATTTGATTTCGGTGCATCCCACTCTTTTATTGCTCGCCACATCGTGGACCTTCATAGTTGGCCTACTTCGACACTAGAGGTCCCTTTCGAGGTTTCTGTACCCGGTCATCTGCACCTCTCAACCAGCGGCATTCTCAATTGCCCGATCTTGCTTGGAGAATTGCAAGTTTTTGTCGATCTCATAGTTCTGGAAATGTCGGAATTCGACGTAATCTTGGGAATAAATTGGTTGGTCACGTATCAAGCTAAGCTGGACTGTGTAGCAAAGAGCGTCAATCCCAGCATTGGCGGCGAGGACTACAGTGTTCATATCCAGACTCGCAGCCACGTAAAGGTAATTCATGCTGTGCGCGCCGCTCACCTTCTTAGTCAGGGTTGCCCTGCTTGTTTCGTGTATGCTTCACGTTCGGATGCTGTTATACCGCAACTTGAGTCTATCCTGATTGTCTCCGAGTTCCTCGACGTGTTCCCCACCGAGTTGCCTGGAATGCCTCCTGATCGTGATGTAGAGTTCTCTATTGATATGGAGCCTAGAACACACCCATATCTAAAGCTCCATACCGTATGGCACCGCGCGAGTTGGAAGAGCTCAGATTACAATTAGATGAGATGCTTGAGCATGGATACATTCGTGTCCCAGCTCGTCTCCTTGGGGAGCCCCCGTTCTCTTCGTGAAAAAGAAAGATGGTTCCCTGAGGCTTTGTATCGACTATTGGGAGCTGAATAAGGTTACCATCAAGAATAAGTACACCTCCCACGCGTAGATGACCTCTTTGATCAGCTCAAAGGCAGTTCTGTGTTTTCCAAGATAGATCTCAGAACGGGTTACCATCAATTAAAGATCAAGGAATCCGACATCCCCAGGACAACCTTTTGAACTCGGTATGGACATTTTGAATTCTTAGTGATGTCTTTTGGATTGACTAATGCCCCATCTGGTTTCATGGATATGATGAACCGTGCATTCTTTGAGTTCCTTGATAAGTTCGTCATCGTCTTCATAAATGATATTTTGGTTTACTCCAAAACTCGTGAAGATCATGCAATTCACCTTAGATTCGTCCTCTCCGCCCTACGCCAGCATCAACTCTATGCCAAACTGGCGAAGTGCGAGTTCTGGCTGGATCGTGTTGCCTTCTTGGGGCATGTCATTTCAGGGGATGGGCTATCTGTTGACCCCGCCAAAGTCTCCGCAGTGATGGACTGGAAGCGACCTTCTACTCCTACCGAGATCCGCAGTTTCCTTGAGTTGGCTGGTTATTACCGGCGCTTCGTCAAGGGTTTCTCCTCCATTGCCGCTCCTCAGACAAGGATAACTCAAACGCATGTGAGGTTTGAGTGGACAGATCAGTGTGAGCGGGCCTTTTCTGAGCTGAAGCAGCGACTATGTTCTGCGCCAGTGCTAGCTCTTCCGTCAGATGGGTTGGACTTTTCAGTCTACACTGATGCTTCTGGAGTTGGTTTGGGCTGCGTTCTGATGCAGGATGACCGTGTTATTGCGTTTGGGTCGAGGCAGTTGAAAATTCATGAGCATAACTATCCCACCCATGACCTGGAATTCGCTGTAGTGGTGTTTGCCTTGAAGCTGTGGCGTCATTATCTCTATGGTGCGAGGTGCCACTTTTACACCGACCATCAGAGTTTGAAGTACATTTTTGTTCAAAAGTACCTCAATCTTCGTCAGAGACGTTGGCTCGAGTTTGTTTCAGACTATGACTTGTAGCTCACATATGTTCCTGGTAAGGTCAATTCAGTGGCAGATGCGTTGAGTCAGCAGGTTTCTGTTGCCACTTGTGCGCCCATGTCAGCTATTCTTGCAGCCCTGATTGATGATCTCAACCGGATGGACATATCCATCGCACCCGAGGGTCATGAGGGGATTTCTGATCCATTATGGGTAGAGCAAGTGAAGGATTTACAGCCATCTGATCCAGCACTTCAGCGCATTCGCCGACAAGTTGAGCTTGGGACTCTTCCGGATTTCTCCATCTCTGATGATGTTCTTCATTTCTGAGGTCGACTCTGCATTCCTGATGTCCCTGAGTTACTTGATAGTATCTGCAGAGAAGCGTATGAGTCTCGTTCATCTGGACATCCGGGCAACAACAAGATGTATCATGACTTGAAGCAGATCGTTTGGTGGCCTGGTATGAAGAATTACATCGCTCGTTTTATCTCTCGATGCCTTATATGCCAGAAGGTGAAAGCTCAGCGTCAGCGTTCTGGTGGTCTTTTGCAGCCTTTGTCTATCCATGAATGGAAGTGGGAAGATATTTCTATGGACTTCATCACTGGATTGCCTCGCACTCCGAGAGGGCATGATGCGATTTGGGTTATTGTGGACCGCTTGACTAAAGTGGCTCATTTTATTCCATATAAGGAGAGTCATTCCACCGAGAAGATGGCCCGGATCTATGTTGCAGAGGTTGTACGACTCCATGGTATTCCTTTGAGAATCGTTTCTGATCGTGACTCGAGATTTGTATCGCACTTCTGGAAAGGATTTCAGAAAGCTTTGGGCACTGATCTCAACCTAAGCACTGCTTACCACCCGACGACTGATGGGCAGACTGAGAGAGTTAATCAAATTCTTGAAGATATGCGACATTGTTATATCTTGGACTACAAGGGAGCTTGGGATGAACATCTACCCTTGGTTGAATTCACCTACAACAACAGCTATCAAGAGAGCCTCAAGATGGCCCCCTTCGAAGCACTAAATGGGCGTCGCTGTAGGACCCCGCTCTATTGGTCGAAAGTCGGCGAAAAGGTGATTTTGGGCCCTGAGTTACTTCAGGAAATGGAAGAAGTCACCAAGAAGACTCGTCTTCAACTCAGTCATGCCATTGAGAGACAAAGAAAGTATGCAAATCAGCACCGCCGTCCGTTAGAATTCGCTGTGGGCGATCAAGTGTTCCTGAAGGTTTCTCCTACTCCTGGGGTGAAACGGTTCGGTCGCTATCATAAGCTTAGCCCGAGGTTTGTGGGACCGTACTCCATCTCAGAACGTATTGGGGGATCTGCTTACCGTCTGGAGCTACCTACTTCTTGATATCGCTCTTCAAGATCCCAAACGTTCTTGAAGAAGTTCCAGTGATTCCTGAAGCCAATCTGTCTTATCCGATCGAGCCTTCGAAGATCGTTGAATATCAAGAACGCAAGCTTCGCAAGAGAACCATTCCGACGGTGAAGGTACTTTGGCTGCATGGCAAGTCCGAGGAGTACACCTGGGAACTCGAATCTGATATGCGCAACAAGTATCCACAACTCTTCTCTTGATTCTGGGTACGTCTCTAAGTTCGACTTCCTGTGTATTTCAGTATGTTTCATGCGTTAATATGCGAACTTCTATTTGAAGTATATGTCATCTGAAACTTCGTTGTTTAGTCTCATTCAGAGAGTTCTCATGCAAGGTTCGGGACGAAACTTCCTAAGTAGGGGAGAATGTAACAACCCCCATTATAAATATAATAATAATAAATAATAATAATAATAAAAAGACTCATAAACACCTAAACCTACCCCCCCCCCCCCCCCCTTAAAATAAATCCGAGCCAGCAACATTTACCGCAAGCCGCAAATCCCCGATCCCGACTCCGTTACCGTCTTCGCGCCCCGATAGCCCCGGATCCGCCGCCAGTGCCTCCTGTTGGAACATGGTTTCACACTCCTTAGGTTTGAGAATATCAACTCCCTGCTTGTATTTGATGAGATTGGTTGTGTGATAGAGTGTGCAGGCTGATAGGTGAAAGGAAAGGAGAAGAGCTTCAAAAGGTTACTACCGCCCGGCGACAACCTTATCGCAGCGCGGTAACCATCTCGATCGACGCATATCGGTTCGATGGTCGACAGCCCATTTATCAGCTAAGGAAGGATCGTCGACAATCAAAAGCTACCGCCCGGCGACAGGACGCTACCGCCGGCGGTATCCGGTCGACGTGCATCGAGGGGACGATCGTCGACGATGGTACCTACCGCTCAGGCGATAGTCTTATCGCAGGCGGTAGAATTATTTGGCGAAATGGCGCTATCGCTCTGACTGGGCGCGGTAACCTTTACCGCCCGGCGATAGCTCTCTTGAAACGGCAGTTTCCTTAATGAGCAGCTATAGTTGCCGTTTCGGGAGACGTGTGGAGACAGCTGGCAGGCGTTACGCGGTAACCATTACCGCCCGGCGATAGCTCTCTTGAAACAGCAGTTTCCTTAATGAGCAGTTATAGTTGCCGTTTCGGGAGACGTGTGGAGACAGCTGGCAGGCGTTACGCGCGAACCTACCGCCCGGCGATAGAGTTATCGCAGGCGGTAGTCTATTTTCTCCAAGACGTATAAAAAGCAGCGCCGTTTCCTCAAGTCCTAAGCCTCCAGAGATTATTGACGAAGTGTTCCAGGAATACTAAGTTCGGCCGTCTTCCTACGTCCATTCTACTCGTCTTCGTCAAAGAAAAAGCAAGGCTTCTTCCTCCCGTTCGAGATCGAAGAACTCCGGCGATCAAGGCTTCGCATCGTCTACGTCTAGCGACCGGGTGCTTTCCATCGAAGATCACAAGCACCGGCCGTAGATCTATCCGGAGAACTTCTCAAGAGGGAGAACCTAAACTTTAACGAATATATTTTGTAATCTCTTTTTGTATCTTTTTCTTCTTCTATTGTTGTAAGTGGTAAGGGAAATCGGCCGGGGGAAGGTCGTCGGGATCCGGGTTGGATTCCGTGGAAAATCGTCCCGGGATTTGGGGCGTCTAGATCGGGGATCTAGCGGTGCTCTAAGACCCTTCCGGGTGTGGAGGTGAAGAGCGGCTCTAAGACCTTTCGGGGAGAAAGTGAGAGAGCCAACCGGTCCGGGTTTTGGGTCGGTATAGAAAACCCAAAGTTTTCTTCTCTTCGTCTTTGATCTTCGACGTCATGAAGATCGTACTGTAAAACATTCATCTTGTACTTGTATGAAATTGATTGTTATTGAATTTAATACTTGTGTTTAAAATCTTCACTTGTGGTGTGGTTTACGTTAAGATTCCGTTTATTCAAGCGAAATTTATAAAACCTTATTCACCCCCCCCCCCCTCTAAGGTTGGCCTCCGGATCCAACAAGTGGTATCAGAGGCAGGTTATTCCAAAACGGTTTCACCACCGGGAATAATGGCCAACCTCCATCATGGACTGATGAGTGGGGATGAAAAATTGTACACCGAAAATGTGTTTGCACCACCTCTCTTTATAGGAGTGAACTATAACGAATGGAGAACTCTAATGAGAAAATTCCTTATGCTAACGGATGTAGAAGTTTGGAACATTACTTGTACCAAGCCCCCTTATAGCCTAAATAAGCACGAGTGTTATTTAAATGCCAAGGCTATGAACAGTTTGTTTTGTGGGCTTAGTCAAGAAATTTTTAAACGCATTCACATGTGTTCCACTGCATATGAGATATGGGAATATCTTGAGTCTACTTATAGTTCTCATCCTGCAGATAATGACTTCGAGCAGTTTCTTATAGATCCAAGTGACGAGTCAAATGGAGATGCACTCTTGGAGGAAGTCAAGACAGACACGTCAAGCAAGAGGGGAGATGAACATCTGTCACTGGACGAGAAGAGCCAAGGGGAAGATGATAAAGGAACCTTGTGTTCAAATCTTGCCTCGTCCAAGAGCGCTGTAAGAAACTCAAACTCTCTCCGTGTATACAAGTCTGTTTATACACTGAATATGCTGAATATGAATAGGCGTAGACTTAAGAAACTGAAAAATATTAATTCGAAACTACGCTTGGAAAATAACCTTTTAAAAGCAAATGTTAGTGTAGAATCTTCCACTGTCGTGTCTAGTTCTCCTGTATACTCTTTAGAGGACAACTCTACACTTTGTATAAATTGTGAGAAGTTAAAAGAGAAACGTGAGGAGGAAGAGAAAGAGTGCATTTCTCTAAGAGAACAAAATGAGAAACTGTTTCTAGAAAACTTAGCGTCAAAGGGGGAGTGTGCTAAGTGTGTGGACTATAGAGTTGAAATCACTGAGATGAGTGAGGTCTTCGAAGAATATAGAAATAAGTATGAAGCCCACATTAACTCAATAGTCGCAATACTCAAGAATAGCACAACTGCCTACACCAAAGCGAGAACAAATCTCAAACAGAGAAATGAAGATTTGGAAACGAAAATCAACGTGCTTAAGGAAATTTTAAAGAAAAATTCTCAACACATAAACGTGCAATATCAAGAAAATTCCAAACGCACGTTGAACACAAGCTCACTCACGTCAGTTAGGAAAATCAAAGGGAGCAGTAAACTTCAAGCCAACGCGAGTGAAAACCTCAAATATGAAAATCATATCCACTGGCGAAAACCAACTACTCCATTTACAAAACCAATTGAACGCAGATATCCTTCAAAAAGTCTTTATGCTATGAGTCAGTATGGTAACAAGAAGTATTTCATGTCAGAAAGTAATCTCAACATGATTAATTCACAAAGACAATTGTGCCCAACCACAATCTCTCACGTAAGGACTCCTAGACATCCAAAAGAGAATCTGCAACATAAGAAAAACATCAAACCAAGGTATGAATGGAGACCAGTCACGCGACGTAGCACGCCCAGTCCGACGGACCGGGCGAACCCTCCTTCACCGGGTTCAACTGTATCACAACATCGTTGGGTTCCCAAAAGGAAAGTCATTTTCGGCTCCTTCTGGATACCCAAACCTCTCAACTCCTAAGTATGTCCCGTTAGTGAAGTAGAATGACACACTTGATCACGTCATGACTATCTCCTACTTCACATCGTACGTCTGATTTAGTTGTGCGGGACTCAAAGAGCTTAGGAGCAAATTAATACTGATCAAAATCCACTTTTCATGCATAATCAAGTGATAACAAAATAGAGATTAAATTGCTCACATAAAATGAAACCAAAAACATTCAAGAAAAATGTTCGGGCCGGTACCTGTATTATTACATCAATTTTTAATTGTTCATAAATCTAAAAACTCGAAAGGGTACAAAGAAAAAAATGGGATCACGCCTGTTCATCAGAGGATGTTGAAGAAATGCTGAGCTTCCTCATGATCTTCTTAAGCATCTTCTTCATGCCTTTGATCTCCTTTCCCTGCTCCTCCATGAGGCTATGAATTCCACGACTTGCCTCGCGAAGAGATCCCGACCGGGGTACCGATGGCTCCGGAGGTGGCACCTGTGGTCGCACCCGTGAAGCAGCCGGTATCTCTCCTACATGATAGACCTGCGGAAAGATGTCAATGGGATAGGAGGTCCAGTCGATGGTCGGGTACTTGATCTTCAGGATGCTCTGGATGACTCCTCCCAAAGGGAGTGTATTTACCCGCTGACGATCGGGGGACTTGAGGCGAAAAGTATACCTCATGATAGACAGGATGAGATCTGAAACGCTGAATGGCTTCTGCGCTATAATGTGATAGGTCACCATGGATAGCTGAGCCGTGATCTTTCGAGTATCTCCTGCCTTGAACATCAGCGAATGGCGGAGGATATCCTGAATTATCCGAGCAACTGGTGTGAGTGTGTCCACCGAAGTGAAAAAGTCAGGACGCCCCTCCGCTCCATGGAGAACCTCGTTCATCACTCTCCAATCCCGTGCTGTCCTGAAGGATTCTACAACATCCAAGTATGGAAGGTTGGATGGCCACACGTACTTCGTCTCCAGGTCGGCATGGGTGATAGTAACTATCTCATCCCCGATGCAAGACTGAACTCCTCCTCCCAGACGCATCAGAGATGGATCCCTCAAGTTGTTGTAGAACTCTCGAACGAGAGCGGAGGAAAAGGAACACCCATCTGATATCACCGCCAACACGCCCGATTCTTCGAGATACTCATAGATATGAGTATACCGATCATCAATTTCTATGAGCATAGGAATGCTCACAGTGGCGTTGTCTATAGCGGGGTGCGTAGTCTCTCCACGGTTTCGTTTTGAAATACTTCGACATCCAGAGTGTGCGCTCGAGGAGGCCATTTCCTGCATGAAACAACATTCAAAAACTCAAATCAGGAACTGGGATCCAAAACTGAAAATTCACAAAAATTGAGTGAAATCTGGGAGCTATCGCAGGCGATAATTAGCTATCACCGGCGGTAGCTCGACGGACTGCACTTCACCTCTTTCCGCCGTTTTGAGCTAAAAATCGATGTCTTTTGTAAAAACCACTCCAATCTCCATGTTTTTCATAGATCTATATATGAACTTCGTAGATCTTGAAAGAGGAGATGAGATCCGACAATAAACATCTAAAAATGAAACATGTGAAAGTATCTCTTTTTACTCCTCCGCATTTCGGATCCTTTTCAAACAATGGCAATATTTTTCACCTCTTAAAGCGTAGATCCGAAATAGACTAAAACAATGGCAATATGTTTCAAAAAGGGGGATATGTGAGAGGAGATCCGTGAAGAAGTGGATATAAAAATGCCATGAGAGAACACATCTACTCCACAAAGACATCTCATATGGATCCTAAAAACAAGAAATCAAGCAAAAATGAGAAAGGATAGAGCATTACCTGGAATCAAAGGAGATCTGTAGGGCTGGAGAAGCTTCTTTCCAAAAGGGGATGCAAGGTGAGAATGAGTGTGGGCGGATCTGAAATAACCTACAGCATATTTATTCCGGAGTTACCGCGGCGCGGTAGTACTACCGACAGGCGATAGTACTCTGACTCGCATATAAGTACACACGAAAATCATGCTTATCCAACCTGTTTTGACAAGGCTAGGGAATATCTTAAGGTGTCCATATAGTAGACAAATGGTGGTCGTTTTAGGGCCAAAGTGCGTTTTTTTTATCTCATGGGGGCTCATATGACCGAGTCGTGGTATATTTTCAAATATATACAATGTTTGCTAATCTTTTTGTCAATTTGTACGGCACATTGGTATCCTGTCATGATGAGCGAAGTTAAATTTTTGTCTAGCTATTGAGTGCGAAAATTAATGTGGGTGTACGTTGTCTATGCCTCTAAGTATGTGTGAGGATTTATTTACGATAATGATTACACCTCTCACACACCACTTGATCATGCACTCAACCTGAGATAATAAGCTGACATGCTATAAATCGTGACACTAACTTTAACATATCTGATATATCTTGAACAATCAATGTCATGAAATCAAATTGCGCGTGTCTATGCTAATTAAATTTTTGGGCCAAAACTAGAAAGGCATATGTCCAATGTAAACAAGTTAAAGTGGATCTACCTATGTGGGTAGATTTCGATTGACTTGGGGTCTTGTTCTGCTTTGATTATGTATAAAGTTGATGGCCTAACTCCAAAATAAAATGATGGTCATCAAATCCCGCTTACAGACCCCCCAAGCACTACTCATCCCTCCTGATAAGTCTTCATAAGCGTTGTGAGGGTGAGCACCTTGGATTACAAAGTCGTTTCGATCTTGTGCATGGACTACACTTTATGATTTGTGCCCTTGATTTAATTTCTTTATGCCGCACTATGTCATGTGACGTGATTTTTCACTATATCTCTTTGGTGTTAGCATCGTTAGTTTGCTTGATATAAAACATGTCTGCCTGATATCTCTATTGAATGTTTTGTCTCTTGGTGCTACACGTGCACATGTCATTATCTTATTTAAATCTTCCGCGCATAAGAATTGGACCTCAACTACATTCGATGCTTTTCGCACAATACGTACTGGCACATTTTTTTTTCTCTCATGACGATATTTGTGTTTGCCTATTTTTCTCTCTATTTATCTAAACCCTGCAAACATTCATGTCATACTTGATGTGTGCTATGTCTCGTGCATATAGTCCATTTTCTTCACTCTGATTAGCGTTTGCTCCTGATTTTGATCCTGTTTTACAATTCTCTGATTTCAAGTGCTTTGTAGGTCTATATTACGTTATCTCTCGCCTACAATTTTCATCCTCCTTGGTCGGTTGGCCTCGCCCATTCTTTTGATATTATCAAAGGGGGAGAAGGTATTGGAGGTAGTGTTCATGATAGGGGGAGCGTATTGAGGTGTGTGTGTGCTCATAGATAGGGGGAGCGTCCCGCCGATAGGGGGAGTATGTAGTAGGATAGAACAGGATTGAACGAGATCGATATAGGTGTGTATTGCTTATTTGTTCAATATCATTTTACTCTGATACTCTACTTTATACTGTTCTATGTTCATTTTACTCTGATACTCTACTTTATACTGTTCTACGTTGCTACATACATCTATTCTGGCACTCTATCTACTTGATTTTGGTTTATCATGAACGGGATTGATATTATCAAAAGGGGGAGTTTGTTGGAACATGGTTTCACACTCCTTAGGTTTGAGAATATCAACTCTCTGCTTGTATTTGATGAGATTGGTTGTGTGATAGAGTGTGCAGGCTGATAGGTGAAAGGAAAGGAGAAGAGCTTCAAAAGGTTACTACCGCCCGGCGACAACCTTATCGCAGC
The DNA here is from genome assembly GCA_039583875.1 of Platanthera guangdongensis. NCBI lineage: Eukaryota > Viridiplantae > Streptophyta > Magnoliopsida > Asparagales > Orchidaceae > Platanthera > Platanthera guangdongensis. Next base: position 15,006,120 of record CM077147.1, on the reverse strand, counting down.
GCGGTAACCATCTCGATCGACGCATATCGGTTCGATGGTCGACAGCCCATTTATCAGCTAAGGAAGGATCGTCGACAATCAAAAGCTACCGCCCGGCGACAGGACGCTACCGCCGGCGGTATCCGGTCGACGTGCATCGAGGGGACGATCGTCGACGATGGTACCTACCGCTCAGGCGATAGTCTTATCGCAGGCGGTAGAATTATTTGGCGAAATGGCGCTATCGCTCTGACTGGGCGCGGTAACCTTTACCGCCCGGCGATAGCTCTCTTGAAACGGCAGTTTCCTTAATGAGCAGCTATAGTTGCCGTTTCGGGAGACGTGTGGAGACAGCTGGCAGGCGTTACGCGGTAACCATTACCGCCCGGCGATAACTCTCTTGAAACGGCAGTTTCCTTAATGAGCAGTTATAGTTGCCGTTTCGGGAGACGTGTGGAGACAGCTGGCAGGCGTTACGCGCGAACCTACCGCCCGACGATAGAGTTATCGCAGGCGGTAGTCTATTTTCTCCAAGACGTATAAAAAGCAGCGCCGTTTCCTCAAGTCCTAAGCCTCCAGAGATTATTGACGAAGTGTTCCAGGAATACTAAGTTCGGCCGTCTTCCTACGTCCGTTCTACTCGTCTTCGTCAAAGAAAAAGCAAGGCTTCTTCCTCCCGTTCGAGATCGAAGAACTCCGGCGATCAAGGCTTCGCATCGTCTACGTCTAGCGACCGGGTGCTTTCCATCGAAGATCACAAGCACCGGCCGTAGATCTATCCGGAGAACTTCTCAAGAGGGAGAACCTAAACTTTAACGAATATATTTTGTAATCTCTTTTTGTATCTTTTTCTTCTTCTATTGTTGTAAGTGGTAAGGGAAATCGACCGGGGGAAGGTCGTCGGGATCCGGGTTGGATTCCGTGGAAAATCGTCCCGGGATTTGGGGCGTCTAGATCGGGGATCTAGCGGTGCTCTAAGACCCTTCCGGGTGTGGAGGTGAAGAGCGGCTCTAAGACCTTTCGGGGAGAAAGTGAGAGAGCCAACCGGTCCGGGTTTTGGGTCGGTATAGAAAACCCAAAGTTTTCTTCTCTTCGTCTTTGATCTTCGACGTCATGAAGATCGTACTGTAAAACATTCATCTTGTACTTGTATGAAATTGATTGTTATTGAATTTAATACTTGTGTTTAAAATCTTCACTTGTGGTGTGGTTTACGTTAAGATTCCGTTTATTCAAGCGAAATTTATAAAACCTTATTCACCCCCCCCCCCCCCCCTCTAAGGTTGGCCTCCGGATCCAACACCTCCTGCCACCCCGAGACTCCTCCCCGTGGCCGGAAAATCCCTCCTCTAGGCCCGGCGCCCCTTCCTCTTGCTTCCCCGCCATCTCTGACGCTTCCCTTGGCCGGCAACTCCCGCAGCAACCTTCTCTTGGCCGGCTGCTTCCAAGGAGGACGGACACCCCCTTTTCCCTTCCTCTTCGCCTCCTCCGGCCAGTGAGAGCAAAGACAGAGTTCTTCTCCGACAACCCAAGCTCCTCCTCGTCCCGGCCGGTGGATTTCGGGAGAGATCTTCTAGGGTTTCGCTCAAAACCCCTCTTCGTGGATTTTGGAGCCCCAATCTGGTCTTCTTGGGTAAGAAATTCCATTGAAACCCCTCTTTGTGAATTTTGTTACAATAATTATCCCTCTTCAATTGATGCATTTATATCGATCCCTCTTGGGGTTGTCGTGTACCTTTCTAACCTCGATGTTTTACTTTTTTTTTCGGTGCCGCTCTTCGGGTCTAGGTGGTGGAATCACTCCAAGCTCTCTCCGAATTAGGGATTCTTGTTTCCAAATGCCGCCAAAACTCCCCATCCCTCGCGGTTGACTCTTCTCCCCTCACTTTCGAGGGAGGTAAACTCCTAAACCCCTCTCCTTTTGTGTGGAAAAATTATTAAACGAATGTGCGAACATAATAAACTTGTTAATTCAATTTGGAATGTATTTTTGACCTCGAACAGGTTTAGTTCAAGCTTTTAACCTCGCCTGCACCACTTAGCTGTCACTAGCATTTTCGAAATCACCTTAAGGCAAGTAGAGACACTCTCTCGCCTGCAAACATGAGATCTAATTTACTTCACTTTGTTTATGAAATAGTCTCTTATAAACTAGAAACCGTCTAATTATTTATGAATCCCTGAAATTGCCCAATATCTTAGGCGAACATTGAGAGGAGAGTGTTGGTTTAGTGTGACGCGTCGAATCAAGCTCCCGACTAACTGGTAACAGAAACCATTAGTCAACCATTGCAAGCACCGTTGTTGATAAGCCTTGCGTCAATTCAAACACTGGAATCTTGTACACCAAATGACAACACCTTCACCCTTCAATGTATTCCGCTTATGGTATTACAGTTAGGCTAAACTCCGGAGTAGGCCATTAAATTAAAAACATCTTGTTTGACATGGTTACTTGTCAGGTAGTAGATTGCTACGTGTAGAAAACTGGTTCACTAAGCTCTTGTTTCCTCTGCTTACTCTTGTGCAATTGAATTAATTTGAATCTTCATGTATATTCATGTTTTGAAGCACTTTCCTTTTGTTTGGATTTGCCTTAGGTTTTGTGACTGTACTGCCCGGTTCCTGAGCTATTTCTTCTTCCAGATACAGCTTTTTTCGGAGGTTTCATTTTGTTAAATGTATCAGCAGGTTCTATGTATTTTGTTTCTTTTACTGTTGGATTTTTCTTTCTACCCATGTACTAGTTATTGTCAGATATTTTTTCTTGTATCAAGGACAACTTGTAGGGTGAAACATTGTACTACTTCATTTCACTTATGCATTTTCTACAATTGTGACTAATTGCATTCATTTTAGCACTGCTTGTGACATAGTTTTTTTTATAAAAGAAATGTGTGCACAGCAATTTTTTTTTAACTATTTATGTATGGTTTCCGCATCAATATCTTTTAAAACTCTTTTCAAAAATATCTAATTTTAAAACTAGTTGTAGAATTTCTGGTTCCGCCTTAGCAGACATGTTTCTTCTCTGCATGCCCGTGACATCACGACCCGCCCGAAGCGCACTCTGATCTTGTTGAGACGGGTCGTGACAACAAGTCACTGCCAAATCGCCCGCAGGCAACGACTCGCTTCAGGGAGGGTCCGCTGTCACCGCATCCCTAACATCAGGGGAAGAATGCAGGCGCATGTTAAGGGAGCACCGCACTAGGGCGCTCACCCTGCTAGGGAGCTTAAGGGTTCATCGTGCTCCTCGCGCGGATATCGCTCCTGAAGGTCAAGCCCCGCAGGTCCCAAGCCAGATAATGCCTGAAGGCACAGTTTGCTCCAAGGATCCAGTCGTAGACGAATCTTCCGGTGCTGACAGCTCCACGCACTCCACAATCACTAACAAACTTCCCAAGCGTTTGCATGAAAACTTTCATACAATGAAGGGAGTCACAACTCTGACCGATAAAGGAATCACTCGCGAGGAATTAAGGTGTGTGATCAAAAAGGTGTATGGATGCGGAGGGCACCAAGATGCAAACGCGCGACGCTCCATCGACCTCATCTCCTCGCTAGCTCCATCGGTCCTGGCATTTCCCGCTCCGCCCGGGATCGAGTTCCTCAGCTTCAAGATATTTGGCGGGAAAGGTGATCCTCTAGTGTACATCAAACACTTTGTAAAATCCTCATACGGATTCTCTCTCTCCTTCCTCATTTCTCCTTTATCTCTTTCTCCTTCTTCGAAGATCTTCAAGCGCGCCTTGAAGATCTCCTTCGTCTTCGACGCCTCCTTCGAAGATCTTCATCTTCTTCGTCCGGGAAATGCTCCTACGGATTTTATCTCTCATTCATTTCTCTTCCTTGCGCTCACCTGCGTGCACCGTCTCCTTGCGCGCTCTCGCGCGCTCCCACACGCGTCGCCTCCTTGCACACTCCTGCACGTCCTCTTCCTTGTGCGCTCCCGCGCGTGTTGCCTCCTTGTACGCTCTCCCGCTCGTCGCTTCCTTGCGTGCTCTCGCGCGCGCCTCTCTTAGCGCGTTCTTGCGCGAGTCGCCTCCTCTGTGTGTGTTGCCTTCCTTGCACACTCTAGCATGCATCTCTTCCTTGCGCACTCCCACGCATCCTCTTCCTTGCGCGCTCCAGCGCACACCGCCTCCTTGTGCGCTCCCGCGCGCGTCGCCTCCTTGTACGCTCTCCCGCTCGTCGCTTCCTTGCGAGCTCTCGCGCGCGCTTCTCCCTTGTGCATTCTTGCGTGCGTCGCCTCCCCTGCGCACATTGCCTTCCTTGCACACTCTAACAAGCATCTCTTCCTTGTGCACTCCCGCGCGTCCTCTTCCTTGGGTGCTCCCGCACGCACCGCCTCTTTGCGCGCTCCCGCGCGCGTCGCCTTCATGTATGCTCTCCCGCTCGTCGCTTCCTTGCGCGCTCTCGCGCTCGCCTCTCCCTCTCGCGTTCTTGCGCGTGTCTCTCCCCTGCATGCTCCCGCGCGCTCTCACACACGTCGCTCCCTTACGCAGGTCTCTTTCCACCACGCTCCACGCACTCTCCTTCTGCAAGCACTATGTGCTCTCTCTATTTACCTGCAACTGCTCAGCCCGCCCTCCTTCAGCAAGCGCCTAGCGCGCTCTCCTCCAGCGAACTCCCAGCACACTCCAGAATACAACAAGCGCACCACACGCTCCTGAACAAGCACTCCATCTACCGAAAAGACAACCAAACTTCGCTTCTCCAAAAGACAATCAGAGACAAGAAGCGCAGGGTAAGACGTGCTAAGCATGCCTCCGAGCCTCAAAGCTCCAGATATCAGAACGTGTACAACAAGCTACTCCCACCTGCGGGAATTGTTAGAAGACTCCAGAATATAACACGTGCATCGCTCCCCGCATCACTCGAAGAAATAATTAGCCCAATGAGTGGTGACGTGTCACCCCGCAGCTACTCCCGTCTGCGGGAATTATTAGAACGTGTACAACAAGCTACGACCGTTCTGAGAGTTAAGACGGTTCTAGAATTCCGACTATATCGGGACGTCGAGTTAGTCCGCAACAAAGTTAATTAACAGTAATAATAATGGATAAACAATTGTGAATTATCCCCCTTTACGGCATAAGTTTGTATTTTAGTTTAAATAAAAAAAATTAATTAATTAATTTAAACGACGGGATGAACCGGTCTATTTTCCCGTAGAGCGAAGAGTCCACGACTCCTAAACCCCGTCGTCCGGCTCGGTCGCATCCGCCCATCGTAATTAAATCATAATTAATTAACCAGAAAGGCCACAGCCAACAAATACTTAACCTTTGGACATAATCATGCCTTAATCTCTTCCCCCCTCCATTAATGAAACCCAAAACTGTCTCTTCCCCCCCACTCCCACTCGCAGGTTCATTTCATTTTCCTCCCCTTCATTTTCTTCCATTTTCTCCTTAATTTATTGCCCTCAAATTGGTCGTTACAGGCGCATCCCACCTATTCTTACCCTTTCCAAATCCCCCCTCCATTTATAAACCAAACCGCCCTCTTTCTTCTTCTCCCACACCAGAATACCACTCTCCTCTGTTTTTTCAACCTCTCTGTTTCCTTACTGCTCATGGATACCAATTACAGTGAAGAGGCCTTCGACGTTTTCTACTTGGAGATTGAGGAGCGGATCATGCTGGTCATATCAGACGAGGAAGATGAGCAAGTTATGGCGGCGAGAGTGAAGAGGGCTCCCCTGATCTCCATTAATGGAAACCAGGCCGCCAATTTTCTTCCAAAGTCTTCGTTTTTTGATGTCAACTGGTATGGAGGGTTTGATATGGGAATGAAGCACAGCGAATGGCCGCAGTATGGTGCGACAAAGGCAAAGCCCAGGAGATTGCCGGCGGCGAGCGGGAGGAGAGGGACTGGAGTTTTTATTCCGAGGTGCGCCGCCGTTGAGCGCAAATAACTGCTCGATTCAGGAAGAAGAAGATATATATATTTTTGTCAAATTCTTTTGTTATTCTGCAAAATTTTTTCCCGAAGCATTTGAGGGTAAATGCTCTGTAAAACGATAATGCGAAGAAATTAGAGGCTTGCATACATACAATTCTTAGTGCTGTAATCTGTATTAAGGAAATTAATATGCATTATCTATAAGAATTTCATATAAATTTATTATAGTACTGTTCATAATTTTGCATTTCGAAAACTTTTGAATGTCAACATTGGATATTTCTCACAATTTTGTTTGTTCTGTAATCTGTATGAAGGAAATTGACAGACAATATTGGCTCAGTTTGGCTCACTTTGGCACCGTCATTCGTTAAGTATCGCCTAACAAACATCAAGCAGATCATCATTTGCTAATTCTCTCAATTTTCGGGCAGGGGTTTCAAGTAACTCTTTTCTTTGGGGGGATTAAAGTGCACCCGTGCGCTTTACCGTAAAGTACGGGCATCCAACGCGGGCCGTTGGATGCCTGTACTTTACGGTAAAGTGCAGCGAGTGCACTGTTGATGCGGCTCTTATCCACATGTATTGGAATGACCTGAATATTTCCTGATTATAATTGGGCATAGGACCCAAAAATTTCTTCATCTCAACTATTGCCATGTAAACATTGGGAGATGCTAGGGTTCCTACTTTCACATTCCTACTATTGTCTTACTTCCTTTCAGTTCTCACTTTTTTTACTTATTATAATTTATTTTTAGGGTCACTTATCGGGACTTCCCTCGAACTTTGCTAAATTACTGACAGTACCGTTTTTATTTTCAAAATTACAAAAACTTTCCCTAAATTTTTCATTTCATTAGAAAAACCTCTCATGAAGTTTTAATTTCATAACATCCATGCACAAAAACACTCCCTCGTTGTACAGTGTGCAGGGGATATTTTTTTCATGGATGCAATGAAATGAAAAGATCAAGGTTGGTTTTGATAATAAAATGAAAACTTAAGAGAAGTTTTTTGTAATTTCGAAAATAAGAGAGGTGCTCTCACTAATTATGTTAATTTACATGGAAGGTTTGGGTAATTATTTCTTTATTTTTATTTGAATGAAATTGTGTTTTTTTCCCTAAGATTTTATTATTGAATGTGAGACGTGGAATTGACGGTGATGTTCGAGTGTGTGTTGCTGCGATTTGTTAAAATGAGTAATTAAATCGTCTCACATTGCCTAACATGCCCCTTGATCCTGGGTTTATATATAAGCGGTGTGGCCACTCCTTCTCGAACCACATGGTTTTGAGAGTGACACTACAATGCGCTTTACATGGTGTAAAAGTAGGGGGAGGCATATGGCGACAAGGGTGGGGGTGTTGAGCGTGTCAAGTGAAATTGACAGTGATGTCCGAGCGTGTGTCGCTAAACATCAAAAGAGACAATTTAGGCTTCATTTGTTTTAGTTGTGGCGGGTCGATCCGGCGGGTGGAAACGGAGAGTTCGAAACAGAGGGGGAGGTGGCTCCTCCAAACGGAGCTTTTTGGGGAGTTTCTCAAGGCGGGCGGGTGGAAACGGAGCAAACGCCGCCAGAGGTTCATTTGTTTACCCTGCTTCCGGCGGCGTTTGCCCAAAACGGAATTGCGAAACGCCCAAACAAATAGAGCCTTAGTATCATATTGCCTAGCGTGCTGATTGGTTTTGAATGTATATGTGGAGCAACAACTCCTCAGCTAATCGAGTGGAATTGACAGTGATTTTAGGGAATGACGCCACAATACTTTACGGGCGCTGTTAATTGTTGTTTTGATGCTCAAACCGGACCGGTCCAGTTCGGTTACTGTTCTCCTGCCCATATATATATATTCATTTGCGATCAAATAATCTAACCTAACCTAACTATCGGGAGAAAGCCGAACGGAGGGAGAGGCGACATCGAGCGAAAGAAGGCGACATCAGTGGCATCGGGGAAGAAGACGACATCGAGCGATCGAGCGGCGGCTTCGGGAGAATATCCGGCAGCGGCTTCGGGAGAAGATCCGGCAGCGGCTTCGGGAGAAGATCCGGCAGCGGCATCGGGCGAAGGAGGAGCGGCGGCTTCGGGAGCAGCGATCGAGCGCGGTTCGGGGGTGTCTTCTCCGGCCAAGATCGAGCGACGACGGGCTCTTCTCCTCCGGCGACAGCGGCGCAGCGGCAAGCCCGGTCTAGGGCTTATTCTCCGGCGACAGCGATAGCAGGAGATCGGCCCGATCTAGGGCTACGTAGGTCCGGCGATCCTTGGGATCCGGCGGTGGCAAGATCGGTTAGAGGAGGCTTCTTCTCCGGCGATTTCGGCAAGGTTTCTTGGATACCAGATCTGGGCTTAGTTCTTCTCCGGTGATCCAGCGGCGGCGGCAACTCCGGCAGTGAGAGAGGGCATAAGGCTGCTGTTCCTTCATCTTGAAGAGGGCAGCGACTTTCTTGGCCGGAGGGAGGCGGCGTGTGTCAGAGGGATAATCGGGTTACCCGATTTTGGGCACTAGCGGCGCATCGGGTTCATCTCCGGCGTTTGACAGCGGCTTGGCCGGCTGCATCCAGGGAGGAGAGGGGGCTTACGGCGGTGGCTGGGTGCATATTCCTCCGGTGGCAGTGGTGATTCTTGCCGGCGTCAGTGGTGGTTTTTGGCGGCGATCAGCTTCAGTTCCAGGCTCCGATTGACCATTTCTTGCGGCCGGCATAGGAGAGTTTTTTTCCCTCTCTCTTGTTTTTTGTTGTTCTTTCATTCCTATTCTAGGTTAGTGTCGATCCGTTGAGGATCGTTGAGTGCCTGTGTTGAAATCAGATAATTTTTAATTAGTGGATCCGACGCGCTCTCCCCGTGGATGTAGGAGCTTAACTCCGAACCACGTAAATCTCTTGTGTTTATGGTGTTTTGGAATCTCGTGTTTATTGTTTGTTTGGTGCGCGCTATTATTTGCTTATGAAAGAAATTGTACCTAATCACCTAGAGGGGGGGGGGGGTGAATAGGTGACTTTAATCTTTTTAAACTTTTAGGCAGAATCACAGAATTATAAACAATTCTTCACAGCAATACAGCACAGCAATCACAGAATAAAGCACACACAGAGTACACACAGTTTTATAGTGGTTCTCCAAAGTCTGGGTACATTCACTTTCCCCCTTCGTCTATCTAGTAGTGTACTAGATTCAGCCAAACTCCTCAACTATTCCTCAGATCCTCAGATCTTACACTCAGAACCCCAACCAGGTTCCTACAACTCAGGCCCAAGGCCCTACCACTCATTCTTCACAAAGACCTACACTCAGCCTTCAACAAGGCCTACACTCAGCCCTCAACAAGGCCTACACTCAGAGAAATGGATCTCCTACACTCAGGCACACATGCCCTACCACTCAGCCTTTATAATTTCAGGCTTACAACTCAGATCCATAAGGATCCTACAAGAAATTAAAATTATAATGTATATACCTACAACTCAGAATAAGAGAGAAGAGTTGACAAGTTTCTTGATGAGTTCTTGGAAGAACTTTGCTGAGATCAACCTCACTTGACTTTCTTCAAAGCTTCTTGAATTTAAAACACAATAGGGTTGAGTCTCTATGCAGCTGATCTTCAATCACTGCTAACTTAAGAATCAGATCTCAATCTGAAACTTGTCTTCACAGTCTGGTTCAACAGCTGTCTTCTTGGAAGGAGCTCTCTCTCTCTCCAACTTCTTAGATCTTCACTTGAAGGTCTTCTTCTAGTTGTATTGTTCTTCACTTTGTTGATTTTCCAACTCTTGTCATCTGTTGAAGGTATAAGCCTTTATATAGACTTTCTTCATGGTGACCGGCTGATCCGGTTTCTAATAACTTTCTGACATCTCTGACAGTTACAGTAGACCGGTTGGACTGACAGCTGTCAAGTCATCCAGTCACTTCTTGAATTTTCTGTAACTGTCTGAAAGTGTCGAGACAGTCAGTCTTTAAGTGTCGACACTGATATATTAAGTGTCGACACAAGTTGACTAAGTGTCGACACTAGCCTTCATGGTGTCGACACAATTTCTTGTGTTGTAGAATCTGCTTCTCGACACTGCTTCTTCAACATGTGTCGACACTGATCCTGTGTGTCGACACAAGTCCTTGTGTTGTGAAACTTAGTTGATTTCTTGTAAGTGTCGACACAACTCCTTTGTGTCGACACATCTTCTAGTGTTGATACTTGCTAAGTGTCGACACATCTTCTTGGTGTCGACACATGACTTCTGTATTGATACTTTTGCTGAGTGTCGACACTTCTCCTTGTGTCGACACATTCTTCTTTTGTTGAGACTTTTGCTGAGTGTCGACACATCTCCTTTTTGTCGAAACTTGTACTTAGAATTGGTTGAAATTTGCTGAGTGTCGACACAGCCTCCAAGTGTCGACACTTTCTTCATGTGTTGAGACTTTTGCTGTGTGTCGACTCATTCTTCATTATGTCGACACTTGTACTTAAACTCTGTTGATGTTTTGCTGAGTGTCGACACAGCCTCATAGTATCGACACTTTCTAATGTCGACAAAGTTCCTCTGGGTGTCGACACTACTTCTAAGTATCGACACAGCTTCTCTGGACATTTCTTCATTGAGTGTCGACGCAGCCTGTATATGTCGACACTTTCCTTCTGGTGTCGACTCTGCATCCCTGATGTCGACACAATTACTCCAAGTGTCGACACTGCTTCTCTAGGTGTCGACACAAGTCTTCTCAAGTGTCGACACTTTTTTCTGGGTGTCGACACATGGACTTAGAAACTTTTCAGCTTTCCCTGCAAATACTTAACCTGCACAATTAAACTCAAAACACATCAAATACATTTTGATGTATATCATTGAGTAGGATGAGACTTCTTCAAATCAGATACATATTTTCCAATGTACCCAACAGCTTAGATATTTTTCTTCCGTTGCTATTGTCCGCGACGAGTTCCGTACTCGCGGGCCGGTGCAAATTGCACAACAATTGGTATCAGAGCCAGGTTCGTTCTTTGGACCAGTGAGCAAATTCAATGGCGGCCAAATTCGAGATTCCAAAATACGATGGCAAGATTGATTTCGGCCTTTGGTAAAAGAGCATAAAAGCCGTACTCGTGCAGCAGGGACTTCACAAGGCACTCCTTGGAAAGGAAAAGGCCAAGGTGAAGGACGATGATGAGTGGGATGAGCTGGACCTCAAGGCCATCAACACCATACAGCTGTGTTTGGCAGACGAGGTCATGTACAATGTTATCGAGGCGGAAACTATGGTGAACTGCTGGAGGAATCTCGAGGAGCTCTACATGTCCAGGTCGCTCACGAACAAGCTATACGTGAAGAAGCAGTTATACAGTTTGAGGATGTCCGAGGGAACGTAGTTGTTGGACCATATGAATGTGTTCAACAAGCTGGTATCCCAGCTGCGGAGTATGAATGTGAAGGTCGAGGAGGAAGACCAGGCTCTTCTTCTCTTGTCCTCACTCCCGAGGTTGTTCGATCACTTAGTTACCACCATCTTGTATGGGAAGGATACCCTTAAGATGGAGGAAGTGATGACGATGCTTCTTTCTAATGAGAAGAGGATAAGTTCTGGATCGAGTGCGAGCGAGGGTCTGCTCGTGAAGAGCAGAGACCTACCCCGAGGAAGATCGAGAGGGGGAGGCAAGGAGGATGATCGGCCTAAGTTTAGGGGTAGGTGTTATTACTGTAAGGAGGAGGGGCATTGGAAGGCCAACTGCCCAGTGAGGAAACTCAAGGGCAAAGGATCTGTGCCTGAGCAGGCTGCAGTGGCATCCGAGTACGTGAGCAATGATGACATTCTACACGTTTCACAAAGTCGCGACGTGGTCGGGACCACAGATTCCTGGATCATGGATACAGGATGTTCGTTCTACATGTGCCCGAACATTGAATGGTTCTCCAGTATTAGGCACTGTGGAGGTGGTCGTGTTTGGATGGGGAACCAGTCAGAGTGCGAGATATCTGGAATCGGGAGCATCAGGATTAGGATGTTCGATGGAGTGGTTAGGATCCTCACCGACATTCGGTATGTGCCCGAGTTGAGGAAGAGCTTTCTTTCTCTAGGCACTCAAGAGGATGTCGGGTATTCTTATACCAGTAGCATCGGGTATTTGGAGGTCAGAAGAGGCGCGCAGACAGTCTTGAGAGGAGAGCGTTCCGGATCGCTCTATAGACTGATTGACACCACGATTGCTAGGGAAAATGCGAGGAGAGAGGTCAGAACGTCTCTCAAGCTACAAGATACAGTAGTGTATGCATTTCAGGCGATCTCCTCAGATCGTGATTCCTTCGATAGAGCTTTAGAGAGTAGAGACCGTTCTCAGCGAAAAGCTAGGAAGGACCAGCGGAGGAGCGGGGTAGGATTCGTGGCAAGGGCGTGTGCACGGAGAGAGGACCTTGGCGGAGGTAGAATCTTCGCAGCCGTAGAGGAGACAGGTAGAGAGTCATCTCAGGAGTACCCAGACACCGTGAGAGGAGCCATCAGGCTCAGAGGTCTCACCAAGGAACTTAGGATCACTCAAAAGAAGGTGGAGTTATACAGAGAGAGTTCGAGTGCGATTCGTCTTGCAGTAGACTTGGTCTATAGTGCAAGGACGAAGCACGTCGACGTGCGTCACCGGGAGTTGAGGGAGTTCGCTCGAGGTGGAGGCGTGATGTTGCGGGAGATTCCTACGGAGGAATGCGTTGCGAGCATGCGGGAAAAATCAGTGAGACGAGTCAAGTTTGACTTAACTCAGACTGATGCATGTTGATCGTGCTGGCCCCGGGGAGAGGGGGCTTGTAGTCGCCAGTAGGGGTCTGTGTGTTATAGGCGGTATTAGTGTTCGTGGAACATCAAGTTGGAGATTGTTGTTTTGATGCTCCAACCGGACCGGTTCGGTTACTGTTCTCCTGCCCATATATATATTCATTTGCGATCAAATAATATAACCTAACCTAACTATCGGGAGAAAGCCGAACGGAGGGAGAGGTGGCATCGAGCGAAAGAAGGAGACATCGACGACATTCGGGGAAGAAGACGACATCGAGCGATCGAGCGGCGACTTCGGGAGAAGATCCGGCAGTGGCTTTGGGAGAAGATCCTGCATCGGCTTCGGGAGAAGATCCGGCAGAGGCATCGGGCGAAGGAGGAGCGGCGGCTTCGGGAGCAGCGATCGAGCGCGGTTCGGGGGTGTCTTCTCCGGCCAAGATCGAGCGACGATGGGCTCTTCTCCTCCGGCGACAGCGGCGCAGCGGCAAGCCCGGTCTAGGGCTTCTTCTCCGGCGACAGCGACAGTAGGAGATCTACCCGATCTAGGGCTACGTAGATCCAACGTCCTTGGGATCCGGCGGTGGCAAGATCGGTCAGAGGCGGCTTCTTCTCCGGCGATTTCGGCAAGGTTTCTTGGATACCAGATCTGGGCTTAGTTCTTCTCCGGTGATCCAGCGACGGCGGAAACTCCGACAGTGAGAGAGGGCATAAGGCTGCGGTCCCTTCATCTTGAAGAGGGAAGCGACTTTCTTGGCCGGAGGGCGGCGACGTGTGGAGGAGAGATAATCAGATTACCCGATTTTGGGCACCAACGGCGCATCGGGTTCATCTCCGGCGTTTGACAGCGGCTTGGCCAGCTGTATCCAGTGAGGAGAGGGGGCTCACGGCGGTGGCTGGGTGCAGATTCCTCCGGAGGCAGTGGTGATTCTTGCCGGCGGCAGTGGTGGTTTCCGACGGCGATCAGATTCAGTTCCAGACTCCGATTGGCCATTTCTTGCGGCCGGCATAGGGGAGTTTTTCTTCCCTCTCTCTTGTTTTTTGTTGTTCTTTCATTCCTATTCTAGGTTAGTGTCGATCCGTTGAGGATCGTTGAGTGTCTATGTTGTAATCAGATATTTTTTGATTATTGGATCCGGCGCGCTCTCCCCGTGGATGTAGGAGCTTAACTCTGAACCACGTAAATCTCTTGTGTTTGTGGTGTTTTGGAATCTCTTGTTTATTGTTTGTTTGGTGTGCGCCATTATTTGCTTAGATATTTTGCTTCCGTTGCTATTGTCTGCAACGAGTTCCGTACTCGCGGGTCGGTGCCAATTGCACAACAATAGGTATCAGAGCTAGGTTCGTCCTTTGGACCAGTGAGCAAATTTAATGGAGGCCAAATTCGAGATTCCAAAATAAGATGGCAAGATTGATTTTGACCTTTAGCAAAAGCGCATAAAGGCCGTACTCGTGCAACAGGGACTTCACAAGGCACTCCTTGGAAAGGAGAAGGCCAAGGTGAAGGACGATGACGAGTGGAATGAGTTGGACCTCAAGGCCATCAGCACCATACAACTGTGTTTGGCAGAAGAGGTCATGTACAACGTTATCGAGACGGAAACTACGGTGGACTTGTGGAGGAAGCTCGAGGAGTTCTACATGTCCAGGTCGCTCACGAACAAGCTGTACGTGAAGAAGCAGTTGTACAGCTTGAGGATGTCCGAGGGAACGCAGTTGTTGGACCATATGAATGTGTTCAAGAAGCTGGTATCCCAGCTGCGGAGTATGGATGTGAAGGTCGAGGAGGAAGACCAGACTCTTCTTCTCTTGTACTCACTCCCGAGGTCGTTCGATCATTTAGTTACCACCATCTTGTATGGGAAGGACACCCTTAAGATGGAGGAAGTGGTGACGATGCTTCTTTCTAATGAGAAGATGAGCAATTTCGGATCGAGTGCGAGCGAGGGTCTGCTCGTGAAGAGCAGAGACCCATCCCGAGGAATATCGAGAGCGGGAGGCAAGGAGGATGATCGACCTAAGTCCAGGGGTAGGTGTTATTACTGCAAGGAGGAGGGGCATTGGAAGACCAACTGTCGAGTGAGGAAACTCAAGGGCAAAGGATCTGTGCCTCAGCAGGCTGCAGTGGCATCCGAGTGCGTGAGCGATGATGACGTTCTACACGTTTCACAAAGTCACGACGTGTTCGGGACCACAGATTCCTGGATCATGGGTACAGGATGTTCGTTCCACATGTGCCCGAACATTGAATTGTTCTCCAGTATTAGGCACTGTGGAGGTGGTCGTGTTCGGATGGGGAACCAGTCAGACTGCGAGATATCTGGAATCGGGAGCATCAGGATTAGGATGTTCGATGGAGTGGTTAGGATCCTCACCGACGTTCGGTATGTGCCCGAGTTGAGAAAGAGCTTGCTTTCTCTAGGCACTCTAAAGGCTGCCGGGTATTCTTATACCAGTAGTAGCGGGTATTTGGAGGTCAGAAGAGGCGCGCAGACAGTCTTGAGAGGAGAGCGTTCTGGATCGCTCTATAGACTGATTGGCACCACGATTGCCAGGGAAAATGCGAGGAGAGAGGCCAGACCGTCTCTCGAGCTACAGGATACGGTAGTGTATGCATTTCAGGCGATCTCCTCAGATCGCGATTACTTCGATAGAGCTTTAGAGAGCAGAGACCGTTCTCAGCGAAAAGCTAGGAAGGACTAGCGGAGGAGCGGGGCAGGATTCGTGGCAAGGGCGTGTGCGCGGAGAGATTACCTTGGCGGAGGTAGAATCTTCGCAGCCATAGAGGAGACAGGTAGAGAGTCATCTCAGGAGTACCCAGACACCGTGAGAGAAGCCATCAGGATCATAGGTCTCACCAAGGAACTTAGGATCACTCAGGAGAAGGTGGAGTTACACAGTGAGAGTTCGAGTGCGATTCGTCTTGCAGTAGACCCGGTCTATCGTGCAAGGACGAAGCATGCCGACGTGCGTCACTGGGAGTTGAGGGAGTTCGCTCGAGGTGGAGGTGTGATGTTGCGGGAGATTCCTACGGAGGAATGCGTTGCGAGCATGTGGGAAAAATCAGTGAGGCGAGTCAAGTTTGACTTAACGCAGACTGATGCATGTTGATCGTGCTGGCCCCGGGGAGAGGGGGCTTGTAGTCGCCAGTAGGGGTCTGTGTGTTATCGACTGTATTAGTGTTCGTGGAGCATCAAGGTGGAGATTGTTGTTTTGATGCTCCAACCGGACCAGTCCAGTTCGGTTACTGTTCTCCTGCCCATATATATATTCATTTGCGATCAAATAATCTAACCTAACCTAACTATCAGGAGAAAGCCGAACGAAGGGAGAGGCGGCATCGACCGGAAGAAGGCGACATCGGCGACATTCGGGGAAGAAGACGACATCGAGCGATCGAGCGGCGACTTCGGGAGAAGATCCGGCAGCGGCTTCGGGAGAAGATCCGGCAGCGGCTTCGGGAGAAGATCCGGCAGCGGCATCAGGCGAAGGAGGAGCGGAGGCTTCGGGAGCAGCGATCGAGCGCAGTTCGGGGGTGTCTTCTCCGGCCAAGATCGAGCGACGGCGGGCTCTTCTCCTCCGGCGACAGCGGCGCAGCGGCAAGCCCGGTCTAGGGCTTCTTCTCTGGCGACAGCGACATCAGGAGATCGGCCCGATCTAGGGCTACGTAGGTCCGACAATCCTTGGGATCCGGCTGTGGCAAGATCGGTCAGAGGCGGCTTCTTCTCCGGCGATTTCGGCAAGGTTTCTTGGATTCCAGAGCTGGGCTTAATTCTTCTCCGGTGATCCAGCGGCGGCGGCAACTCCGGCAGTGAGAGAGGGCATAAGGTTGTGATCCCTTCATCTTGAAGAGGACAACGACTTTCTTGGCCGGAGGCGGCGGCGTGTGGCGGAGGGATAATCGGGTTACCCGATTTTGGGCACCAGCGGCGCATCGGGTTCATCTCCGGCGTTTGACAGCGGCTTGGCCGGCTGTATCCAGGGAGGAGAGGGGGCTCACGGCGGTGGCTGGGTGCATATTCCTCCGGCGGCAGTGGTGATTCTTGCCGGCGGCAGCGGTGGTTTCCGGCGGCGATCAGATTCAGTTCCAGGCTCCAATTGGCCATTTCTTGCGGCCGGCATAGGGGAGTTTTACTTCACTCTCTCTTGTTTTTTGTTGTTCTTTCATTCCTATTCTAGGTTAGTGTCGATCAATTGAGTATCGTTGAGTGTCTGTGTTGTAATCAGATATTTTTTGATTAGTGGATCTGGAGCGCTCTCCCTATGGATGTAGGAGCTTAACTCTGAACCACGTAAATCTCTTGTGTTTGTGGTGTTTTGGGATCTCGTGTTTATTGTTTGTTTGGTGCGCGCAATTATTTGCTTAGATATTTTGATTCCGTTGCTATTGTCCGCGACGAATTCCGTACTCGCGGGCCCGTGCCAATTGCACAACAGTTAATCACACTCGATTAACGCGAAGCAGTTCAAAGAATTTTTATGGTTTTTTTTTCTCCTAACCGCACTTTCCCTTTCTCGCACTGCATCACCTCTTTCACGAACTGCCGCGCTCTGCCGCTCGCTCTCCTTCTCCGGCGACTGTTAATCTCCGGCAAATCCATCTACAGTCCCTCGTGGCCCCGGCTGTCTTCTCCGGGGATTCCAGCTACCAGCCTCCAATCTCCTTCTCTGGCGGCCGTTAATCTTCAGCAAAACTCCGGCGACCTCTCCTTCCACGGCCAGCAAAACTTCCGTGGCCCGCCTTCCACAGCAAAGCTTCTCGCGGTTGAGGCATCGGGCGGCCCTTCTTCCAACCCCAGCAAAACATTCCGGCAACCGATTCTCCCTCTCGCACAGGACTTGACGTTCTTCCCGGTGGAACAGAGGTGTTTGAAGGATTCATCTTTGATGAGATCAGAGTGGAGGTAGTTGTAGAGATGCTTGGCTGCCATTGTTTTGTGCAGAGTAATTCTTTCTAAATTTATGCTGTGATTAGAATCATTCTAATTTTTGCAAAGCAAAAAAGAAGTCCAAATCTGCCTTATTGTTAAAAAAATTTTGTTCTTTTTAACTTATTTCTGGGGCTTTGTTTGTTAAAACATTTCTGCTCCCCTTATTTTGGCTCCATTTGGGAGGATTTATTTTTACCGGTCAAGCAGTCACGATCGCATGAACCTGTCTTTAATTAAGATCTGATTCATGTGATCATTACCGCTTGACCGGTGAAAATAAGCCCCCCCCCCCCCCCCCCCCCCCCCAAACGGAGCCTTTGACAGTGGAATTTGGAGCAGTGTGAATAGGAACGATGAGAATGGAGTTGCAATAAATGAAAGAGGAGTGCTACAATCTCACATGAGAACTGAGTAAATTAATTGAAATTTGATAAATTGATTGAAATTTGTTTAATTTTATGTGCAAATAAGAATATTACTTGCGGATAGTCAATGTTCAAAATAGTACTTGCGGATAGTCAAAAGTATGGGTAATCAAAAATGCGGTGCGGATATTAGCGGACCCTACTTTACATGTATAGCATTATGTTTAATTGTTTCTTTATAAAATATAGTAAGCATTACTTTCTCTTCTTCAATATATACAGTGGATAATTAAATACCTTATTATTGAAGGTTCCACATTTATTAGCCGCACTCTTCAATTGGCCATTGTTGCAATCACAACTACATAGCCTAGAGCTAATGATGCAAATAGGGGTGGGCATAAGGCCTGGCAGACCCAGGTCGGGCTTGGGCCTGCCAGGCCCGGGCTTTTTCAAAAAAGCCTGGGCCCGGGCCTGGTTTTTGCCAGGCCCGGGCCGGGCTCAGGCCTCCTCATCAAGAGGAGGCCTGTCTAGGCCCTGTAGGACGGGCCAGGCCCAGGACCGGCTAAATTAATATATAATTATTTTAATTAAATATTTATTTCTAAAATAAAATTAACATTATTAATTTAGGCCAAAATTTTTAAAAAATAATTGCATTATTATTAAAAAAAACAATTACAAATTTACAATAAAAATAATTACATTATTATTTAAAAATAATTGTCTAGACCCGCTGCACAAGCTCTCATCTAGCTGGCAGGTCCGAAGGCTCGCCTGTGGGGGATAGGTTTGGTTTGAGGAAACTTCATCGGCACCCCGAGCTCGGCTCGGCCCCAGGTAGACCCGCTGCGCAGGCTCTCATCTAGCTGGCAGGTCTGAAGGCTCGCCTATGGGGGATAGGTTTGGTTTGAGGAAACTTCATCGGCACCCCGAGCTCGGCTCGGCCCTAGGTAGACCCGCTGCACAGGATCTCATCTAGCTGGCAGGTCCGAAGGCTCGCCTGTGTGTGATAGGTATGGTTTGTGGAAACTTCATCGGCACCCTGAGCTCGACTCGGCCCGATGTAAACCCGCTGCGCAGGCTCCAATCTAGCTGGCAGGTCTGAAGGCTCGCCTGTGGGGGATAAGTTTTGTTTGAGGAAACTTCATCGGCACCCCGAGCTCGGCTCGGCCCCAGGTAGACCCGCTGCGCAGGCTCTCATCTAGCTGGCAGGTCCGAAAGCTCGCCTGTGGGGGATAGGTTTGGTTTGAGGAAACTTCATCGGCACCCCGAGCTCGGCTCGACCCTAGGTACACCCGCTGCGCAGACTCTCATCTAGCTGGCAGGTCCGAATGCTCGCCTGTGGGGGATAGGTTTGATTTGATGAAACTTCATCGACACCCCGAGCTCGGCTCGGCCTCAGGTAGACCCGCTGCGCAGGCTCTCATCTAGCTGGCAGGTCCGAAGGCTCGCCTGTGGGGGATAAGTTTGGTTTGAGGAAACTTCATCGGCACCCCGAGCTCGGCTCGGCCCCAGGTAGACCCGCTGCGCAGGCTCTCATCTAGCTGGCAGGTCCGAAAGCTCGCCTGTGGGGGATAGGTTTGGTTTGAGGAAACTTCATCGGCACCCCGAGCTCGGCTCGACCCTAGGTACACCCGCTGCGCAGACTCTCATCTAGCTGGCAGGTTCGAAGGCTCGCCTGTGGGGGATAAGTTTGATTTGATGAAACTTCATCGACACCCCGAGCTCGGCTCGGCCTCAGGTAGACCCGCTGCGCAGGCTCTCATCTAGCTGGCAGGTCCTAAGGCTCGCCTGTGGAGGATAGGTTTGGTTTGGGGAAACTTCATCGGCACCTCGAGCTCGGCTCGGCCCCAGGTAGACCCGCTGCGCAGGCTCTCATCTAGCTGGCAGGTCCGAAGGCTCGCATGTGGGGGATATGTTTGGTTTGAGGAAACTTCATCGGCACCCCGAGCTCGGCTCGGCCCTAGGTAGACCCGCTGCGCAGGCTCTCATCTAGCTGGCAGGTCCGAATGCTCGCCTGTGGGGGATAAGTTTGGTTTGAGGAAACTTCATCAGCACCCCGAGCTCGGCTCGGCCCGAGGTAGACCCGCTGCGCAGGCTCTCATTTAGCTGGCAGGTCCAAAGGATCGCCTGTGGGGGATAGGTTTGGTTTGAGAACTTCATCGGCACCCCGAGCTCGGCTCTGCCCCAGGTAGACCCGCTGTGCAGGCTCTCTCTCCGGCCACCGCCTAAGTAAGGAGCATCCCCGGCTCTCTCTCTCCCGTCGGCCTGAAGCAGCAACCCCCAACCCTGGCCCTCTCTCTCTCTCTCTCTCTCTCTCTCTCTCTCTCTCCCTCTCTCTCTCTTCGTCGCCGCCGCCTAGGCCAAAGCAAGGCCAGCCGGGAGCTCCTCTCCCGGCGCCGCCTACAGCAAGGCCGGCCGGGAGCTCCTCTCCCGGCACTGCCTACAGCAAGGCCGGCCGGGAGCTCCTCTCCCGGCGCCGCCTACAGGAAGGCCGGCCGGGAGCTCCTCTCCCGGCGCCGCCTACAGCAAGGCCGGCCGGGAGCTCCTCTCCCGGCGCCGCCTACAGCAAGGCCGGCCGGGAGCTCCTCTCTCGGCGCCGCCTACAGAAAGGCCGGCCGGGATCTTCTCTCCTGGCGCCGCCTGGAGATCGAACCAGCTACCAAGAGAGAGGGGGATGATTCCATCTCTCCCAGCAAAGACTCGGCCATCAAGGAAGAGGATGAGAAGTTATTTCTTCAGCAAGGCCCGACACCGCCGACAAAAAACACGCGTCAAGGGTAACGATGTTTCTACTTGGGCAGGTGAAGCCCTCAGTTTACATATTTGCAAGGAAGTCCCTCTCCACCAACGGGTTGGGGAAGGGAGCTCTCCGACGGGTTGACGTGTACGTCCTAGCAATTAACTGCATTAGCACCCAGAAGAGTGAGTACGGGTTTAGGCATGCTGTATGAAGCTCATCCGGACGTGTGAGCCGGATTGGTGATGTTCTGGGGTTCCCGGAGAAGACTCCGAGGAAGTTGGAAAGAAATAGTGATATTATTTACTTAAAGAGTTTGGTGTGCACGTAACATCACCCTTTATTTTAAAAGTTTGGTATGCACATGGCTAAAAATAGTGTGCACGTAACAGCTCCCTATAATTATAGGCAAATCCTGCGGGGGGGCGGGGGGGGGGGGGGGGGGGATATGTTGTTGAGAACCATGATGACAAGGTCTCGCCGATTGTCTCATGCCTGTCGAGTAACTGTGATGCTCCACCTGGCCTTCATATGTTCTTGCTTCCTGACATGGCATGAATAGGACCGCCCTTGACGAATATGAGATTTACACCACTCCTCTGTTGTGAAGCCTAAAAAGAGCATTGTCAAAGCTCAACATTGGATGAAGAAGGTTGCGGTGGACACCATTCACGAGGTTGTCTCACTGACTGCCAAGAGGAGGATGACATAGGAGAGGAAAACCCAATTTTGTCAATGAGCCATCTTTGGCACTATCAGGGTATTTAAGCACGATCTTCCTCAGATTTTACATACATCTAGTACAAGCCTGTACTACCAATTCTTAATTTGCACGTTGGCAGTATCCTCAAAAGAATCTAGGCATAGCTCTTGTTGGGCTAACTATGACGTTATCATATCCAAGAGTTACTTCCCTAATCTTTTAGTGTGCAATCTGCCAGGGCTAGTCAATCCACCACGTCATACAATACAATTATCACATACTTCTCTTAGGGGAAAGAGCACCCCCAATAGACTCCACATCTATCGCTGGATCCGTCGATTTCATTCCAATCACTAGTTACCTCAAAACTAAATTCATTTATCTTTGAAAAAGTGTGCCCTAATAATTATTGTAGGGGTGTCAAGGATTTATAATGCACCTTATGGGATGTGACGAAAGTAACCTAGCTAGCAAGTAGCAAGTGAAGTGCTTGTTGGTGTACATACATTGGAATATGTGATTGAGGAATTGAGCTTGTCCATATGAAAGCAAGCGGTTAATAGAGGCGATGCTCATTGAGGATGATGCACTTTGAGAAGAATTGGTTGTCCTTGAAGGTTCAATTCAATGCTTGAACAATCCATAAAAATGAAAGAAAAAAAACTGAGAGGGATGAGGCAAGGTTTGCTGGTAGCGGGTATTTTCCGTGATCGTTGGCTTGGGGCGATGTTGATGGTGTCCACATATATAGTGGTCAATCAAGAAAGATATAGCAGTGGCTATATATTATTGGTAACGAATTGTAGTTATCTGGATGTACGGGTTGGGCCGAGACGAATCTCAATGGAAAGCATGCACCATGCTAGCTATTGAGATACATAAAAGGCGTGGAGAGATGCTCAATGATACGTATTGGTGACCCGCGGGGAGAACTTCATGAGGGAGCTTCCTTGGTGCATGGGAGGTGGTTGAGAGAGTAGATTAATTGAGAAATCTCTTTTCAAAAAGGATGAACAAATTAGGGTTTACTTCAGCTAAATATATATATATGCTCCCTTAAAACATTTAAAAACTATACATTTTTTATATAACATGTACATAACTACAACAACAACAATGCAAAATGTAATTACATCAAAATTTTCTCATGATAATATTTTTGTTGTCACAAACAAACCTACTAGTTTTAAAGCAGCTTGCATGATACATATAATAATGACTGCTCAAATATAGTAGGAGTGAAGGTTGTTTCTTCAACTCCATTAATCCCTCTAAAAGGAAAAAAAAAACTATGACCCAAGTTAATTAACACAGAGGATTTCAAATTCAAACATATAATAATGACTGCTCAAATAAAAGGATGTCGCTGCATGCTCCATCTTCAGGATATCAATCTGGAAACTAAAAACTATCGAGGATTTCAAATTCAAGCATGATAGCTTCAGGCTAACAATAGCTAGCGAGTACTGCATAAATAACCAACGGGCTAGGCCGCCGTCGACACTGTGGTTCTCTTCACGAACCAGCCCTTCATCCTCGGCCGCTTCTCCGCGTTCAGCTTCCTCACCTCGTAGCGTATCTTCTTGGCGAAAAGCCTCGTCCTCCTCTTCTCCTTGTATCTCGTCACCCTCGCCTCTCTTTCCTCTCCTCCGCGGGCTGCCCACCTCCCTCTGCCCCATATATTTGCTCCTTGGGAAGACATGCACTGATATACATATATATATAGACACACACACCAGTGCCCGACCGGCGACAGCGGGTTTTGTCCGCTCCCGGCGGACTTCGCCCGTCCACAGCTGGTTCCGCCCAACCAATGGCGGATCCAGGAATTTTGCAATGGGGGGGGGGGGGGGGGCACAATTTTTTTTCAATGAAACAACAAGATAATGTAAAATTTTGACATTGCAAATTCATACAAAACTACATTTAATTCACCAAATCAGAAAATACAAAATTACACAAGAAAATTACATTTGTCCACGACGAGTCTTCATTTCTTGAAAATGATCGATAACATCATCGTCACGGACTTTCAAAAATGCATTTCTCTCAATAAAAATAACTAGACAATCATTCAACATTTGATCGCTCATACTGTTGCGTAACTTGTTCTTGTTGAAATTTGTGAAGTGAAAGTGGTTGATGGACAGGCCGGGCGGCCTGAGTGGACAGAGTCTGCGGACTGGGCGGACTGGGCGAACAGCTGCTGTTATGCGGCCTGGTGATAGGCCTAGGACCTGGCTGTTCTTCTGAACGGCCTGTGCGGACTAAGGCTCCGTTTGGGGGGACTTATTTTCACCGGTCAAGCGGTCATGACCGCATGAACAGAGACTTATTTAAGTCTAGGTTCATGCGGTCATGACCGCTTGACCGGTGAAAATAAGTCCCCCAAACGGAGCCTAAGTCCGCGGCCTGGGCGGATTGTTGTCTGCGGATAGGGCGTTGGATGTCTTGCTGGTTTGGCTGATTAAGGAGCGGCCTGAGCGGATAGAGGTTCGCGGACTGTAGGCAGTGCCTTGTTCAGTGGTCGTGTTGCAAACTTGTGTGTTAACCGGTGGATTGGGTCTTATCCGCAGGAGGATTGCGGACTGACGTGTCCGCGGTGTTCGCTGTTGCGGACTGGCCTTAGAGTTTGGCTGTGGCCTTGCCGAGCTCTGGTAGTACAACAGTGTTGTTGCTGTAGCGGACTGGTTTTTGGAGTCCGGCAGATGGCCGTTGCGTTGGGCAGACGTGCGAGTAGCTTGCGGACTGCCTTACTCTGGCGAGGTGTTGCGGTCTGTGTTCTGGATGATTGGCGGATGGAGCTATGTCCGCCGAGCTCGCGCTAGGTCCTTTGGTGTTTTACTGGACTTGGTTACATTCTGTGACAAGACCAGTGTGTCCGTTGTATTCGCCATGTCCGCTGTTGACCGGGCGGACTGCCCTTGGTCGTGGACCTGTGGCAGTTAGAGGAGTTGCGCTGGTGGTGTGTGAACTGCCTCTTGTATGTGCGGACAGTCACTAAAGGGGGGATGTTGTCCTGCGGTGTTGCAGGCTCTGCGGGCTGGTGCCTTGTCCGCATAGCTTGGGCGGACTGATGAGAGTTCGCATAAAAGTGGTCGTTATTGCTCCTGGCGGTTTGTTCCTTGGAATCCGGCTAAGTCCTTGCGGACTCAACGGACGGGTGTTTAGTTAGCGCGCGGGCTGGGGCGGTGTTTCTATCCACTAGGGCGGTGACCACACTCCTCACCTCGCCTATAAATAGAACCCCCCGGCACGTCTACAGTAACTGAGTGAACAGTAAGTTGGGGCTCGTCAAAGTGCTGCGGTCTCAGTTTTTCTGTCCGCGCGGATTGAATCAGAGTTAATTGTTGTTGTGTGCAGGTCGCGCGGCTAGCTTCAAGGAGCCAGGAGTTTGGCTTTGACTTCGGTCAAGTACTTGGAAGTGTGCGGTATCTGCGGTCTCAACAGGTCGCTTTGCGTCTCGTCAGTTCTCTGCTTCAGCTTTGCCAAGTTCCAATAACCTGTCCGCCGGTCTCAGGCGGGTAGGCGGTCTGTTCATCAGTTCATCAGCAGTATGCGAATAATGGAGTGTCCGCACGGCCTTGCGGTCTCAGGCGGACTCCGTATTCCATTCGGCGTGTAGCAGCTAGAGTTCGGGCGGTCTCAGCGACTAGGCGGACTCGGCGGTCTGCAATTCTGTTCGCTCGGCTTGTTTTGGACTTTCTGTTTTTTGTAGCTTGTGTACTTGCGAAATCATGTCTCGCCACGTATGTCTCGCCGTGTAAAGAAGTTAATGAATAAGATCTGCTTGTTCTTCCATGTGCATGTTGTGTTAAGTGTTGCTCCTTGAGATTTTCGCTAGATCAAAATGTGAACTGGGTAGTGCCGAGAATATTAATTTGGCTTTGGGCTATCTTGCTGAGCACTCTGAGAAAATTCAACATGGTATCAGAGGCAGGTTCAGTTGCTTGAGCGGTGTTCAACCAGTGTTGTTGCTCTGTGTTTGAGTGGTGATCAACATGTGTTGGTGCTCTGTGCTTCTAAAGGCTTAACCAATCGTTTGTTGCAATGGAAGGAAGCTATGCAAGGGGTCTTGACATTAAACTCTTGACCACGACTAACTACAAAAAGTGGAAGTCGTGCATGAAGAGTTTCCTTCTTGGTGAGGAGCTATAGGAGGTCGTCGGTGGTGACGACAGACAGGAAGTGACTGCTGCTTTCGGAACTGCTGAGCAGGTGAGGCTCTGGAGAAAACCAATGCTAAGGCGGAGTTTATTCTCAAGAGATCTGTGTCACCAGAGCTGTTTGATCACATCATTGGATGTGAATCAGCTGCTGATATTTGGACAACTATCAATGAGTTGTTCAGTAGGAAGAACGTGGCGAGGCTCCATGTACAACCCCATATTCGCTGAGCCAGACCAGGAGGCACAAACGGTCAGACAGGCTAGCCGAAAAGGTTCTCGCCCAGGTAGGCGGGAGCGCTTGCGCTAAGCGATAAGCTCCCGCCACATATGAGCTCTCGCCGCATGGCGCCCCGTGTTCGTCGAGCCTAGATTGGCGAGCGCGATCGATGCGCAAGCGCTTGCGCCAGCCCCAGCTTGTCTTAAAGAAAACTCTCGCCTATAGGTAGACGAGACCGCTTCCGCCAGGCTATGATAGAAGGTTCTTGGCTCGGGGCTCTCGCCGAGTGGGGACCAGGGGCCTGGGTGGAATGACAAAATTGCCCTCAGGAGAAATTACTCTAGTACCCTCAAAAAAACAGCGGGTTTTGGCTATTGGCAGACCAACTAGGGACTTTTCAGTAAATTCAGGAAAGCAAAATGCTATAAATAGACCCATAAGGGCTCCTTAGAAGGCAAGCTATCATTGTCTCTCAAAATTTCAGTGCTTTCTGAGGAGCTCCTAGCCCAGCTTTGGCTTTGGAGGGGAAGCTCTCAGAGATCTTCCGGGTGTGAGGTGGGACCTCCCTGCTGAGGCTATAGGGTCAGTCTTAGGACCTTTGAATCCAGTTAAGGGTTGAGACTTGAGAGAAGTAGGTTTTAGCTGCACCCCTTTTTCTTCGAACTCCAGTTGAGGTCATATTTGGCTTCAACAGTTCTGGTGCGGTGAGCGTGGAAGGTAGCCGATTCAAGAAAGCCTCGAGTTTTGTCCCATGGCTGGAGGTGAAGGTGAAGGGTCAGGTTCTGGAGGATCCCCCACCCGGGGAGAGGAAGCAACGAAGAGGATGCTGTTCAGGCGAGAGGTCTTGCAAACAATCAGTTTAGCCTTCTCGGCGAGAGGCGAGTGGGCCACCCCTCAGGTCCCAATAGAAGAGGTCCCGCTCTTGGGCGAGAACGCCCCAGGGCAGCGCCCAGGAAAGGAGGTCCCGGGCGAGGCTGGCGAGAGAGATGTGGCGGCGCGGGAACTCTTCCCAGGCCAGAGCCAGCGCCCGGGCAAGGAGGCGCTGACGGATCTGGGCGAGAAGGAAGCAGCGGTGCGGGAGCTCTTCCCGGGGCACGGTCTCGCGGATCGGGCCAGCCAGCCGAGGCCGCGGGACGTGCCCTCTCGCCAGGCAGGAGGCGAGAGCCCCTTTAGAGAGCTCATCATCTCGGCTCCGGTACCAGAGGGTTCCGGGAGCCGACATGTCCTACTACTCGGGGAAGGATGACCCGGTACAGCACGTACAGTGGTTTGAGGACGTTGTGTCGATAAGGCAGATGACGGACGCTTTCAAGTGCCGGCTGTTTGCCATCACATTGAAAGAGAAGGCTCGGGACTGGTTCCACCAGTTGCCAGCCAGGTCAATCTATTGTTTTGAAGATCTGCGGAGAAGTTTCCTGTTGAGGTTCTCAACCTCAAAGAAGCGGAAGAAGCAAGCGGAGTGCCTGTTTGCGGTGAGGCAGAGGCCGGATGAGACGCTGGGTCACTATGTCGACCGGTTTTCAGGAGGAGATCCTTTTGGTCCAGGAGGTTCCAGGGTACGCGCTGATGCTGGCCTTCACCCTGGGGCTGAGACCGAGATTTTTTAGCATGGAGTTGAAGAGGGTGCCACCCCTCTCCTTTGAGGAGCTCATGGAGAGGGCGGCAAAGGAGATTGACTTCGAGAGAGCAAACCCAGCATTCGCCAGGAAGTTGGCCAAGCTAGCAGAGGATGACGGGAAGGAACCAGCAGCGGGAAGACAGAAGGAGCCGAGGGAACAGAGGGAGCAAAGGGAAGAAAGGAGAAGGAGGAGCCCCGAAGGTTTGGGCAGCAGCAGGGTTGGGGGGCCCGGGAGCCGAACAACCGGTTAGGTTGGAGGCCCCAGGAGGGTCGCCCCCAGGGCCCAGGAGAAGGCTATCAGGGGAGGGATAACCTGCGGGAGCCCCGGAGGTTCGATCGACCGGCATGGAGGCAGGAACCGAGGGGTCGTCCCGCACCACCGCAGGAGGCCATGGAAGTAGGAAGGGGGAGAGGAGCAGCCAAAGGAGCTCGAGGAGGAGGTAGAAGAGGAAGGGGAGACGGCAGAAGGGGCGGGGGGGGCGTTGCTCTTTTGTGACTTCCACCAGGAGGAAGGTCACGCGACGGCCACCTGTCCGGAATTCTTAGAGTTAAGAGAAGCGAGAGGAGCAGGGAGGCACGATCCACCGGTGAGGATAGTGGAGGTGCAGCAAGGCGAGGCGGAAGATAGGTGTGAAGATCGGGTGGATGTAGGAACCCGGGGGGAATCGGGGTGATTCACGGAGGAGTGGGGATTGAGGCAACCCGCAAGGGGAGCCTGCAAACCATGTACCGAAGGGGGGTGGCCTCCACCTCCCAGGTCCCCCCACCAGAAGAAAAGATCACTTTCTCATCAGCAGACATGTCAGACTATGAGGATCCATTCTGTGACGCCCTGGTGATCCAGACGGAGGTGGAAAAATTATACGGTCTCGAGGATACTGGTGGATAACGGGAGCTCGGTAAATGTCATCTTCAAGAAGGCCTTTGATGAGATGAGGGTTGAAGGGAAGAGGGTCTTGGCGTCGGATGGACCTCTGTTTGGGTTCTCCGGAGAGAGGAAAGAGGTAGAAGGAGGAGTAGGGTTACACGTAAGGTTGGGGGGCGTGTCACGGAACTGTAGGTTCGTGATCGTGGACGCCCCGAGCAGCTACAATGCCATCTTTGGGCGTCCCCTCATCAGCGCCTTTCGCTGCGTCCCCTCCTCGTTCCATCAGTGCCTCAAGTTCAACAATGGGGGGGGGGGGGTGCAGGTCAGGGTAAGAGGGGACCCGAAGGTGGCAAGACAATGTTACGTTACGGCAGTCAACACCATTTCGTGGATGGCGGAGGCAGAAGAGTTGGAGATAGAGATGGCGGCCCTAGAGGAGGTTGTGGGGGAAGAGGAGATGGTCCTAGAGGAGGCAAGAAAGATAGCTGGGGAGGAAGCCGGAGAAGAGGAGACTGAGAAGATGCAAGGGGATGTGCAGGTGGTCCGGAGAGACGAGGGGCAGGAGAGCCCGGAAGGGGCGATGGAAGTAGGAGAGCAAGCGGCAGGAGGAATTGAGGGAGAGGCCCCGAGGGGCGTAGGAGTCGAGCAGCAGCAGGAGGGGCTGGTAGAAGCGATGGAGATCGAGGAGGAGGGAGAAAGAGGAGAGCTGGGGCTGGAGGAAGAGGCAAGGACAGGTTTGGAGCAGTCGCGGCTGGAGCCGGCTGAAGAAGTGGTGGAGATGGAGGTCTTCACCAGAGCAGGGAAAATACAAAGGGTGCGGGTCAGCGGGGGCTTGAGTCTCGAGGCCCGGGAGCAGGTGCGGGCTTGCATTCAAAGCAACGTCGACATCTTCGCTTGGAGCGCGGCGGACATGCCGGGCATCGACGCCGACGTAGCCTGCCACCGCCTGAACTTGGACCCCCGCACTCGCCCCATTCGTCAGAAGATGAGAGTCATCGCCACCAAGCTGGAGGAGCCCATTCGTGAGGAGGTCAAGAAGCTCCTGGAGGCAGGCTTCATCTCAGAGATCCAGTATCCAGGCTGGATCTCCAATGTGGTAATGGTAAAGAAGGGAGGTGGTAAATGGAGAATGTGTATTGACTTTTCTTTGTTGAATAAATCATGCCCTAAGGATTGCTACCCCCTGCCTCGGATCGACGCGTGATTGATTCAGCCGTCGGTTTTTCTGTCATGAGCTTTTTAGATGCTTTTTCAGGTTATCACCAGATCCGGATGCACCCTCCTGACACCAAGGATGTTTCCTTCATCACGAGGGAGGGATGCTTCAGTTACAAGATGATGCCCTTTGGGTTAAAGAACGCAGGGGCTACCTATCAGCGCATGATGGATCGGGTCTTCTGGGATCAGAGGGGAAGAAACTTGGAGGTCTACGTCGACGACCTAATGATCAAAAGCAAGTGCATGGTTTCGCACCTGCAAGATCTGGAGGAAACATTCGCCACCCTGAGAAGGTTCAAAATGAGGCTGAACCCCTTGAAGTGTGTCTTCGGGCCAGCCGCGGGAAGTTCCTCGGGCATCTTCTGACTCCGGCGGGGGTGGAGCCCACCCGGACAAGGTCAAGGCCATCCTGGATTTGGAGTCACCTCGCGATGCCAAGGAGGTCCAGCGCTTGACAGGCAAGCTGGCTGGGCTAAGCAGGTTCCTCTCCAGGGCAGGAGATAAGTGTTCTTCATTCTTTAAGGTGCTGCGGGGAAATCAAAGGTTCAAATGGACAGCCGAGTGCGAAGAGGCCTTCCAAGGGCTAAAAAGACAACTCTCTCAGGCTCCTCTCCTTCAGAGCCCAAAGGAAGGAGAGGACCTGACCTTGTACGTCGGGGTAGGAGCAGAGGCGGTGAGCTCCGTCCTAGTGAGGGAAGAAGGAAAGAAGCAGCTGCCCATCTACTACGTCAGCCGGATATTGAGGAAAGCAGAGCTTCGCTACCCCATCCTGAAAAAGCTCGCTTATGCCTTGGTCATCTCGGCTAGAAAACTCCGGCCGTACTTTCAAGCGCATTCGATTAGGGTGGTGACCGACCACCCTCTTCGCAAGATCTTCGAAGGAGTGGAGCACTCGGGGAGGCTGGCTAAGTGGTCCATTGAGCTAAGCGAGTTCGACATCTCCTTTGTCCCAAGGCTCTCCATCAAGGCACAGGCAGTGGCGGACTTCCTAGCAGACTACGTTGTTGAGGTCGAGGGGGGAGAGCAGCAACCGCGAGAAGCATAAGTTGATGGTTGATGGGGCCTCAGGAAGGCACTCCCTAGGGTCAGGGGTGGTGTTGACAAGTCCCCAGGGGGTAACCATAGAGCAAGCGGTCATTCTACATTTCCCCGTGACCAACAATCAAGCGGAATATGAGGTCGTGATCGCCGGCCTCCGCCTGGCAAAGGAGCTGGAGATTCAGGATATGGAGGTTTTCACTTATTCAAAGGTAGTAGCATCACAGATCCGGGGAGAATTTGAAGCTCGGGAGCCAACCCTCATCAGATACCTCTCCAAGGTAAGGGCGATCATCGGAGGATTCCGGTCATTCTCAATTCAACATGTTCCAAGGGAAGAAAGTGTAGCCGCCGATCGACTAGCCAAGTTCGGACCTCGCGGGGGAGGGACCTTGACGGAGCTATTCCGACCGGCTATCGAGGAAGGAGAGTTGATGCTGGTGGATCGGCAACCCTCGTGGGTGGATCCATTTGTGACCTTCCTGACCACCGGTGAACTGCCTGAGGGGACCAAGATCGGAGAAGCTTCAAGCGCAAAGCGGCTCACTACTTGATGATGGAGGGGGGTCTGCATCGTAAGATGTTGTCAGGGCTCCTAGCTAGATGTGTGACCGAAGAAGAGATCCGAAGATATTAAGAGAGGTGCACTCGGTGAGTGCGACAGTCACTCTGGAGGAAGGACGCTGGAGGTAAGGGTGGTCAGACAGGGGTACTTCTAGCCCACCCTAAGGAAGGATGCCATGGAATTTGCGAGGAGATGTCAAAAATGTCAGCTCTACGCCCCCCTTCAGCTCTTGGCAGCTCAGAGGCTCCGGAGTATCACGGCGCCGTGGCCATTCGCTATCTGGGGAATGGACTTAGTTGTACCCTTTCCTCCGGCTAGTGGGCAGAGGAGGTTCCTCTTGGTCATGGTTGATTATTTCTCGAAGTGGCTAGAGGTTAAAGACTTGGCCAAGGTCACCTCGCAGGTCATAAGGAACTTCGTCTGTGGGGAGATTATTTGCAGACATGGGTTGCCCCAAGCCATAGTAACTGATAACGGCCCCAGTTTGCCAGTGAGGAGTTCATCAGCTTCTGCGCCCAACTAGGGATAGACCTCCGGTTTGCCTCCGTCCACCACCCCGGAGTAATGGTCAGGTGGAGGCAGCAAACAAAATCATTGTGAACCTACTAAAGAAAAAAGTGGAGAACCTAAAGGGGAATTGGGTGAACAGCTCCCCTCGGTCCTGTGGGCCCTACGCACGACTCCGAACACGGCCACCGGTGAGACCCCCTTCAAGCTCTCTCATGGGTGTGAGGGAGGCCGTCCTACCAGTGGAGTTCGAGGTCCGGTCCCCGCGAGTCACGGCCGCGGGCGAAGGAGACGAGGCTTGGAGGGTGGAGAATGAAGAGGGGCAGCGCCTCTCGTTAGATATGGTGGAGGAACTGCGAGACGTGGCGGCTATCAGGCAAGAAGAGATCAAGCGACGGATGACCAAACATTTTAATAAGCATGTCAGGGTCAAGCAGTTCGCTGAAGGGGATCTGGTGCTGAGAAAGGTTGACGCGGCAGGAAGGTCGGCTCCCGTGGGTAAGCTCCACCCGAACTGGGAAGGTCCATACATTTGAAGGAAGTCCTCGGAACGGGGGGATACTACCTCCAGGATGTGGAGGGAGAGCCCTAAGCCACACTTGGAGTGGTGATGATCTAAAACGCTTCTACCCTGAGGGGGGAAGGATGTAACCATGTATTTCAAAAATAAATTTATTATACTATATCGAGTGGCTTTTTATTAACTGTTGCCAAGTTTTTCATAATATAACGTGATCATTCGTTTTGTAGCACCCCGAGCTCGGCTCGGCCCAGGTAGATCCGCTGCGCAGGCTCTCATCTAGCTGGCAGGTCCGTAGTAGGCTCGCCTGTGGGGGATAGCTTTGGTTGGTTTGAGATCTTCATCGGCACCCGAGCTCGGCTCGGCCCCAGGTAGGCCCGCTGCGCAGTCTCTCATCTAACTGGCAGGTCCGTAGGCTCGCCTGTGGGGATAGGTTTGGTTGGTTTGAGATCTTCATCGGCACCCCGAGCTCGGCTCGGCCCCAGGTAGACCCGCTGCGCAGGCTCTCATCTAGCTGGTAGGTCCGTAGGCTCGCCTGTGGGGATAGGTTTGGTTGGTTTGAGATCTTCATCGGCACCCCGAGCTCGGCTCGGCCCAGGTAGACCCGCTGCGCAGGCTCTCATCTAGCTGGCAGGTCCGTAGGCTCGCCTTGTGGGGGGATATTTTGGTTGGTTTGAGATCTTCATCGGCACCCCGAGCTCGGCTCGGCCCCAGGTAGACCCGCTGCGCAGGCTCTCATCTAGCTGGCAGGTCCGTAGGCTCGCCTGTGGGGGATAGGTTTGGTTGGTTTGAGATCTTCATCGGCACCCCGAGCTCGGCTCGGCCCCAGGTAGACCCGCTGCGCAGGCTCTCATCTAGCTGGCAGGTCCGTAGGCTCGCCTGTGGGGGATAGGTTTGGTTTAGTTGGCTTGGTTTGGACAAGGCAGGAGGCGCATTGGGAATACAAAATGAAAAAGATAGGATAGGTCCTCTGGCAGGGATAGATCTCGCAGGAAGTCCCCGCCAAAAGAGATCTCGCAGTGGGGGGGCTTTCGCCAAGAAGACTCTTAACATTCTCAAACAAATGGGCGGGATCGTTAGGCGACGGTCCAGAAGGGACTCATGCAGGCTAAAGAGCACGTTCCGTCCCAAGGGTGCGCGAGCCAAGCTTCCGTCTGGCAGTTCGCAGCAGGTTCCCGCCTAAGGATTCGCGCAGGATCCCGCTGATCCATCTCTAGGAAGGCTATCTTAAGACGACCAAGGGCCTCGACGGAAGCACACACAGACAACTTCCGACCACAACAATTACATTAGGCGCATTCGCAATAACGGAGCGAGATATTTTACAAATAAAAACATTTGCATTAAATATATTAAAAGAACAAACTAGTAACGTCTCGCGTTTACATTAAGGCGGATGAAAAAAGCAGAGC
>CM077147.1:14824074-14972094 GCA_039583875.1 Platanthera guangdongensis | reverse complement strand
AGAGTGGGTGTGAGGGGGGTCGGTGGGGCCAGAGGCCGGCCGAGTCCATGAAGCCGCAGGAAGGAGATAGCAGCAGCGAACAGAGAACAGCAGCAGAGGGAAAAAAACCACGGTCAGAACTAGCCGCACGGTCTCGGACAGCAGCAGAGGGTAGCTCACAACCAGAGGAAGGTGGAGCGGAACAGAGGAGAGGCTACACGGTCTCAGTGATACTACACCAGCGGTAAGTGGCCGCGACCAAAATGTGAAGCCTGCAGTGGGTTGAGAGGCCGCACGGACTGAGAGGCCGCAACAGGTTGAGAGGCCGCAACGGACTGAGAGGCCTCAGCAGGTTGAGAGGCCGCAGCAGCTAAAAGAGACAACCCGCAGGCCGGAAGAAACCGGGCGGAGAGGAAGCGAAGCCGCACGGTCTCGGTGTCGACACACCAGCGGTAAGAGACCGCGACCAAGGTGCAGAGCCCCCGGCGGGTAGAGAAGCCGCAGCAGCGACGAGAAGGGAAACTGCAGCGACTTAAGCAAGGGAAGCCGCAACGACTTAAGACAGGGAAACCGCACGGTCTCGGTAAGAATACCAGCGGCACAGAAAGGTGTTGCGACCAAGATGCGGTGGGAAGGGAAGAGCCCGCAGCGGGTAGGGAGGCAGCGGGTAGGGAAGAGCCCGCAGCGGGTAGGGAAACACACAACGGGTAGGGAAGAACTCACAGCGAGTAGAGAAGCAGCGGGTAGAGAAGAACTCGCAGCGAGTAGAGAAGCAGCAGGTAGAAAAGCAGCGGGTAGGGACGCAGCGGGTAGAGAAGCAAATAGCGGGAAGAGCCCGCAAAGCAGACCGCAAGAAGACAGAAGGAGACCGCCGATCAGGGAACAAGAGGGCCCACAAGCCGAGAGGTCTATAAAAGGGAATGGGGGGAGGGGGGAAGAAGAGAAGGAAAAACAGGAGAGAGCAAGAGAAGCGGATAGGGGAAACAAACCGCACGGGAAGCCGCGGTTAGAGAACAGAAGAAGCCGCCCGGTTAATCAAAAGAACCTGGCAGACAGAAACAGACAGACAGACCGTTTCGCTCTGATACCATATAGAAAAGAAGCAAGGAACATTGTAGGCTGAATTTCTCATATAAACAGTAAGTATGAATACATTTATATAGGAAGAGAGGAAGAGAGAAATCCCAAAATAAACAATGTGAGACTAAACCTAAGACAAACATGGGCTCATAAATGAGCCACAATTACAATGAGGCTTTTACATAATTTTCCACAATATGCTGAAACGCAACTTTTTTCTCCAATTTGACCGCACTGCGCCCTCTCATTGTGAATCCTTCCGCCCTCGCAATCCCGATTCCTCCATCCTCTCCGCTCCCGATCTCCCACGGCCAATGGCGCTTCTTCCATGCTTCTGATCTCCGACAGTAAATCCTCCACCAGAACGCTACCGCCGGCTCTTGTCGGCTTGCAGAGACACGGTTAGGGAGTGCTTGGGCGGCAAGAAGTTCGATCTGGACTCGAAATCGAGTTGGCGAATCACCAGGTGCCGTAGCTAGGGTTTGCGTTCTTGACTGCTCAGCTCATGCTCATCAAAATCCCCTAGATCATGCTCATCAAAATCCCCTGTTTTTACTGTAGCTTCTGCAATTTCCCATGTTTTGGTGATGGAGCTTGCCGCCCGCTTCTCTGGACTGAGGACCTCCTGCTGCTCTCATGATTCTGCAAGTCTCTATCGATGATAAGTCGTTGGTGCTGTCCAGATTTTGTGATGTTGTCCAGATTTGGTGTTTGTATTCGTTCATCCCCATTTTCTCATCACCTTATTTGGTATTCTTGCTGCAGGTTTAATTGATGTATGGTGTATTTGGTATTCTTCCTGCAGTTTTGTTTGTGTGTTGTATTAAATTGTGCGGAATTTCTAGTTGTCTGGATGAAATGGAGTTGTGAGTGTGTGTATGTAGGTTATATAAAAGAGAAATTGTGTATGTGTATGTGTGTTTATAGTTGAGCGTCTTATGTTATTAAAAATTAGAAAAAAAAAATCACCTAAGAAAATTCCGTTTTTGTCAAACAGTTTTTTTTTCAAAACAACTTATCAAACAGCTCTACAAACTCAATTTCATTCAAACAGCTTTATAGCAAAATTCTGTTTTCCAGAAACAACTATTTTTCAAAAACTCTATAGGATCAACAACTTTTCATCAAAAACAGCTCTTCCAAACAGAGCCATATGAACACTTGGCAACTAGGCAAAGATAGAAGGGACAGCATCAGCTGAAAGCTCAGCCTCAATTAAGAAGCCCACCAACTCCCCATTAAAAGAAAGAGTGAGAGGTCTATCTAAAATACCAGAGTGGCAATTGGGTTTAAAGAGGAGGAAGAAACTATGTTAGCATACGAAATCAGCCGAAACGAGGGGCGCCGGTGGCAGATCCGGCGGGGGATCTGCCATCCAAGATGCAGGCAATATCCACAAATAGAAGAAATAGGGAATAAGAAAAGTAATATCACTGTAGAGAAAAAAGGCCGCCGACGGGATGCGCCGGAGGTGACGAACGAGGAACCTAGGAAGCCGTTGAATCACCCACAAAATCCATTCATACATTATAGGTAGAAGTGGTAAGTTTATAGCATCAATCTCAAATCACTTTTGACATATAAAGTTGTGGGTGCCAGTAAGAACCTTCCAGTGTTAGTAAAATATTTTGCACCTTCAAAGTAAGTCCTACATAAACTTTCTAATCATTATTCATTCCAAATAACATCACTCACTAATAATATAACTATTAATTACTCAAACATCTCCTGAAAGTTAGCATAATTACAAGTTGTACTCTATCTTTTAAAATTTATAGTATATAAGATTGTTTACTAGAACTTACAAGTTGCATCATCTCATCTTTGAAATTTACAAAAACCTCCCTTGGGAATTAGCATAATAAAGATTTGACCCCCCCCCCCCCCCCCACCCCCCCCCCCCCCCCACACACCACATAAATTTAAACATGCAAGCACAAAAACACCCCACTGGAGCCCAGGGAGGTACTTTTTTTGGCCATGCATGTTATGAAATGTAAGCCTACAAGAGAGGCTTTTGTAGTTTCAAAAGATAGAGGTACAACCTATAATTTAACAAACTTACAGAGGAGGTCCCAGTAAACAAGCCTAATATGTAATCCATCAGATGTGATAAATGTTGTCTTAGATTTATCTTATGGCTGCATGCAAATTTAATGGTATCACTAAAAAAGGTCTAAAAAATATCATAACAACATATTCGGTAGTGGGGTCCAACGAGGAAACTATTCGTAGTAGCAGGTAGAAAACTTTCGGGAACATCCATCACGACACTAACGGTCCAAAATGATTACTAGAACTCTCAAGCGAATCCAGCTCTAAAAGTTTACGGTTCGTTTGATGGTGCCATAAAAAAACTCAGTTTGGAATAATAACAATACTGCACACAGCATGAGATTGAAATCTACCAACTTCAAAGCTACCTAAAAAAGAAAAACCAGATAAATGTGCAAAGCTACGTTACCTACAACATGACTGAATCTAGACAGGAGAGAGATGGTCAGAGGGCTCCAGCTTGATCTCTGCATTTTTACCGCCCATGTATTCTACAACCTTCTTGGGGATATTGTCCAGCACCGTTCTACCGCTGTCGAAGCCATTCCTTAGCAGCCTTCCGATCTTAGCCCTCCATTCCAAATTGTACGTCTCGTTTCTCTTGTCGTGCACTACCCTGTCGCAGTAGTTGAGCAGCGTCCCAAACCCGGTGTTCGGTGTCCAGCCATACTCTTCCAATACAAGGGCCTCCCCTTCCGAGAGATCTTCTCCGACCTTTAAAAATTAATAATAAATTTAAAAAAAAGAGTTGGGAAAAGAATAGGCAGATATGTTTAATCTTCCATGGATTTGATTCAGAAAAATTCTCACGAGGAAACTTAGCATTAGCAGATGGCGATATGGTCTATAATAAAAATAAATTGCAATCAACAATAAGATGTAACTACAAAATTAATGATGCAACCGCAGCTCAATTCAGTAACACTGCCTGGAAGTTGTTGCCTGCCGGTTCGGTGTGGCTGGGTGGACCGGTTCTTTTAAAGGTTATGGGGTTTATGTTAAGTAGAATTAGTATGTATTACTCTTAGCTGTGTGATATAAATAGCTAAGAG
This sequence comes from Platanthera guangdongensis, assembly GCA_039583875.1. Lineage (NCBI taxonomy): Eukaryota > Viridiplantae > Streptophyta > Magnoliopsida > Asparagales > Orchidaceae > Platanthera > Platanthera guangdongensis. Next base: position 14,967,928 of record CM077147.1, on the reverse strand, counting down.
GTAAGGTTTGTTTTTTATGCTATCTTGTTGAATCTTGTGGAGAAGCTGCCGGCTGTGGCTGGAACTTCTTGGGGTGTTTCACTGTTCAGAGCTTGCTCTTAGGTGATCCATGTATCTGTGTTTGTGGTTCTTTTAATCAATTATCCAGCAGAGTTTCCTCCTTCCATTCACTAGTTCGCACAACTCTTGCTTCATCTCCGGGAAGGATCGCATCACTGGTATCAGAGCCAAACACCAGCCCCTTTTCATGGCGCCATCGAAGGACCTGGTGCACGATGTGGAGGGGCTGAAGGCGACGCAGGAGGCGATGGCCCGGACCCAGGACATCATGGTGCAGTCCATCCACGCCGTAACCGAGCAGATCCGCCTCTTCTGCGAGACGACGCAGGTCGGGCGACCAGGGGGCGGCGAGAGTCCAGGTTCGGCGGCAACCTACCCCCCCCCCCCCCGACAACATCGCAACAGGGCCACATATCTACCCGTTTTTCACAGTTGGATTTTCTGAGGTAATGGAGTGGATCTACCGCTGTGAGCAATGTTTTGATATTGATGCCACACCGAAGGATCAAAAGGTGAAGGTGGCGTCGACACACATCGAGGGAAAGCCGCTGTATTGGCATCAAGCGTATATGAAGGCGCGCATCACCCGCCAATGGCCGCAGTGGGAAGAGTACGGGAAAGCCATCGCGGGGAGATTTGGGTCGCTCTTGTTCGATGACCCGATGAGTGATTTGAAGAACCTAAGACAGAAGGGATCGGTACAAACATACGTGGATGAGTTCGATGTCCTTCTACACCGGGTCGACATCTCTGAGGAGTATGCTATCGGTTTTTTCTTGGTCGGGCTCCAAGACGAGATCGAGTTTGCGGTGCGAATGTTTCAACCAAAGACGCTAAGGGAAGTGTGTTCGTTGGCTCGGCTACAAGAACACCAACTCACCGCGACACAACGGAAGGGCGGGAGTGGCATATTTGCGGGAGGACAGGGGAAGGAGAGGCAGCCACCTCCTATTAAATGGCAATCCAACAACTTCGGGCAAGGCACCACATTCGGGCACCTACCGAGCCGGCGAAGTCATCCTCGCTTGACGCAACGGGAGATGGACGAGAAGAGAAGCAAGGGCCTGTGTTTTTGGTGTGATAGCAAGTTCACCCCGGGCCATCGATGCATGGATAAACAGCAGTCATATACCTTGGAGCTGGTACCGAAGGAGGAGGACGGGGAGGCCGTCGACGAAGGGGAGGGGGAAGGGGAACCGGAGGATGGGGAGGAGATCATTATTGTGGAGGAGGGGAACACTGAGGGGACTGTGCCACAAGTGTCCTTCCACGCGTTAACCGATTTAACGCACTTCCACACCATGAGAGTGATAGCATCATATCAAGGAAAACCCATGAGCATACTCATCGACTCCGGGAGTACTCACAACTTCATTGATGTCAACGCCGCGTCAAGGTTGCAATGTAAGCTCACTCCAATCCCTATGTTTAATGTCGCGATTGCTAACGGCAAGACAATTGCAAGAGCACACAAGGTGGAGGAGTTCCAATGGCGCATGCAAGGCGTAGGTTTCTCGTCGGAAATGCTCGTCCTTCCATTGGGAGGATGTAAGGCCGTGTTGGGCGTACAATGGCTCATCACATTGGGAGTGGTGCATTGGGACTTTAAGAATCTTCAGATGGAGTTCACTTAGTCAGGGCCGTAAAATATCACTAAGGGGCTCGCAAAGCATCACCGGAACGTGGACCAAACAACAACGTATGCAAAAACTGATTACCAAAGGAGGGGGACAATGCAGCATGATGGCGGTGTGCATCATCGAAGAGCAGCCGACCGGTGGGGAGGAAGAGCACGGACCGGGCAGGAAACCGTCATGGATGGAATCACAGTTGGGGGAAACTCGGGAAAGGCAGTTAGCCTCGGTGTTACACAAATTCCGGGATGTATTCGGGGAACCAAGAGAGCTACCACCCCGGCGGGGGCATGAATATCAAATACATCTTAGGGACGAAAAGACGGAGATCAACCTACGACCCTACCGGTACTCACCATTACAGAAGACGGAGATTGAAGGGTTGGTCAAAGAGATGTTGGAAGTCGGTACCGTTAGACCGAGCGGCAGTCCATATGCGTCACCCGTGGTGTTGGTAAAGAAAACGGACAGTAGTTGGAGGCTATGTGTGGACTACCGGAAGCTCAACCAAAATACGATCAAAAATCACTTTCCGATACCGATTATTGAGGAGCTAATTGATGAACTACATGGGGTGGTTTTTTTCTCTAAGCCCGATTTGCGGGCCGGGTATCACCAAGTTCAGATGGCGGAGGAAGATGTGTACAAGACGGCGTTCAGAACGCACCATGGACACTTCGAGTTTCTTGTCATGCCCTTTGGGTTGACAAACGCGCCCTCGACATTCCAAAGTTTGATGAACACATTATTTCAATCACAGCTGAGGAAGTCCATTCTCGTGTTCTTCGATGATATCTTGGTGTTTAGCACGTCTTGGGAAACTCATTTGGAACACCTAGACACTACCTTGGGGGTGCTGCGAACACAACAGCTGTTTTTGAAAAGGAATAAATGTGGTTTTGGTCTACGGGAGGTGCATTATTTGGGACACATCATTTCGTACAAGGGCGTCGCGACCGATCCCACTAAAATACGAGTCATGTTGGACTGGCCCACCCCATCATCATTAAAGAAGCTGAGAGGGTTTTTGGGGCTGACGGGGTACTACCGTCGTTTCATCAAAGAGTACAGAACCATAGCTAAGCCACTCACAAAACTCTTGAAGGAAGTGCATTTTTCATGGGATGTTGAAGCCGGCCGAGCATTTGAAAATCTGAAGAAAGCCGTTTCTGAACCACCGGTGTTGGCCTTACCAAACTTCGAGAAGCAGTTCACGGTGGAGACGGACGAGTCGGACAGTGGCGTTGGGGCTGTCCTCACTCAAGAAAACCGACCCCTGGCATACTTTAGCAAGGCATTGGGAAAAAAAACAAGCTACTACCGGCTTATGAGAAAGAAATGTTGGCTATCGTTTTGGCGGTACAACATTGGAGGCACTATCTAGTGGGAGGAAAGTTCATCATCAAAACGGATCACCAAAGCCTTCGTTTTTTGAACGATCAAAAGCTCGTGACACCGGCGCAACAAAAGTATCTGTACAAGCTGATGGGATATGACTATGTCATCCACTACCGCCAAGGGAAGGAAAACGTATGCGTCGATGCGTTGTCCCGCCAATTTGAAGGGGTAGCCGGAGAACTAGAGGAGCGGGCGGGTGAGCTGTATGGTCTGTCCATAGTCTCCTCGGATCTCATTCAACAGGTAAAGTTGTCATGGCAAGGAGATGCTCGGGTTCAGAAGATAATCGAGCTGAAGGAGCGGGATGAGACCGCAAAACCGGACTATACCTGGCAGCATGGTATCCTCAAAAGGAAGGGGAAGTTGCTAATAGGCGACGACGCTGCCCTCAAAAAACAACTACTACACATCTACCATGACGGGGCGGTAGGAGGCCATTCCGGAGTGACCGCCACACACCATCGGCTTAAGAAGATGTTCTATTGGAAGAGGATGAAACCAGATGTATATACATACATCCAACACTGCACGGTGTGCCAAAAATGCAAATCGGACAACCAACGACCGGCGGGGTTGTTGCAGCCCCTCCCCATACCGGAACGCGTATGGCAAGATATCTCATTGGACTTCATTGACGGGCTACCCAAGAGCAAGGGGAAATCCACCATTTTTGTGGTCGTGGATAGGTTGAGCAAAAATGCGCACTTCATAGCAATGTCTCATTCGTACACGGCCGACGGAGTGGCACAAGTATTCATGGATGCTGTCTTCCGTCTACATGGGTTACCAACATCGATAGTAAGCGATCGGGGTACGGTGTTTGTGAGCACATTTTGGCAAGAGTTGTTCAAGATTTTGAAGGTTCAGTTGAAGCTATCGTCGGCCTACCATCCGCAAACCGACGGACAAATGGAAGTTGTCAACCGGTGCATTGAGGGGTACTTACGGTGCATGTGCTTTGAGCGACCACGTGGGTGGTCCGAATGGTTGCCGTTGGCGGAATGGTGGTACAACACCACATTCCACAGCGCCATTAGAATGACGCCGTATGAGGTTATCTACGGCCAGGAACCAGTGCTACACATCCCCTATTTGGAGGGAGCCACGCGGGTGGACGAGGTGGACCGTTCTCTCGCGGCACGGGAACGAGTGATAGGCATCCTCAAACACAATTTGGCACAAGCCCAAAACCGAATGAAGGTGCTTGCGGACAAACAAAGGCGGGAACGCCACTTAGAAGTGGGCACATGGGCGTATGTGCGCCTACAACCGTATAGGCAAACCAGCCTAAGGAGTCATGGGGCCCAGAAACTTGCTCAAAAGTATTTCGAACCTTTCTGTGTCGTGGAAAAAATTGGGTCGGTGGCTTACAAACGACAACTTCCGGAGGACGCCAAGATTCATCCAACCTTCCACATTTCGCAACTCAAGGAACACAAAGGGGCACCACCTCTAACAGTGGTTGCTCTACCGGAGACAGTCAATGAGGAGGGCAATCTCCTAGTGGAACCCATGGCGGTGTTAGCTCATAGAATCATTCCGAAGAATGGGAAGGTGGCCACGCAACTGTTGATTCACTGGACAAATGGCAGCAGGGATGACGCCACGTGGGAGGACCTCGAGGGGCTGCGAGGCAGGTTTCCAAACTTCGTTCCGTGAGGACACGAAACTTCTGATGGGGGGAGTATTGTTGCGTGCCGGTTCGGTGTGGCTGGGTGGACCGGTTCTGTTAAAGGTTATGGGGTTTATGTTAAGTAGAATTAGTATGTATTACTCTTAGATGTGTGATATAAATAGCTAAGAGGTAGGGTTTGTTTTTTATGCTATCTTGTTGAATCTTGTGGAGAAGCTGCCGGTTGTGGCTGGAATTTCTTGGGGTGTTTCACTGTTCAGAGCTTGCTCTTAGGTGATCCATGTATCTGTGTTTATGGTTCTTTTAATCAATTATCCAGCAGAGTTTCCTCCTTCCATTCACTAGTTCGCACAACTCTTGCTTCATCTCCGGGAAGGATCGCATCAGAAGTAGGGTTGTAAGAAATGTCTACCTGATCAAAGATAACTCAAAAAATCAAAAATAAGTTTTTGACCCCGAATAAAGTCGGGTTGAAGGGAGCATCAGAGAGAGCCTTGTCATCAAGGTTGCCAGGATCGCGATCCAGATCATAAGATCTTACGATCCTACGATCCAGATGTTGTAAATCGATCCTGATTTTGTAAAGCGATCCTCGATCTGAACTTGCTATCTGATCTGATCCTACCTCACAATGATCTCATCTAGGATCTCGATCCTGACAACCTTGCTTGTCATCCCAAGTCCGATCAATATCCCAAGTCGAGCGCAACCTCTTAGCTCTGAGTACTCGTAAATTATGTCTGACGATCTACCAGATAATTTATCCCTAATGGGAGATATATAGCATTGTTTCGACCTCATTCTAGGTGTCAGTCTTCTTCATCTTCCCCATTATCAAATGCAGAGCTCGTCCGTCAGTCCACTGATTTGATTTAAAAGGGTCTTATTAGGAAAAGTATGAGCCCATTTGTATTCCCGACACTATTAGCTACCATAAAGTGTGAAATTTGGCACATGTGTCGATAACAAAGTGTACCTCAAAATCACTATTAAGTATTGTTTTTCAATCCCCAGATTAGATAGCATGCTTAGTAGATGCAAAGTTTTGTTAAAGATAGATTTTAAAAGTGCATACCATAAAGACCCATATTCACCTCACAGATGAACGTAAAAAAAACTTTAGGACAAAAGAGTAACTATATGAGTGACTACTTGTGTCATTTAGCATTTCCAATGCACCTACCATATTGATGAGCTTGAAGAACCAAGTTGATGGGGAGCCATCGGATGCACTAGGAGAAGCTCGCCTTAAGGCGGGGCCCACATACACGTATTCGCGGAGGAAGACCTGATCGGATCACTGATTGGACTCCGCGGTTGCGTCCGGGACGTCGCCGCGAGTCAAAACGCTATATTACTTTATATTTTTTGAGTTTATTTTGATGTATTTTAAGGGCTAACTCACCGGCCAATCATAGCCGTTGATGGGGATGCCCTAGTTTGTGTTTTCTTATAAATAGGATGCTAGGGGGATGATTTGAGGCCATTCCAGAATTTGGAGAAGTCTATTCCCGAATTCCAGCGATCCCTCCTCGGTGCCGACGCCGTGGAACCCTAGGTGACGACTCCTAGGCCGTCAAACTTCCCCCCAAGGTAAACCCTACCCCCCTCCATCATTCTCCATCACTTTCTCCCCTATTCCACTGCCGGAATTCCCCCAAAGCCCCGTCCAAGTACCGTCGGCCTGCTGCAGGTCCGCAGCCCCCTTTCCCCGGTTTTCCTGTAGCCGCACTCCACCCGAGCCCCTCCCTCCACCAGTTGGTGCCGCGGCCTGCTGTAGTGGTTCCAACCCCTCCTCCCCCCTCCCTTCCCTCAAAACCGACCCCCTAAGGCCCGGCCAGCCCTATCCGGCCACTCCTCCTTTCCCTTCGTGGATCCACTTCTCACCGCTCCGAAAATGCTAGATCTATTTGGATCTAGTGCTACCACCCACCGATCCGTTATTCCCTCCGCACAAACCTTCCATTTTTGCCCGGATCCGCTCCAAAACATCGGATCTATTCACCCCCGACCCGGATCTACTCCTTTGTGGCCGGATCTCGCCATTTCCGGCCCACATCCCCTCTTTTCCACCATGGGCAGCCACCGTGACGTCACCGTGTCACCATGTTCGCCCCCGATCGCCCGTTTTGCATTCGGTCCCTCAAATTCTCCACCACCTCGGATCAGCCCACTGCATCGTGAGTATCTCGTGATATTGTGTTTTGTATTTGACATTTGCACTTGGTTGTTTATCTATATTTGTGTTGTGATCATAGTTTGGTAGTTGTTGTACTTTACGCTAATATTTGTTTGTGTAATTAATCGTCGCTGCTTGCTTAGGCCCTCCGCGCGAAGGAAGCCGTTGCCAAATTGCTAAAATTATTTAATTGCTTCTTTATTTTGATTAACTGCGTGATGTTGTTAATTCTCCTTGCTTAAATTAATTGCCGTTGCTATCCGACTGTTTCATTGCATGTAGCATCGCATTCGCATATCCCCTCACACGTGCACGTAGAGTCCTAGCTTCCGAGCACCACTAATCTACCCCTACATCATTTGGGATCAGAGCCAGGTTAGGCCACTTGCATGCTCCGTAGTGGTAGGACTTTTAGAGTAAGCATGGTAGAACCACAGAACATTGAGGACCGAGCGACGAGCTCGAACTCGGACGCCGCTTTTGCTGAGTTCCAACGCCTTGTCCTAGGTCGCCTTGACACCATAGGAGCCCAGTTCGACGATGTGCGTCATGATCTTGCCGAGGTGAACCTTCGTTTAGGCCACTTAGAGGATGCCAGAGACACTCCGACACAGCATGACGATTCACTTGAGGGCGACCCTGACGCTCCTCCACATTATGACCAGCGCCCAAGAGATGGTCAGCCTCCGGCAGACCGCTACCGTCGTGATCCTCACCACCGAGCCCCAGCCTCGCCGGTCAGGCGACATCTTGATCCTGGTGCGTGAAAGGCCCCTACCTCCGCGTGATGAGTACTGTGTGCCGCGTAGACCTCAGCCTGACCCTAGAGATCGAGTGCCCCCACCCGGTCACCGAGACCACCGTCGTGATGAGTATTATCCTCCAGGTCGGAAAGAGCGTGGTCCCCCATCCGCTCGACACGATTACGCTCAGGATGAATACCCCGAGGATTACCTGATCTACAGAGAGGTGGCCACTACCTGGACATCACTCGACGTCCGACTCGACGCCCCTTCGTTTGATGGTAGTCTAGATCCGAAGGCCTTCAGGGACTGGCTCTTGGACATGGACCACTACTTCGAGTGGTACGACATGAGTGACGAACGTTGTGTCCGTTTTGCGAAGATGAAGTTGATCAGACAAGCTAAGGTATTTTGGATCAGTGTTGAGAAAGCTTTAGAGCAGGATGGTTACTACCCCATCGCCAGATGGGATGAGATGAAGGAGAGACTGAAGGAGAAGTACCTCCCCGCGTCATACCGAGATCAGTTATTCGAGCAGCTGCAGAATTTACGGCAGGGGACACTTACCGTCGCCGAGTACATGGCTCGCTTTGATGAGCTGATCGTTAGGAGTGATATTTCAGAGGAGCCTATTGCCACTGCCTCCCGCTTCAAGGCGGACCTTCGTTCCAATATTCTGAGAGAGTTGATTCCCCACCGCCTGGAGACTGTTGATCAGATATTCCAGCTCTCCCTCGAGTATGAGCAGTACCTTCGTTCGTCTAGTACGAGGCAGTTCACCTCTCGGACTGATTCCTCGACCTTTAGGAATCCCGCTCCGCCCCAAACCACCACGGCTGCACCCTCAACCCCGCAGATGCGAAGGGTAAAGCCATCGCCACTGATGGCCAGCGATCTGGGGGTATTGTATGTTTTAGGTGTTCTGGCAGGGGCCACGTGGCGGCGCAGTGCCCCACGCGGAACCTGTTACTTGAGGAAGAGGAGGAGCAGGGCTTAGAGGGTGAGGAGGAGGCCCCAGAGGAGGTTAGAGCTGCAGTCGAGAGACGTCGAGCGATCGTTAGAGGTGGGAGTGATTCGGCGCCTCCTACACACCCCACGTGTGGACGAGGATTGACGACGCACGACCATCTTTTACACGTACTTCCCTAGTGCAGGCAGTCCCTGCAAGCTAGCTATTGATGGTGGGAGTTGCGTGAATATCGTAGCCCAGAAGGCGCTTGACCGTATGCAGGTGAAGACAGAGCCTCACCCTCATCCGTACCGTGTCGTCTGGGTTGACAAGACGGCGATTCAGGTCACCCAGCATTGCTTAGTCCCGATCACTATTGCGTCCTTTCAGGACAAGGTCTGGTGGGATGTCATTCCCATGGACGTCACTCACGTGTTGCTTGGCCGCCCCTGGCTTTTTGATCGTGATGTCACGTGCTTCGGTCGCTCGAACACGTGTGTTTTTTTATGATAAGAGGCGGAAGATCACGTTGACACCCACCCAGCCCCGAGATCAACCCAAGGGTGTGGTAGAGTCGTCTGCAAACACGAGCGCCTCGCGGCCACTGCATATTCTGAGGCGAGGTGAGTTTCTACGAGATAGTGTCGAGTCCGACGTTATTTATGTAGTCGTCGCTACCCAGGTTACTGAGGACGCCCCGGTTGATTTCCCACTCGCGGTGCGTCCCCTGTTAGGCGAGTTTGCGGATATTATGTCAGACGAGCTCCCCGATGAGCTGCCTCCCCCACGGGACATTCAGCATGCCATTGATCTAGTCCCGGGAGCTTCCCTCCCGAACCTGCCCCACTACCGTATGCACCCGGATGGCCGGATCAGCACGCTGAGCTCAAACGGCAGGTTGACGAGCTTCTCTGGAAGCGGTTCATTCGTGAGAGCATGAGTCCTTGTGCGGTCCCCGCCCTTCTTACCCCTAAGAAGGAGGGTAGTTGGCATATGTGCATCGACAGTCGCGCCATCAATAAGATCACAGTCAAGAATCGCTTCTCTATCCCACGACTCGATGACTTACTGGATACTATGTCCGGTGCCCAAATCTTCTCCAAGAACGACCTCCGCAGTGGGTACCATCAGATACGAGTTCGTGAGGGGGACGAGTGGAAGACCACATTTAAGACCAAGGATGGTCTGTATGAGTGGCTAGTCATGCCATTCGGGCTATCCAATGCCCCGAGCACCTTTATGCGCGCTATGACGCAGGTGTTGCGGCCCTACATGGGCAAGTTTCTGGTGGTGTACTTTGATAACATATTAGTCTACAGCCAGACTCAGGCCGCTCACCTCGATCATTTGAGACTTCTCTTTGGCACCCTCCGCCAAGAGAATTTGTATGTGAACCTGAAGAAGTGCGCTTTCCTCTCCGAGTCCGTCCACTTCCTGGGCTTTATTATTTCCTCCATTGGAGTCTCCGTGGACCCTGAGAAGGTCAAATCTATTCGAGATTGGCCTGTACCTAGGAATATCCACGAGGCTCGTAGCTTTCACGGGCTTGCCACCTTCTATAGGAGGTTTGTCCAGGGGTTCAGCACGATCATGGCCCCCTTCACGAGCTGTCTCAAGAAGGGAGAGTTTCAGTGGACCCCCGCAGCCACTAGAGCCTTCGAGGAGATTAAGGAGAGATTGACGACAGCTCCCGTCCTACGGTTGCCAGATTTTAGTCGCGCCTTTGAGGTCGCCTGCGACGCGTCCGGTATCGGTATAGGTGGCATATTGAGTCAAGAGGGACACCCAGTTTCTTACTTTAGTGAGAAGCTGAATGAAGCAAAGCAAAAGTACTCGAATTACGATCGAGAATTTTATGCTATTGTCCAGTCTCTGCTCTACTGGCGACACTATCTCCTTCCCCGGGAGTTCGTGTTGTACTCCGACCACCAGGCCCTCCGTTACATCGATTCGCAACGCAAGCTGGGTCACCGACATGCGAAGTGGGTCGAGTATCTGCAGGATTTTCATTATGTTCTCAAGCACCGCGCGGGTGTTGAGAACAAGCCGGCTGATGCATTGAGTCGCCGCGTGTCCCTATTGCAGACGATGACGGCGAGTGTGCAGGAACTTGAGCGACTAATGCTCGATTACCCTACATGCCCTGACTTTGGAGAGTGTGGAAACCGCCCGTCACCACACATCTTCCCAAAACCCCGAGGTGATGGTAAGGGGGGACGGGGGTACATAAACACCAAGGACCACCCGCTGCAGGCAATGTGGGACTAATCCAACCACGGGATGGCGGGGATATTCCGCCACACGGGGTTCCCCCACCGGGGTCAACACCCAGACCTGGAACGCGATGGGGAAGCCCAAATATGCGGTCCCACACACACCCAATCCCGCTGGACTTTGGTCCTCAACACACCCCGCAGCGGGATGGCTCTGATACCATGTGGAAACCACCCGTCACCACACATCTTCCCAAACCCCGAGGTAATGTTGTAAGGGGAAAATTTTATGACGGGGATACATAAACACGGACACTAGAGTTCAATTTATTTTCAGGGTCTGATCGCGAGAGATTTCTTTGACCAAGTCAGCAATTTGTCAAATTACAATGTTAGCAAGGTTAAAATCTTTTTTTAGTGGATTAGCTTAGTGATGATTTGTGTTCAATGCGATTTAATTTGGTAGAGCGAGAGCGGATTATTTAAGTTTCCATTAAGAGTTGAAAGTAAGTGGCATGTTGGTAATTACAGCGAAATCTCGAATTTTTGGAGAGTCGTTTTAAACCTCTCCATCGACGGTTACCAGAACCGCTCCAACGGTTCGATATCAACCCACTACCTTCTTTCTCTTCCTCCCGTGAACCCTACTTCTATTCCCCTCCATTCCGCTTCACGCACGACACGATCGAGAGGACTGGGGTGTTTCCTTCCTCTTTCTGATTCCAGTCAAGGCGTTGTCTCCTTCACGCGTATTCAAGGACGACGGCGGTAGCGGATGACTCTGCCCTTTCAAGGTACTTCAACATTGTTTTCCTTGCGTGAGGAGGCAACCGACACATTCCTGTGGTGGTTTGGCTTTGGTTTCTTCCCCAGTAAGGGTTTAGATTAGTCTTCTCCTACACTTAGCGCTGGTATGATTCCAACGACCAGTTCTTCAACTGAAGTTCAATCCGGGTTAGGGAATTTTTTTTTGTCCCTCGATCCCTTCAATCGTTGTGTTGTTTACAGAGAAATCAGTGACCCTAATTTTGTTTGAGAGATATCAAATGTTGGTTTTTTTTCATTTTTATTCGATTGCAGAGATTGGAGAAAAGTAACTCCTCCATTTCAGAAACCCTAACCCTTTGTCGTTAGAGGCGTGGGAGAAATATAAAAAAAGGACTTTTAGCACTTTCCAAACATAGAAGTCATGCCGCCACGTTATGTGTACGAGCGCCGCAATCCCGCGTCCTTATTCTTTTTGGCTAGAAATATCAGATAATTTGTTTAGTAACGTACATTATAATTCAGTAAATTTAATAGTGTTGTGTAGCACCGCTACTATTGTTAGAGAATTGCAGCACTATTACCGCTTTACTAGTATATGATGTTTATGATTAAACTATAAGTAGCCCAAACAGTTAGTCCATGTGAATCACATGCAAAATTTTCTTATGAATTTACGAATATGAGATATTGACTTCAATAATATGTTTTTTTAGTCAAGTAAATCAATATGATGAGTTGCCCTTACTACGCACATATGTTCGCAAGCTGAGTAGCACTGATTAGAAGATGTTTAGTGGCACGCTGGAGATTTCCTCCCGTGTTTGATAAAAGCGCACTATCTTTCTCATGGGTTGTATTATAGCCTATGAGACAAATTATTTGGGGAACGTATCCCGCTTTAGAAATTAGTAGATTCGATTCTGTGTCCGTGAGACGCTAGAACACTTGGGTTCGTTAGTAAGACTCGGATCGTTAGGCTAGTATTGCGTGTTAGGAGCTACTCGGCCTGGAACTCTGTCAAAGAACAACCATAAGTGAAATTAGAACTCAAGTTTAGACCGAAATTTAGAAACTCCTAGATAACCAAAGTATTCGGAATTTGAGAAAACGTCATAATTTATGAGTAATTAGAACAGCCATTTATTTTGTTAGTTTTATTTTTAGAAAACTATGCACCGAACATTAGCATACAGTTTTTCTTTTAGCACAAAAGTATTTTCAACATGCATACTTTCTTCTAGAACAATTTTAGTGTCACTAGGAGAAATAGTTTTTCTTACTCTCCCTTTGGGCTGACCCATGATTTGGGCATGTTTTTACAGGGGATCCAAGTGGGAAACTGCGCCTAGGATGAGCGTGATTATGGAGTCGCTCTTATAGTTTGTTTCCTTTCAGTCGTTGTTTTACTTCTAATACCATATTGTTTAGTTTTGGATACATGTAATATTAACGTTTTAAGATTTTCTTGTACCAGACTTATTGTAAAACTTTCAGATATGCAATTATTTGTTTCCTATTATATTTTAGTGGCTCTGTGAAATCACCAGGATGAGGTACATTTTTAATCTTAGATTCTTATGCAACTTCCGCTGTAAGCTTACATTTCAGTTCTTTTCATTTATGTTTACTATGTACTAGTTTAATACTGTTTCTTAGTTGACTTCTTGTCACTGGACCCGGCCGGACGGCTGATGGGTTGTTAAACTAGGTTGGGGTGTTACAAAATTAATCTGTCAAAGAATTTCAATCCATTAGACTTTCAACACAAATCATCATTATATGAGCAACATTTAGAGCATATTTGTTTCTCTGAAGTTCCTTGCAATTGCTGACACTAGATTTGCTTCAATTGTTATTATGCTGAGAAGTTTAAACTTGTAAATGTGGACTTTCTTAATACAGTGGGATGTGTTATTAATCGTGTCATGCTTCGTTCATTTTTGAAACCAACTCTTTATGAATTATATTTTCAAAGAAATCAAATGTATCTGTTAGAAAATGTTAGGAAAAATCATGTAAAAAGTCCGACTTGTGTGGCCCAATTATAAGCCCACCTAGGCTTCCTGTTTTGTCCCGCACCTTTAGTTTAGGATTTCCTTTCTCTCTCTTTTCCTATATATTTGTACTCATACTTGTAATGTATGATTGATTTAGTCTTTAATAAAATTCGGGCATTTTTCCACATGGTATCAGAGGCCGAGATCCTTCCTGCGGTCACGGTTTTCTAACTGTATGTTGTGCCCCCCTTCTCAGTCCGCAGCCGCTGCAATCTCCCACTTTCTTTAACTGCTCTTCCTTTTTCTCGTGGCTTCCACCTTCTCCTCTCCTCCCTCTTGGTTCTTTTATACTCATTGTTTTCCTAACTAGTGGGACCCCCCCCCCCCCCCCCGCTTCTCTTCTGCCTAGTTGCTCCTGTCTAGCAACTTGTTCCTCTTGCCTCCTCGATCGCGGTTTTGTTTGCCCGCTGGTTGTCTACCCGCAGCGGGCTCGTTTACTCGTTGTTGGTCTATCTACGGCCTTATTTCCTCACCGGTCTGCTCTCTTCTCACCACAGTTTATCAGCTGGTTTGCTTCCTGCGGAATGCTCGCCTTTCTCCCACGGCCCATCTGTCTATTATTCGACGTCGGACATCGCCTGCCCGCAGTGGCCTTGCCTGCCCGCCGCGGTCTCCACCGCTCGCCTGCCCGCAGTGGCCTTGCCTGCCCGTCGCGGTCTCCACCGCTCGCCTGCCCGCAGCGGACTTCCCTTCCCGTCGCGGTCTCCACCGCTGGTCTACCCGCAGTTTTGTTTTCTCTCAGCGGTTTGCTCCTCGTGTTTTGCTCGCCGCAAATTCCTCCTCTCTGCTCGTGGGGTACTTCTTCATTTTGCCTCCAGTTTTTCCCGCTTAGCTGAAAGGTCTGTTGGACTCTTTTCTTTGTTGGTCACATCCTTAGCCGCAAGGCGGGCTGAGTACGCAGTTCTGTACGTGGTCCACTTTCCGCTGAGTCCGCGTCGGGACCCCAATCCGTCATTCTTATCTGTTGAGTATGCGCCCTCCGTTTTCTTGCCGCAAGCTCTCTAGTCTAGCCGTCAGGCGTGTTGGTTTCTTTTACTCGTCTGGTCGTTTTCCCAGTCAGCGCGATCCGCGGCCCCTTGCCTTGCTGACCTCTCTTTTAGCCTGGGCTGCTCCATGGATTCCACTGCTGCCTCCTCTCTTCCAACTCGGGTTGTTGTTCCCGTTCCTGAACTTTGTGATGAACCGTGGATTACCACCATCTCTCTTAGCGTGAAGCGTAACTTTGTGGAGTGAGTGCCCTCCATTCACCGTGTATTACAGACAAAAGGACTTCTCCACCATCTGACATGTGTCACTCCTGCTGCACCAACCGATGAGTGGCCCCGTGATGACAAACGTGCCCAATCATGACTCCTCAACTTCATAGCATTGAGCTCTATCGGAGGACCATGTATCATGAAACGGCCTAGGCAATGTGGGAGGAACTCCACTCCCTATATTCTGGCCAGAACAGTCTTCAGCACTTGTTCGACATCATTACCGATCTCCAAACCCTTGACCCAGGAGCACCGGGTGATATGACCTCCTTTGTTGTCAGAGTCAAGACTCTTGTGGAGGCCTGGATACAACATTAGCCCCCTACCACAGATTTAGATGTCCAACGGGCCTATAAAGAAGCGGTCGGCATTGCCATGATGATGGCTCGGGTTCCTTCTAATCTGCACAGTGTTCAGGCTCAGATTCTTTCTTCCTCTACAACTCCCTCTTTGTCGGATGTTTGCTCTTTGCTCCAGAAGGTCACACCACCACCACATACTCCTGCGAATCTCTTTCCAGCTCTCCTCCAACACCCTAAACCGGTTCCTTCAGCTCGTGGTTCTACGGCCCGTGGGGGTCGCAACTCATCTCGGGGACGCGGACGTGTTGGACGATCCTCCTTTAAGTGTACTTATTGCGGTCGAGATGGTCACCTTGAGGCGACCTGCTATCGCAAATATGGTTTGTCACCACATCTTGCTGCCTCCACTAGAGCTAAGCCATCTCTTCATGCTACCGCAACGGATTCTGCCTCCTCCACCCGTAATGATATCAATGCTCTTCGCACTCAGCTTCAACATCTCCAAGGGGTGATTACTCGCTCTTCTGGATCTGTTGCATCGGATCTCAAATGAAGGTATATCTTGCCTCTCTCGGAGCTCCCACTGGATTGTGGACTCAGGTGTCACTCATCATATTACTTTACAGAAACCACCTCAATACTTGTGGACTACTCATCCCATGTTTATCATCGTGGTCAATGGTGACACCACCACCGGTTTCTGGCGATGTTGATATACCTCTCACACCTACTCACTCTCTCTATTTGGTCCTTCATGTTCCGAGATCATGATTTAACCTACTCTTTGTTAGCCGTCTTACACATGACTTTGATTGATGTATTACATTCTCACATTCTTCATTTATTGTGCAGGATCGGCGAATGCAGAGTATCACTGGTAAGGGGTTGTTGTCTAATGGGCTTTTATCTCCTGGATGTTCCTCCTGCTCTCTCTGTCGTTTCCTCTGTTGATTGACATCGTCGTCTTGGGCATGTTCCTCTCCAGATTCTCAAGAAAGCTCTTCCGGACATCTCCCTGCATGAGTTAACTTGTGAATCATGTATCTTTTGCAAACATCGTACTTCTTTTAGTCCTGCTTGTACCCAGAGTGATACTCATTTATCTTTAGTGCACTCTGATATTTGGAGACTTTTTAAGACCCCTAGTATGTTTGGTTACCATTGCTTTGTTACTTTTTTTGGCGATTATTCTCGCTTAACCTGGTTATATTTACTTTGTGATCATGTTGAACTTACCACTATCTTTCGTGCTTTTACTAATGCTCGCACTCAGTTCTCTTCTCCCTTAAAAATCATTCGCACTGATAATGAGCGAGAATATAATAGCCAAATGTTCTCTAATTTATGTACGGAGTTTGGCATTCTCCATTAAACATCGTGCGTCTATACTCTTCAACAGAATGGCGTGGCAGAGCGGAAAAATCGTCATCTTCTTGATGTCGCTCGGTCACTCATGATACAAATGCAGGTCCTCACCCTATACTGGAACTTCGTTGTGACAGCAGTCTGTCATCTCATCAATCGCATGTCTTCCTCCATCCTCGACTTTGTCACTCCGTTTAGTCTTTTGTTTCCCTCCAAATCCCTGTTTACCTTCATGCCCCGTGTGTATGGATGCACCTGTTATGTTCATAATCATGGTCCACCAACGGACAAGTTTGTCCCCCGTGCAACAAAATGTATGTTCGTGAGATACTCACACTCAAAAGGGATATGTGTGTTCTTCTCCAATTGATAACAAAGTGGTCGTCTCGGCCGATGTCACCTTCCTTGAGAACCAACTGTTTCACTCCTCTCCTTCTGAACCTCCACTCTCACCTCCCTTAGCTCGTCCCACCGTTCTCGTTATGTCTTCTCTACCTCCACTCCTTCCCACCCCACAACCGGAACCAGCTCCATCTAAACCTCTTTGTTTCTACACTCGCCGTACTCCAAACTCTGGTGCCCTCCAGCAGCTACCTTCTACCAGTAATACCCCGCGACCTGTCGATCTGGCATCCACCTCTACGGCTCACTCCATGGCAAATTATATGTCTCTACATCGGCTCTCCCCACCTCTCCTCAAATTTGCTCCCTCTCTGTCCTCCATCTTTATGTCTAACTCTGTGCAGGAGGCTCTTCAGCATCCAGGGTGGCGTGCGGCTATGGATGAGAAGATGACTGCCCTTTGGGCAAACCAGACATGGGATATGGTTTCCCTTCCTCCTGGTCAGTCTTGTGTTAGCTGCAAAAATGGGTCTTTGCAATCAAACATGCTCCGGACGGGATTGTTGAACAACTAAAAGCTCGGCTTGTGACCCGGGAGTTCACTCAACAACCAGACCTTGATTATGATGAAACTTTCTCCCTCATCGCCAAGTTAAACTTTGTTCGGATCCTGATCTCCTTAGTTGTTCATCGTCACTGACCTCTTCATCAGCTGGATATCAAAAATGCTTTTCTAAATGACGACCTTCTTAAAACTATCAACATGTACCAACTTCCCGGGTTTGAGACTATGGGGTAGTCTCGTGTCTGTCTTCTCAAAAAATCTATTTATGGGCTCAAACAGTCTCCTCGAGCTTGGTTTGAAAAATTTAGTCAGGCGGTTCGTGTGGTTGGATTCAAGCGAAGCTCGGCTGACTTCTCTCTTTTCACTCATCATCAATCAACAGAGACTGTCATTCTCTTAGTTTACGTGGATGATATTTCGATCACTGGTGATGATTCCACAAGGCTATAACAAGTTATGCAGCGCTTGAACTTTGTCTTTCAAACTAAAGATCTGGGAAATCTTCAGTACTTCCTTGGTCTTGAGGTGGCAAGGTGACCTGGTGGCCTGATCCTATCACAACAAAAGTACTGTCTTTATCTTCTTCACGATGTTGGCTACTCAATTGCAAACCTGCAGATGGATGTCAACCATTAGTGTGTGTTCATGGATATGACTCTGATTCACTACTTACGAATTCAGAGTACTATCGGCGTCCTGTAGGAAAACTGATATATCTAAAGGTTACAAGACCTGATATTTCATTTGTTGTTGGAGTGGTCAGTCGGTTTATGCATGCTCCACGGGTCCCTCATCTCTAGGCAGTCGAACGCATTCTCAGATATTTGAAGACTGCTCCTAGTCATGGACTTGTATATAAGTCATCTATCTCTCTATCTCTTATTGCGTATCCAGATGCTGACTTTGCGGGCTCTCTTTATGATCGACGTTCCACTACTGGTTTTTGTACCTACTTTGAAGGAAATCTCATCACCTGGCGTAGCAAAAAAGCAATATGTTATTGCTCGCTCCTCTGCAGAAGTTGAATATCGTGCAATAGCGGTTGTTGTGTTAGAGCTTACCTAGCTTGAGAGTCTTCTCGACGACTTGGGAGTTAAACTATCCTCACCAGCAACTCTGTTTTGCGACAGTCAGGCCGCTATACATATTGTCAAGAATCCTGTGTCCATGAGTGTACCAAACACATTGAACTTGACTGTCACTTTGCTTGAGAAATGGTTCAACTGAAGAAATTGGAATTAGAGCATGTTTCTGCTTTTGGGCAAGTTGCTGACATTCTCACCAAGATGTTAACTCGACCAATGCATCATCAGTTTTTTCCAAGCTTGGTGCTTACGATTTGTACGCTCCAGCTTGCTGGGGAGTGTTAGAAAATGTTAGGAAAAATCATGTAAAAAGCCTAACTTGTGTGGCCCAATTATAAGCCCACTTAGGCATCTTCTTTTGTCCCACGCCTTTGGTTTGGGATTTCCCTTCTCTCTCTTCCTATATATTTGTACACATACTTGTAATGTATGATTGATTGAGGCTTTAATAAAATTCGGGCATTTTTCCACAGTATCATATTTTAAAGTTTTTTGTTGTAAATGTTTTATTTTAAATACTAAGGATATTTTAGGTAAATTTGATGAGAAATGTGATGAAAAAATTTTCATTAGTTATTTTTCAACTAATAAACTTATCGGATTTATAATAAAAGAACAAAAATAGTTGAAGAAACTATTCATGTTAGATTTGATGAGGTTGTTCCTTGTGTACATTCTAATCCTACAGAAAACGAAGAAGAACCCCTTCCTCCTTTGAAACATGAAGATGAAGAACTACTTAGAGATAAAGACGAAGAAAAAGAGGAAAGAGAAGAAGTGGAACAATATGTGCTTCCAAGTGAACTCAGATTTACAAAAGATCATCCAAAGGAATTAATCATTGGAGAACCATCCAAAGGAATTAATCATTGGAGAACCATCAAAAGGGATTAATCATTGGAGAACCATCAAAAGGGATTAGTATTTGTTCTTCTTTACAATTTCCATTTAATAAAGGCAAACATTTTATTAATGTATTTTTTGAAAGCTTTAAAATTAGTTTAACACTAGAAAGACCAAGACGCCGATATCACAATTCTAATTCTTCATTTTTATAAATAAAACATTTAACAATGAATGCAAAAGATCATGAAACGTTATCATATAAACATTGTGAAATCTAGGTGCAGTAAGTATAATAGGTTAAACATTGTTCATAATGGAGTCTATATACGGCATATGATGGTAAAAAAGCTCAATAGGTTAAACGGATCATATATAGTAACAAATAGTGGGGATGATATTGACAAAAAGACAGCATAACAAGGCTTTTATGTGACATGCTTAGGATATATGATACATGAGAACTTAAATTTCGTTTGATTTATGGCATTCGATTGGTTTTTGACACGAAGGACTTCATGATAAAGAATGTGAAGATTCAAACTTGTAAACATGAGAAGTTTGCGGACCTAGAAGTCGATTGCCCTCGTTATGAGGTTGTCTATGAAGCGCTCATTGATTTGTGGACCATGAGTTACAAATTGCTATATTGCAAGCCTCATTCTCTTAATCCAAGGTAAATTAACTACACATTTACTATCTAATATGTGATGTTTATGCAATACAATTATTATATAATACATTAAAATTGTTGGCACTACAATTGCAAATGACTTGACTGGGAGACCAAATAGGATTGCTCCAAATACCGAGGAAATCTATATGAGTAAGCCTTTGAGAAGATATTTCCCTAATGCGGCGGAGAGAAACCTAATCATCACGAGTTTTTGAGGTTCCCAAGGTTTGGTCAAGCCTTGAACGAAACAAATAGTTTGGAGGGTCAAGCTTTTTTGTTGAACAAAAATGGTGGAGTTTGGTCAACCTTCTTCAACCTCATGTTGTGAGAGAAATTAAAGTGCATACTTTTTCATACACTTTTTAAGAAGAAACAAAATTTAACTGCAACGAGTCGATGATTTGGCCTATGTGCATAACAATCTCCAACTATTATCAAAAAGGAATAATGTAAACAATGAAGTATGAAGTGGGATATTGGATGTACGATTCAATCCCTTTGATGGTCTTGATATTCTTGGTGTGGCGAGCTTGTCACTGGACGAACCAGATATGGAAAATTCATTAATCACTCATAATTGAAAAGAAAATGAAGAAACTGATACAGTTGTTTGAGTTTAGTTACTTTTAGTTTTTAATAGATAAAATTTTGTACTATTTGACATTTTAACTTGAAGTTGGAATGTAATACCGATAGTTTATTAGATGTTAGTCATTGTGTTTGTTCAAAATGGTGTTATTTATATTTCATCATATCATTCTCTCTTTCAATTTTTTTGGTGCATATGCATATCAACAGAGAGAATATTTGGATGCTAACACCATCTAAGGATTCACAATTGTTAGATCAACACAATCAATGGTGGAAATAGATGGGGAAGAGAGAGAGAGAGAGAGAGAGGAAAATCTCTAGGTTTCCTAAACCTATAGGAGAGGGGGCTCTAGATCACCTAGACTAAAAATGTGATTAGACTGAAAGTAGAATATAACTTCATCATTGGGGATAGATGAGAATAGAGAGAGATGATGAGGTGGAAGAGAGAGAAAGGGAGGGAGAGAAGGGTGGGTCATGTGTACACTCAAAGTAGCCACGGATAGGAAGAACACATTCGCCTAAGAGCAATCATTCACAAGCAGAACCTATGCACAACTACTAGTATATCTCTACCATGCATATATATTAATATACATATGTTCAACTACACCAAACTCTCCCCCTCAACCATTTGATCAAACTCCAAATTTAACCTCATCCTTTAAATGGAGAGAAAGAGAAAAAAATTGAGGAGAGAGAGGGAGAGAGAGAAAGAGAACATTTGTAGCCCTCTTAAAGCTACATTAGAGAGAGGGGGAGAGAGGGAGAGGGAGGAGAGGGAGCGGGAGGGAGAGGGAGAGGAAGAGAGAGAAAGGGAGAGAGAGAGAGATGGCGGAAGGAGAGAGGAAGAGGGAGAGAGAGAGAGAGAGGCAGATGGCGGAAGGGAGAGGGAGAGAGAGAGAGAGACACAAATGACGGAAGGGAGAGGAAGAGGAAGAGAGAGAGGGAGAGAGAGATAGGTAGGGAGAGAGAGAGGGGGGAGATAAATTATTATTTTTAGTTAAAACGTACATTTTTTTAACAAAATAAAAACTGTAATTTTAATTTATATTTTTTACGGTTATTTTGAGTACTCATATGTATATGTTGCGGGTGCGCCCGCAGCGACGCATCGAGCACGGGCGAAGCCCGCCTGAATGCGGGAGCAGCCCGCAACGACACATCAAGCACGGGTGGAGCCTGTGCGAAGATGCTAGAATATATATATACACACACTATGACGTATTACGATGTACCTATATCTTTGTTCTTAAAATTTTGCTGAATCAATACCAGATACACACTATACCCACTACTCGTAGTCGTCCCGGTGCTTTCTAAGTCATGGGTCCTAACTATTATTATCCCTACTGTGTGCTACCTATGACTAACACAAGTTACAAAGGTGGGACATGTTAAGATGCCATATAAACCTTGAGAAATGAGATATTTGATATAAAAAATGTATAATTGGAAGATCATACAATCAATGGTTTGTTCTCAATGAGAACTGTCCTGCTACATGTTGTGAGCTTCAATGCCTTAACCAACCGTTTGATCTGCCAATCAATGGGTAAAGGGACCACAAGCTCAAAGAAGTAGGTAGCATAACCATATTGTGGACGTTCCAAAACAATTCTGCATCAATATAATTCACCAAAATACTCAGGTACTAAACAGCTAAATAAAAAGCAGAAAATTACACGTGATAACAGAAGTCCGACCTGTTGTGTGTTTTAAAAACAAAAATAAAAGACTGCAGGTCCCTACACCATCCCCATTCAACAGGATTTTTACGGAAGAGCAGATAGCGACTCTGAAAATTATGAAACAAAAAACAAATCAGTGAAAAAAACTGTAGAGAAAGAAAGCACAGAAAAGAAGAACAACTACCGCAAAGAAAATCAGATTTACAAAGTTCACTCAACTCCGGGCTATGTCCTCTCTCCCTTCGCCACTTCCACTTGTATTATCAAAGAAAGATGAGTTTACAGTCTAGACTTACAGTGAGAACAACCTCTCACAATCTCTCAAGAAAACTCCCCTTACACATATAGGAATGGCGAACTCCCCCATTGCTTCCGGTGGTTGCTCCAGATCGCGATTTCACACGCTCAAAACCCTAAGAGACCGAGTCTCATAAACATAGTGACAACGCAAAAAAATACGGTCCGGGAGAAGACCCGACCCGATGAAAGGCCTTGCCGCCCCCGAACCCCGCTGTCGTCAACCCCGGAGATTTTCAAGTGGTTCATACTTCGATTCCCCTAAGTTCACGTGGGCTAACCCGGTGTGAGAAATAAGAGGACCGGAAGTATTCACAAACTTCAACAAAAACAAGTTTCCTGACATTTCATCACTGAATCAACAATCATTTCTCACATATAAGGTCTGCATGCAGTTATCAGTGCAGATTTCAGTATTGCTATTAGGGCATGCCAGAAGAAAGATCTTCATAAAAATTCATCATGGACTCCAATTAAAATCAAGAAATAAATTCTCAAAGCCCAGCGAACATTTTATGTAAAGTTTTCTTTGAAAACAATTACAGGTCTTAGTCAATTACATTAGAAAATATTTGTAAAGTAAATTAGTGATGCTCTTTCGCCCAAATTTTCAACAAGACGCATAAAGGACCCGACACCAAACATAGTTAATTAGGACACATTTTCTTTTAACTGTTGTTAAATGTATTATTGTGATTGGATCCAGGAAAAATGAAATTGTTAGTTCTAAAATTTATTAATTCATTTACAGCAGAAATTATTTTAGAAGGGCATAATTAAAGCAAACTGTTATGATATGGGACGAGTCCAACCAACGTTGGGGCCGCACGTACCAACGTCGTCAACACGCAACGGAGGCGTGACTACATGTTCTATTATCTTCTATCTAATTATGCGTGATGTTTTAACTCCTCCTTGGTGCATACGGAGCCTCTTTCCACTACTCCGGCTGCGGACAGCCACCCTTCCGACCTCTCGGAGCTCCTACAGTCCTCCAATATATTCAGCCCTCTCATCACCCCCCCCCCCCCTCCCCCCTCGTCGCCGACAGGACCATCGCATCTGCCTCCATCCGAGGACGGCCCCAATTGTGGTACGACCGTACCATTACCCATTCCATCAAAAGGATGAAATTGAACGGCAATAGGAGCTCCTCTTCCAACAAGGACTCATCCAGTGCAGTGTGTCCCCATTTTCATCTCCGGTCCTCTTGGTGCACAAGAAGGATAGTTCATGGCAACTTTGTGTGGACTACCAAGCTCTTAACGCTCATACAATTAAGGACAAGTTTCTAATTCACGTGGTGGAAGAACTCTTTAATGAACTGCATAGAGCCAAAAAAATTCTAAATTGTACAACCTCGTGTTCGCCGAGTGGGTCCACCAGACAGGGAGAGCGGACCAAGGCGACCTGCCCGCGCCAGAACATCATACTGGCGAACTCAGAACGGTCAGCCCGCTCCCGCCAAAGCTAGGCACGCGACCTGCACGAGCTGGCGGACCCATCCCGCACCCGCCTGGAGTTCGTTGAGTTGGGTCTGGCTTTCGTCAAACTAAGATTGGGTTGAGCTCGGCGTTCGTCGAACGGAGCTCGGCGTTCGTCGAACGGAGCTCGGCGTTCGTCGAACGGAGCTCGGCGTTCGTCGAACGGAGCTCGGCGATCGACGAGCGGAGCTCGACGTTCCTCGGGCTGACCTCGGGAGCCGATGATCGGCGAGCTCCTCTGGAACATCTGTAGTGATAGTCTCATACCGGCCAGCCCGCTCTCCTATAGGCGACCTGGCCGCCATCCTGCCTCGAAGCGAGGATCGGCGGGCTACGGCGGGCTGGCTCGCGCTCGCCCAAGGAGGGAAGGCGAGCTGCGGTGGCCAGGTCGCGTCCGCCCCAGCGAGGTGGAGAGTTGTGGCGAGCTAACCTCCAGATCCTTG
Source organism: Platanthera guangdongensis (assembly GCA_039583875.1). Taxonomy (NCBI): domain Eukaryota; kingdom Viridiplantae; phylum Streptophyta; class Magnoliopsida; order Asparagales; family Orchidaceae; genus Platanthera; species Platanthera guangdongensis. Next base: position 14,943,354 of record CM077147.1, on the reverse strand, counting down.
GGACCTGCCCAGTGGGACCCAGAGGCAAAATTACTCGGTTCCCTTCCCAGGGGTGCGAATAGCTTGTTAGAACAGCGGAGTTGCGTTATTGGCAGACCCAGTTGGGTTGCACATAGCTGTTCAAAACAGCGGGGGTTGGCTATTTGCAGGCCGTTTTTAGAAATCTATAAATAGGACCCAAAGGGTACCTCAGAAGGCACGCTTTCATGCTTACTAGTGTTCTGATCTTCTTGCGCTTTCTGAGATAGTCTTAGCTCGGCCTTTGACTAAGGAGGGGAAACGCTCTAAGATTTTCCGGGTGTGTAGTGGGACCTCCACGCCGAGCCCTTGGGTCAGTTCCCTTTTCTTTTGTTGTTTGGCTTGCAGGAGAGAAGTAGGTGTGCGATCACCCCTTCCCCAAGGGTGAACTCCACAAGAGACCGAGTTTTCGGTTTCAACATTTTGGTGCGGTGAGCGTGGAAAGTGGTCAGCACAGAAAATCTTCAACAGGCTAGATGGCAAGAGGAAGGACAAGGCTCGGACAGGTCCGACTCGCCACCCCCACCCCCTCTGGCCACGGTGGGGATGTTCGAAGACTTCAGGCAGGAGGTGCTCAACCTCGTCAAGTTCATACTCGTCGCGCGGGCCGAGTGCTCAACTCTAGCAGTTCCAATCGCCGCCGCCCCATCACTGGGCGAGGACGCTCCCGGCAGGCGAGCTGGGAAGGAGGTCGCTGAGGAAGGAAGGGGATGTGAGCTCCCCGGGCGCGTGCTCTTCCCCGGTTCGGCAAGCAGAGGCCGGTTCGGCGAGATGGGGGGCGAGATCCTCCGGCTCGCCCAACAGGTGGAGGCAGCCCCTTCAGCGAGCTGTTTTCTTCTGCCCCAGCTCCAGAGGGGTTCAGGGAACCCGAGATGTCTTACTACACCGGGAAAGGGGACCCGGTCCAACACGTTCAGTGGTTCGAGGACGTGGTCTCGATCCGGCAGATGTTGGATGGCTTTAAGTGCAGGCTCTTCGCCATCACCCTCAAAGAGAAGGCGAAAGAGTGGTTCCATCAACTACCGGTCAGCTCCATTTACTGCTTCGAGGACCTGCGTCGGGGGTTCATGTTGAGGTTCACCACCTCCAAGAGGAGGAAGAAGGAGTCGGAGTCCCTGTTCCACATCAAGCAGGGGATGAACGAGATCCTGGGAAGCTACGTGGACCGGTTTCAGGAGGTCACCCAGGTCCAGGAGATGTCAGGCCATAGCCTGATGATGGCCTTCACCCTGGGGCTGCAACAGGGTTTCTTCAGGATGGAACTGAAGAGAGTGTCGCCCCTCTCCTACGAAGAGTTGATGGAGAGTGCGGCAAGGGAAGTCGACGGGGAGGCGTCGAATCCGGAGTTTGCCCGGAAACTGGCCAGGTGGGCCACGGAGGAGAGGAGCCGAAATGCGGCAGAGGTCAGGAGGAAAGGAGAGCTGAACCCCGGCAGAGGGAACAACGGCAACTTCAGCAGCAGCAACAGCCCAGGTGGGGGCGTCAGGAGCCGGACCGTCAGCTGGGCTGGAGGCCCGAGTGGCAAGACCAGGGGCCACGGAGAGGTTACCATGGAAGGGACAACCGCCAGGGGGGCCAGGATCAGTTCCACCCCCCAGGTTGGAGGCAGGCACAAAGACCTCCCCTCCCCGATCAAAATCAGGCTATGGCTATAGCCATGGGGGAGAGGAGGAGAGCCGCACGAAGGAGGAGAGAAGTCAGGGTGGAGTTGTCCTACTGTGACTTCCACCAAGAGAAAGGACACGCCACGGCCACGTGCCCGGAGTTCCTCGAGATGAGAGGAAACAGGGAGCAATATCAGCAGTAGGGTCGCCAGGAGGTGAGGATTGAGGAGGTCCTGACTCGGGCGGAGGAGGATCGATGTGAAGACCGGGCGGACGTCGGAACCCCGGGGGTGGGGGGATCAGAGTGATCCATGGAGGGGTGGGGATTGAGGCTTCCCGAAAGGCGAGCCTCCACACCATGTATCGTCGGAGCGTTGGCTCCATATCTCAGACCCCACCCCCTGAGGAGAAGATCACCTTCTCAAGGAAGGATATGTCGGATCATGATGATCCCTTCTACGATGCGCTGGTCATCCAGACAGCCATCGAGAATTTCACCATCTCTAGGATCCTCATTGACAACGGAAGCTCCGTCAACGTCATCTTCAAGAAGGCGTTCAACGCGATGAAGGTGGAGGCGAAGAGGGTGCAGGCTTCAGATGGGCCCTTTTTTGGGTTTTCGGGGGAGAGAAAGGAGGTAGAAGGAGTGGAGCTCCACGTCACTCTGGGGGGCAGTCCCGAAATTGCAGGTTTGTCATCGTGGATGCCCCCAGCAGATACAACGTCATCTTTGGGCGGCCCCTCATCAGTGCTTTCCGCTGCGTCCCCTCGTCCTTCCACCAATGCCTGAAGTTCAACGCCGAGGGGATCCAGGTCCGGGTTCGGGGTGACCCCAAAGTAGCGAGGGAGTGCTACGTCACTGTTGTGAACTCTATCTCCTGCTAGGAAGGGGCTGAGGAGATGGAGCGGAGAATGCAGGAGGCAAAACATGAGGCAGGAGGAGAAGAGATGGAGGTGGAGAACTGCACCGAGGTGGAGGTGGCAAGAGGAGACCGGGAAGAATCGGCCGAGGCAATGGCCACGGAGGAAGAGGCGGCAGCTGAGGAGGTTCTTGTCCCGGAAGAGAGGGACGTCGGAGAATGGGGGGAGCAGTCCAGGCTGGAGGCTGCAGAAGAGGTGGTGGAGATGGAGGTTCTCACCCTTGGAGGCAGGGTGGAGAAGGTTCGCATCAGCGGGGGGCTGACCCCAGAGGCTCAGGGCAGGAGTGGTGATGACTTGAAGCGTTTTTATCCGTAAAGTATGTAAGTGGTGCCCCTTTTTCCTAATGAAGCTTCTTCATATGCCGAGTCTCTTGCGATGATTCACACGAGTAGGTGGAAATTCCACTCAGCAAATCACGCTGTCAGGCTCTCACCTAGCTGGCAGGGCTGGATGTCACTCGTGTGCGTCTACCCAGACCCCGAGCAGATCCCGCTGTCAGGCTCTCACCTAGCTGGCAGGGTTGGATGTCACTCGTGTGCGTCTACCCGGACCCCGAGCAGATCCCGCTGTCAGGCTCTCACCTAGCTGGCAGGGCTGGATCTCACTCGTGTGCGTCTACCCAGACCCCGAGCAGATCCCGCTGTCAGGCTCTCACCTAGTTGGCAGGGCTGGATGTCACTCGTGTGTGTCTACCCGGACCCCGAGCAGATCCCGCTGTCAGACTCTCACCTAGCTGGCAGGGCTGGATGTCACTCGTGTACGTCTACCCGGACCCCGAGCAGATCCCGTTGTCAGGCTCTCACCTAGCTGGCAGGGCTGGATGTCACTCGCGTGCGTCTATCCGGACCCCGAGCAGATCCCGCTGTCAGGCTCTCACCTAGCTGGCAGGGCTGGATGTCACTCGTGTACGTCAACTCGGACCCCGAGCAGATCCCGCTGTCAGGCTCTCACCTACCTGACAGGGGTGGATGTCACTCGTGTGCGTCTACCCGGACCCCGAGCAGATCCCGCTGCCAGACTCTCACCTAGCTGGCAGGGCTGGATGTCACTCGTGTGTGTCAACTCGGACCCCGAGCAGATCCCGTTGTCAGGCTCTCACCTAGCTGGCATGGCTGGATGTCACCGTGTGCGTCTACCCGGACCCCGAGCAGATCCCGCTGTCAGGCTCTCACCTAGCTGGCAGAGCTGGATGTCACTCGTGTGCGTCAACTCGGACCCCAAGCAGATCTCGCTGTCAGGCTCTCACCTAGCTGGCAGGGCTAGTTGTCAGTCGTGTGCGTCTACCCGGACCCCGAGCAGATCCCGCCGTCAGGCTCTCACCTAGCTGACAGGGCTGGATGTCACTCGTGTGTGTTTACCCGGACCCCGAGCAGATCCCGCTGCCAGGCTCTCACCTAGATGACAAGGCTGGATGTCACTCGTGTGCGTCTACCCGAACACCGAGCAGATCCCGCTGTCAGGCTCTCACCTAGCTGGCAGGGATGGATGTCACTCGTGTGTGTCAACTCAGACCCCGAGCAGATCCCGCTGTCAGGCTCTCACCTAGCTGGCAGGGCTGGAAGACACTCGTAGGAGTCTACTCCGGCTCCCAACAGGCTGGCAAGACAGGTCTCGATAAACAAAACAATGTTAGAAGTCGGGGGCCCAGACATCTGAATGACCGAGGAAGAAGTCGCAAAGTTAACGAAATGGGTCCAACAGTCGCCCAGCACCCAAGATAACGGTCAAGGATGCGAGAATCCAGGCGGCGTCGCATGAGGGTCAGCTAGCACAGAACCCGGCGGCTCGGTTGCGAGCCGAGTCGGCTCGCCTTCTCTAGCGAGCAGGCGGACTGGAGGACCTGGAATAAGGCGGCGGGTCGCCACTCGCGAGTCGGCTAACCAAGCCCCCTAAGCTCTCTAAGTTAAGTCCTTAGGGGACGCGCGATCTCGCTGACAGGATGCGAAATAAGGAACTGCGAGCGGGAGGATCGAAACAAACCGCGAATACAGGAGAGAAAAGAAAGAATCTGCATTGCACAAGCAACATTACAAACAACAGTAATATACATATGCATGAGAAGCGAGCACAAAAGAGTTCATTGATTGGCAAAGCTACAAGTTCGGGACTCGGCCCGCGTTTACATTATAATAAAAGAAAACATACATAAGAGGCGAGGTGCGGGAATTCGGCGAGGCGAGCTCTCGGGCGACAAGCCCTAGAGGGGCTGGTAGGACTTGTTTCCCGGCCTGGATACCGGAAGGAACAACGCCGGTACCACGTCGCTCGCAGAAAGGCCCGCGCCCTCGCTCTTGATGAGATCGGCCCGTCGTAGAGTCTGGAGGGTATACTTCGCCGCGCAGGCAGCGTTCTTCTGCATCATTTCCTCCAGCTCATACTCGGTATAGTGCGCGAGCTGGCAGCCGCTGCTGGAGGGCGGCGGGAGAGCCGCCGCGGCCTCCAGCTCTCGCACCCGCGCCTGTAGCGCTTCTTTTTCTGTCTCTAAAACGGCGACGGCGGCATCGGCTGTGTCTGCCCTCTCTCTCTGTCGCTCCGCCTCCTCCTGGGCGAGGCGGCGAGCCTCCTTCTCGTCCACCAGCCTCTTAAGCGAGGGGGCGTTCTTCTCCACTTGGGTGCACCGCCGGCCGACCATGTAGGTCGGCTCCAGGTTGCAGAGCTGGGCCCGCGCGCTCTCGTGGATCAGCACCTGCGTGGCCTCGTCGTAAATGGTGGCGTCCTCCCGCGAGTAGAGGCTGAACGAGAAGTTGTAGGCCTCCCCGCTGATGGTTTCCTGCTCCAGCCAGCTCGGCAGCAGGGTGGAGATGGTCTCCCGGTTCGACTCCTTGTCCCACAGCAGGAGGGGGCGCCGAGCTCATCTAGGCACTTCTCGTCGTAGCCAAAATTGTGGTGCCCTCTCGGCACCGGCTTCGCGGCGGACCGCGTCTCTTCTTGCGGGCCGGAGGTGCCAGCCGCCTCGCTAGGGGCGCCGCTGGCCAAAGCAGTCGCGGGGGCGGGGTCCTTGGTCGGCTGGGCTGTCGGGGCCTTGCCTTTCCTTTGGGCCACGGTAGGCGCGTCGCCTGTGGTCTTCGCCTTTTTGGGCGGCGGCGGTGGAGTTTGTTCGCGGCTAGGCCGCTTCTGGGCGGCAGATACCGGGGTCTTGCGGTGTGCGGCGGCGGCGGCTTCGGCGCGGGCGAGCTCGCTGAAAGCGAGCCGCGCGCTCTCGTAAGGAGGATGCAGGGGGATGTCCCGCTCGCCTGCAAGAGGAAAGTTAAAGTAGAAAAAAATTATTATCAAAGTAGAAAGGAAAAAGCGCGAGTAGCTTATCTCCCCCGAGCGGGACGGGGGCGAGGTTGTCCAGATTCCGGCGCAGGAAGGCGACCTCAAAGTTCTTCCTGGCGAAGAACCCGCACAGCTCCGCTTCATGGCCCCCCAGGCTAGGGGGCGGTAGCTCGCCTCACTGAGCTGTGCCGGCGAGAAGGGGACGTTGTCGAAGTCCCCCTTGACGAACACGAATTTCTTGAACCAATTATGGCTCTTATTGACGGTCTCCCGCACCTTGACGTGGCCGCTGGAGAAGTAGGCAGTCCCGTCCTTGTTCGCACGGAACGGGAACAGCTTGCGAAAAACCGCGAGGCTGAACTCAACCCGCTCTTCCCGCAGGAAGTAGGCAAATCCGACCATAACAGCTATGGAATTCGGGGTCATCTGGCCTGGGACGACCCCGAAGTATTTCAATATCTGGCGAACCTTCGGCCATAGTGGAAGCCGAAGGCCCGCCTCGAAGTGCGCCAAGGGGATGGCGAGCTCCCCCCAGAGAGGTCGTTTATCTTTTCCCCCTCTCCAGGTCGCCTCGCCACGAAACCTGGCGGAACGTAGTCGCCTATAGCGTCGAAGAATTCGCCTTCAGAAATGGCGGCGGGGGGAAAGTCATGCTCAGAGAAAGTCCATGCACACTTGTTCCGCCCATCCGCATCGCCGCTACCACCACCCATCTCGCAGGAAGTTTGTTGAGCGGGACAAAGTTGTTCTCGCAGGTGGCGGACGAGTCGAGGGTCGCAGGAAGCAAGGGAGAAGGGAAAATCTTAAATGCGGTGGGTGACAAAGGGCCGGCAAGGCCTATTTATAGAAAGAAAAAGAGCGGGAAAATGTTCCGCCGGCGGGAAAAGTGCGGATAGCAAAATACGCCGCGACGCTTCGACTTCCGCGCCCACCGCGGATTTATACCCGCTAGCCGGAGTGCCGCGAAGACTATTCGCGAGAGAGCTGCGTTCCCCGCGCCCGCCCGAGAGGCGAGCGAGCAGCGTTCCACGTGCCCGCCCGAGAGGCGAGCGAGCTGCGACTCGCGCCCGCCCGAGAGGTGAGCGAGCTGCGGCTCACGCCCGCCTGGAACAGTAGGCGAGCCGAGCAGACTCGCAATCTGTGAGCTTCCGGCCCGCTCCCGCCAAGATTAAACAGGCGGGTTGGGCGAGCCGATTCAACAATCTCGCGCCCGCTTAAAGAAGTGGTAGGCGAGCAAGAGCGCTTCATCCGCATTCCCCCCAGAGAACTAAACGACAACACAATAAAAGCAACAGAAAACGAGCATTAAGCCCATTGGCGGACGAGAGAAGTCTCAGATTATTACAGACATTAAAAAAAATGTTCGTAGATAACCCTCTTAAATGAGCCGGTCCAGGATACGGATGCGATCCTGGCTCGAAGATCGGTAGCGAGGAAGGGGTGCGTGGCTCAATACCGGATCCATTTCCACCTACCCCGCTCTCAGAGTCCCAGATCGGGGGGGGGGGGGGGGCACGTAAGGATAGTGATAGCGAACCGCCACCAGCTCCTGCTGGGTCAGGCCGACTTGCTCCGTACCGTGCCTAAGCCGCTCCTCGGCTCGCGTTATATGCACCCCGGGAGAAGTAACCCCGTCTCCGTCAGTTGGGCGCCTCGCTCCCTCCAGGACCGCAAACCACTCCTCCACTTCGGCCTTGTCCTTGTCAAACAGTAGTGTGTGTTTCTATAAAACAGTCGCGTCACCTGCCTCTTCATCCCCTCCGCATTCGCCGGGTCGCCCAGGTACTCTGAAATGTGATCTGTACCAGGGGGAGGCGAATATCCCTCGCTCATTTCAAAATCAGAGGAGGAGATCGCGTTGAAACCTGCAAGAGGGGTCAGAGGGAATGAGCGATAACAAGCAGGCGCAAGTACGAGCTCACCTGGTGTCGGCACGTCGCCCGCACCAGCTGATGGCCGAGAGGAGCCCGGTCGGCCCTGGAAGAGTCCTCCCTCAAGAACTGCGAAGGATTTCCCCAGCCCGGGGGGAATTGGCGACTGTGGAATCTCCGGAGGAGGGTGCCTCTGGCCCGAAGGGCTGGCGGCCCGCTCAATTGACAGCGGGAGGGAATGGCCCCGTTCCCCTCCATCGCCTCCATCCTCGTGAGGCGGCACCTGCAGAAAGGGAAGTCAGAGGCAAAAGCGGCGAATCAAGCGGGATGCTCGCATACCTCATGGGCAACCTCGGCGTCGGCCGCCGAACTGGATCCCGGGAGGTCATTCGCTGGAGATCGCCTGACAATCTTCCCTTCCACTGGTCGGAAGAGGGGGTCGGGCGATCCGCGCGCCAACCACGGGGCGGCCTCGAGAGCCTCAGCCCTAGTCCTCTCCCTTGCGGCCGCCAGCCGAGCTCGCATCTCCTCGGACACAGGCATCGTGCAGCTGCAGCTCACAGAGAAGATTAAAAGAAGGCGAGATTTTTCCAGAGGGTCCGATGGCATATTTATAGCGTGAGGGTGGGACCCACCAAAAGATTCCTTCCAGCTCAGCAAAGCACTCACCGAACACGTGGGTTGGATGATTCTTTCCGAGCTTGGTCAAACTCAAAAAGAGCGGGGATTGTGTACAACCCCGTGTTCGCCGAGTGGGTCCACCAGACAGGGAGAGCAGACCAAGGCGATCTGCCCGCGCCAGAACATCATACCGACGAACTCAGAACGGTCAGCCCGCTGCCGCCAAAGCTAGGCGCGCGAGCTGCACGAGCTGGCTGACCCATCCCGCACCCGCCTGGAGTTCGTCGAGCTGGGCCTGGCTTTCGTCAAACTCGACGAGAGCTCGCCGATCGACGAGCGGGTCGCCGATCGACGAGCGGAGCTCGCCGATCGACGAGCGGAGCTCGACGTTCCTCGGGCTGACCTCAGGAGCCGATGATTGGCGAGCTCCTCTGGAACATCTGTAGTGATAGTCTCAGACCGGCCAGCCCGCTCTCCTATAGGCGACCTGACCGCCAGCCCGCCTCGGAGCGAGGATCGGCGGGCTGCGGCGGCCTGGCTCGTGCTCGCCCAAGGAGGGAAGGCGAGCTGCGGGGGCCAGGTCGCGTCCGCCCCAGTGAGGTGGAGAGTTGTGGCGAGCTAACCTCCAGATCCTTGTGACCTGCCCAGTGGGGCCCAGAGGCAAAATTACCTGGGTGCCCTTGCCAGGGGTGCAAATAGCTTGTTAGAACAGCGGAGTTGCGTTGTTGGCAGACCCAGTTGGGTTGCACATAGCCGTTCAAAACAGCGGGGGTTGGCTATTTGCAGGCCGTTTTCAAAAATCTATAAATAGGACCCAAGGGGTATCTCAGAAGGCACGCTTTTATGCTTACTAGTGTTCTGATCTTCTTGCGCTTTTTGAGGTAGTCTTAGCTCGGTCTTTGGCTAAGAAGGGGAAGCGCTCTAAGATCTTCCGGGTGTGTGGTGGGACCTCCACGCCGAGCCCTTGGGTCAGTTCCCTTTTCTTTTGTTGTTTGGCTTGCAGGAGAGAAGTAGGTGTGCAATCACCCCTTCCCCAAGGGTGAACTCCACAAGAGACCGAGTTTTCGGTTTCAACACTTAACGCTCATACAATTAAGGACAAGTTTCTAATTCACGTGGTGGAAGAACTTTTTAATGAACTGCATGGAGCCAAAAAAATTCTAAATTGTACTTATTCTCCGGATATCATCAAGTCCACATGGTGGACACCGACGTAGAGAAGACCGGGTTTAGTACCCACCACAACCATTCTGAATTCTCGGTCATGCCGTTTGGGCTTATGAAAGCTCATTTCACCTTTCAGGCTCAGGTATTCCACTCTTCCTACGTATATTTGTTTGTTCTAGATTTCTTTGATGATATTTTAATCTACATCAAGTCCTAGACGGAGCACATGAAACACCTCCATGAGCTGCTCTAATTGGTTAGGTCTCATCAATTGATTCTCAAAGCCTCTAAGTGCTCCTTTGGCCAAGGCGCCGTGGCACTTTTATGTTACGGTCGTAGCCCCAGAACCAAGATGGGGGGTGGGTTATTCCCACGATTCAAGGCCTAGGCACCATAACAGGGTCGCGACCCAAACACCCCAACCCGTCTCCGCATCTATTTAACATTGGCGGCGGGATGTCGAGGCAAGGATTCGATCCCAAGACTTCCTTAATGAGAGAACTTCTATGATCTCTCATCACCCACTATTTTGTGACGACCCAGGTCTTAGCCTTGCTCCTGGTGTCGTCCGACAACCCAGGTATAGCCTGTTCCTGGCATTCTCCTGGCTGCAGCCTCATGCATTCTAAACCCTCTCCATCATGCAGGTTATTGGTGGTCGTAGTCCCCCCTTTGATAAGTGAACTTGATAGATAAGTTGTGTCGTACGTCGAATTCTCAGGAGGTCACCCATCTCAGTACTACTTTCGCCCAAACACACTTAACTATGAAGTTCTTCAACTTCTCATCACCAATTGAGTTGCAGCTCAGTTGGTGATGAGAGATCATGGAAATTCCCTCATCAAGGAGGTCTTGGCATCGAATCCCGGCCTCAACATCCCGCCGCCAAGGTTAAATAGATGTGGAGACGGGTTGGAGTGTATGGGTTGCGGCCCTGTTACGGTGCCCATACCTTGAATCGTGGGTGTGGAATCGCGGGAATTGCCGAGGTGGAACCAGCCACCCGGGCCCTGCCCCCCAGTTTAGTTCTGGGGCCACGACCGTAACAGCTAGACTGCTCAGATCTGGAAAGGTCTGGTGGAGGATGGGGGTTTGGAGGTGGTTCCACGGAAGGGGGCGGAAGTAGCAAGACCGGGTGGTTGTAGGCAGCAAGGGAGGCTATCGTGGGGTTGGGAGAGGGCGGCAGTGGTTGTATAGGCTGGGGAAATAGGCAGGATGGTTGTTGGGGGTAGTGGGAAGGGCAGTGACTACTATTAGGGTTAGGAGAAAGGGGGAGCGGTTGCTGTGGAGAAGGGGAATCAGCAAGGCAATGGCTGTGAGGAAGAGAGTTTCAGCAAGGCAGCGGCTGTTGGGGGAGTATGGGGTGGAGGCAGAGGGATTAGGGGTGGGAGGAAGGTGGCTAGGGTTAAGTAGTATCTTAGGGAGGAGGATGAGGGCGTAAGAGTCATCACCTAGGGTTCTACGTAGTCAACGTCGTGGGATGATCGCGGGAATCCGGGATTCACAATCTCCAAATTTTGTAATGCACTAATCAGCCTCCTTAACACTCTATTTATAATAAAGAGAAAACTAGGGCATCCCACAATCGACGGCTATGATTGGTCGGAGGTGGGGTAACCCAAATACATCAAAATAAATGCAAAAATGACAAAATAATATTTGAAACCGAATCGGAACGCGGATTCGGGCACATCCGCGTAGTCGGATCGGCGATCCGATCAAATCCTCCTGCGCAAGTACACGAGCGTGGGTCCCTCCTTTCGACGAACCCCTCCAGGTGCGTGCTTTGGTGGATCCCCATCAAGAAGCTCATTTGGTAAGCTCTTGGAAGTGTGGTGAGACCTCCGGCGATTCTCGGCCCCTCTTCATTGTTCTTAGCCGCCAATTAGTAAGGTTATCCCCAACCACGGACATTTCAGGCTCCAACCCTTATCATAAAACCTCAAAAAAGAAACTCAGTTAAATGTTGCATATAGCCTAGCTGATCAAATATAGTGATGAGGAAACTGAAGCAGCATAAAGAGAAATCTTACACTAATACCTAGTTAAGATTAGACAAATTAGTTGGGAACTTGTAGGGTATGCTCCTTTTGAAAGTATTGGACCGGACTGAAAGTACAAATTATTTCATAATTTCATCATGTGTCTTAGATTTTAATGTAATTAATAAGTAATAGGATTTACCTAAGAAATATGAATAATCCGATCCGCATGAAAAATGAGAAGAAATTTACTCAATTTTCAATAGGACTCGAGCATAGCTTCAATGATCAAATATAGTGATGAGAAAACTGAATAAACATAAAGAAGCAATCTTGAACTAAATTCCTAGTTAAAATTAATCAAATTGATTCTGAACTTGTAAAGTGCATACCTTCTGATCTAATTGGAAGGATTATCAATACAATTTACTTCATATTTCATCTTGATGTGTAATTAACAAGTAATTGGCTTGGTGATACGCATACATTTGGATCCTCCATGACACGCGGGGACTGCCACAATAATCACAAAGGCATACGAGGAGACATCTCGAGAATATGTCATGTCATAATTGTAGCTTATTATTAGAAAATTAAGAGGTGTCTTTAATGTCAGTAATATGAGACTATCCTGAGTCGTATTTATTAGGCATGCTTTTACTATTAAGAATTAAGAGTTATATTAGGTGTGCCCATGAGGCCTATAAGGATAGCTCTTGTATATGTGAGGGAACCTTTGGATCTAGGGTCTTGTATCTCTCTTGGAGAGAAAACTCTGAGGGTAACCGGACCAAAATAATTGAAGCGATCACGTCCCTGAATCATTCTTGCATTTACTTCTAATAGTAAAATATTGTTCTTGAGTGTTCATTCTTCTCCTCCCTAAACCCTAATTATTTCTATAGTGTATTTGATGCATCCTTCGTCACATCTTAAGTCACACATTTTATTTTCCAGCCTTTATTTATTTAGCACGTATTTCTTTCGCACATTTTTTTTAAAATTTGAAGTTGGTTGGCTCATCGGGTTGACCACTCGATGAGACCCTGAATAAAGAGACCCGGTAATTTAGGTAGTTAGAACGATAAAGGCAAACTTAAATTATTTAGGGACACATAAGTTTAATCGTAGAGAAATCAACTCAAAAGGAAGCTCAAAGCCCGGTCAAAAGGAAATATATATTTGGCACTAATATTTGGAAACCCAAAAGATCAGGAATTCATTATTCAAATAATGTTTGTATGGAAAGAATGTATAAGGAATGTAAATGTTGGCAAAAAATCAAAGCTGCCCTCTATTTAGAAGCCTCCCTGTGAAAGAGAAGGGGGAACCAGAATAGACAGAATCGAACCTTTTTGATTCTCTATTCCGCCGGTCAAGCCACCGCTCGAATCCCCATTTTCCTTCATCGTCCTTGCGCACGACTTCAATCAGAGTCCAGTTCGATTGCGCCTCCCCCAGTCGAGCGTCGACAACTCCTCTGGGCGCCTCCAGCAATTCGTCTGAGTTTTGCGCTCGCCAGATCGTCGTCGACGTCGGGACTCTATCCCGACGACCTGGGTGGCGTCCAGTGTCGGCGAAGTAGTTCTCCACTCCAGCGTCCGTCTTCCCTGATTAGGTCGTCGCCGACCTCACTATTGACTTTGGCGGCCTTCCAATTGGCGTCGACGTCGACTCACTTATTCAGCCAATCCACTGTGACTCTTCCTTGCGTTGATTCCTACTTTGTGCTGACTGTGCTTGGACAGGAATAAAGCCCTGGGTAACCTCGCTGCCTCTTGCTACTCATATTGGATTAATTTTATGTGTCCTAATTAATTAATTAATTTAAGCTTGCCTCAATGTTCGAACTACTTTTATTGTCGCTGATTATCCATAAATTGTTACTTGTGAATTTGCTTGTGAATCTACAAATCCCGCCACGGTTCAACTCGTTAAACGCTTGAGGGAACTTCTTTCAAATAACGATTAACGGATCTGTGGGAGTTTATAGTTGAGAGTAGTACTAAGTGCGAAAATTTCGTTTTGGTCCCTTCGGCTTGTATTAACTTAAACCAAATAGCCCACGAAACATAATTTATTTTCAAAACCTAAATTCCGGTCTACATCAGTATCAATGATCTGACCTACCGTTCTCCGCCAACTACCTCTCAATAGTTGGGTACATGCACACGGATCAACACACCCACCTCAAGACACCATCAACATTTTGAAAGCCAAGATGGATAGGCTCGCCACTGCCGATCCTGCTCTTAACACCATTGCTCGTTACCAGACCTTGCCACCCTAAGTGCATCCTTCATTCCAAGTAACACCTAACCCAACTGCCCTCTCTTACGCTCCCTCCTACACACATCCACGAACCACAAACAAACACTTAGTACATTGACCGTCACTTTTCAGACCATAGAAACCAAACCAACACCATCTAAGTTGACCCTGATGTCATTTCGTGTAGGAACAACTCTGTTTTTGTCTCCACCATAAAAAAAACCATTTGTAGTTTGAAAGCCAAGATGGATAGGCTCACCCTCACCGATCTCGTGCTTAACACCCTTATACATTACCAGATCTTACAACCCTAGTGCATCCTTCGAAAGAAACCATCCGTAGTTTGAAAGCCAAGATGGATAGGCTCACCCTCACCGATCCCGTGCTTAGCACCCTTGTACATTACCAGATCTTACAACCCTAGTGCATCCTTCATTCTAAGTAACACCTAACCCGACTGTCCTCTCTTACGCTCCCTCTCACACACATCTACGAACCACAAACAAACCCTTAGAACATTGACCGTCCATTTTTTGTACCACAGGAACCATACCAACACTATCCAAGTTTACCTTGATGTCATTGTTTGTAGCAACAACTCAGTCTTCCACCAGCAACCTTATCTTACCTGCGTCTATCGTCTCCACCATACAATAGGAAACAACCTCTAATTTTTCATCCCAGCAGGAGGCAAATATATTGCTTGTGAACTCTATCGTCACTCAGCACGCCTCTCATCATTTCACTTTACATACACTAACCGCTCCATCCCTTCACATCGAGACCCCCCCCCCCCCCGTCTAATGTGTTTCCCTCTGTCTAATGTTAATTTTGCATGCCCCCATGAAGTGCTCTAGCTCACTCTTTCCAAACGCAGTGGGCCCCATATAACTATCCCAATAAATATTTTCATTCCCTCATAACATACTCGCATCCCACATTAATGACCACATCCCAAGCAACTCTAACTAATATCCCAGCACCCATATAAATTCCAGCAAAGCTGCACATCCCCAATCCCTCCAACCTAGCATGTATTGCACCACCACATCCAGCCGCGTCATCCAAGATTCAAGCACAGTTTCACCATCTTCTACATATAGGATTCAAACCCATAGACACGTCCCTAGTGATATCACAAAACACGCAATACTCCATCTTGACACCGTCCATACCCCTAGTGACCTTGGCGTTTCTCCTGGTGCCGACAGTTGAACTTGTATCGTTGTCCTCAAAAACTAAATTTCCGTGGTCGTGACAAGTGTAGACACCCCCTATGGCCCTATCTATACCATGCATATGATGGCTGCAATGGAAATTTTAAGCACCAATCTTTTCTATGATCGGCATGCATTCTCTGCTAACCACCTTGAAATAACCCAGTCTCCCAGCAAGCTAGTAAGCACTAGGAAAAAAAGTTAAGGATCTAGAAAACCGGACCAGCATTGCACTCAATATTAAGTCATCTAACGACAATGCCTTTCACACCACTCTGACTTGAGGGCAAGCTTGATTTTCACGTGGTGGTCAGTGATACAAAGATATCAGTCACAAGAAAATGGTCAAGAGGACTTGCTCAAAGACACACACAACGCTCGGGGACAAACTTAAGAGTCAGTAAGACTCTAGAGCATCATGCACTGCCTTCTTACTACTGCCTTAGGCATAACTTTATTTAACAGGGATATCTTTATTATTAGAAATTTTTAAGAGCGCCCATAACACCCCCACAGAGTTGGTGGGGCATTAGGCATATCTTTATTATTAATAAGTAATTGTCATTTTTAGGTGCCCCCATAAAGCTCTAAAGAGTTGGCGGAGAATCATCCTCGAGTTATTGCTGTATTTTCTTTTTGTTAGTGAAACTTTGATCCCCCAACCACCACCACCACTCGTTCAAGCAATTTCTATTGTGTACCAACTTAGGAAATGTGAATAAATCCTGGAAAACCTACTGAAAATGAGAAGAAATTTATCCAACTATCAGCATGACTAGTGCCCTTTTCAAAAAAAAATAATCAACTTTTCATCAATAGTACAAGAAAAGTAAAAAAAGAAAACTTAATTCCTCAATCAAACAAGTAGATAAAAACAAATTTCAGTCCGGTCTTTTATTATTCACACACATCCATGTCTTTTCCATTTAATCTCTTTCAATTTTTTCAAGTAAACGAGAGCTGCGGTTTTCTTGCAAGAAACAAATTAAATAGAAAATATTTTATTGGGGGAAACAATCTAAGAGAATTCCGTACCTGTTCAATGAGTGATATTAAAGAAGCTAAGCAGTAAATATCCCTTGATCCCTTCGCATGTCGCACTGAAGTAAATCCCAGAAGAGAATAACGCTCGGAGAATAACTGAAAAGTTATTGTAATGAATGTTACAAAGTAATGAGAAAATAATCATTATGAATTGTGATTATCTATTACTATTGTTGGAAAAGCTCAAAGCTTGTATGTATTGCTTCTATATCAAAATACAAGGAGAGAATACAAATATATAGGGGAGAAAAGGAGAAAAGAAATCCTATACAATGATGTGGGACTAAAAGGAGAAGAAGAAAGGAGGAGAAAACAAGGGCCCAATATGGGCCCATTTACATGGGCTTTTCTAACGCTCCCCCGCAAGCTGGAGCATACAAATCGTATGCACCAAGCTTGGACAAGCACTGATAGAAGAGCGTACTGGGAAGAGCTTTAGTGAACACATCCGCAACTTGTTCTGTCCCGGGAACATGCTTCAAGTCAATCTTCTTCATTAGAACCTTTTCTCTGATGAAGTGGCAGTCAACTTCAATATGTTTAGTTCTCTCGTGGAATACCGGGTTCTTGGCAATATGTATTGCCGCTTGGCTATCACAAAGGAGAAGCGCTGGGGAAGGAAGTCGTACACCAAGATCGGTAAGAAGACTCTCCAGCCATGTTAGTTCAGATACTACAGACGTCATTGCCCGGTATTCAGCCTCAGCAGATGATCGAGCTACAACGGCTTGTTTCTTGCTCCGACATGTAATCAAATGTCCTCCAAAATATGTGCAAAACCCACTGGTTGACCGTCGGTCATCAAGAGAACCAGCGTAATCAGCATCCGAGTAAGCTATCAATGTAGGAGCTGAAGATGAGGTCTTGTCGACCAATCCTTGACCAGGGGCCGTTTTGAGGTATCTGAGAATGCGTTCAACGGCGTGAAGATGAGATTTTCGGGGAGAATGCATATACCGGCTGACAATACCAACGGCAAAGGATATGTCCGGTCTAGTTACCGTGAGGTAGATCAATTTTTCAACTAGACGATGATAGTATTCAGGATTCTCAAGTAAGAGATCTGAGTCGGAAGCCTGAGCACATAACTTGTGATTCACATCCATTGGGGTATTGATCGGCTTACACCCCGAATAACCTGCATCATGAAGAAGGTCGAGACAATACTTCCGCTGGGAGAGGACGAGACCATCTGGCCGTCTAGCTACCTCAAGGCCCAAAAAATACTGGAGGGGTCCCAGATCCTTTGTTTGAAAAACTGTACCGAGATGTCGTTTGACCTCCTGTATTCCCTGTGAGTCATCGCCCGTAATGATGATGTCATCAACATAAACTAACAAAAGAACTGTCCCCGCTGTACGGTGGCGAGTGAACATGGAGAAGTCTGTCGTGCTGCGAGAAAATCCAACCTCCCGAAGAGCTTTGCTGAACCTGTCGAACCAAGCCCGTGGTGATTGTTTGAGGCCATACAGAGCTTTCTGAAGACGGCAAACCTGAGACTCCCCCGTGGTCTCAAACCCGGGAGGTTGTTGCATATAGACAGTCTTTTGCAAGTCGCCATTCAAAAAGGCATTCTTAATATCCAGTTGCAGTAAGGGCCACCGGCGATGGACAGCCACCGAGATAAGAACACGAACGGTGTTGAGTTTGGCCACCGGGGAAAAAGTTTCCTCATAGTCCAGCCCGGGTTGTTGAGTGAAGCCGCGGGCGACGAGCCGAGCCTTGAGACGGTCAATCGTCCCATCAGCGGCGTGTTTGATGACGAAGACCCACTTACACCCAACCGGTTTCTGACCCGGGGGAAGCGGTGCGAGAGTCCAGGTCTGGTTGGCCCAGAGGGCCGCCATTTCCTCCTCCATGGCAGCCTTCCAGCCGGGATGTGCTAGCGCCTCCTGCACAGTGTTAGGAACCGAAATAGAGGAAAGAGAAGTGGCAAAGGTGTGTAGGTGGGGGAAAAGGCGATGCAAGGAGACATAATTCGTCATAGGATGAGCGGTGGAGGGAGATACCTGATCAGCAGAGCGCGGGGTAGTCGTGTTAGAGGCCGACGGCAGAGGGGCAGCGGAGCAGGGGGGAAGGCGGCGAGAGTAAACCTGGATAACAGGCGGCCTGGAGGGAGCAGGTGGAGGGAAAGAAGAGGGAGCAGGTGGAGAGGGAGCAGGTGGAGAGAAAGAAGGGCGTGGGGAAACAGGCGCAGTAGTAGGGATGACGGGCCGGGGTAGAGGGAGCGGTGGAGATGGCGGCGTGGAGGAAGGAGTAGGGGAGAAGAATGGTTGATCTTCCCAAAAAGTAACATCGGCGGAGACGATGACCTTCCGAGTACCCGGAGAGTAGCATAGGTAACCCTTTTGGGTGCGAGAGTAGCCGACAAAAATGGATTTGGCGGCCCGGGGGTCCAACTTATCGGAGGAGGGACCCAGGAGGTGAACAAAACAGGTGCAGCCAAAGACCCGTGGGGTAAGAGGGAAAGCCAGAGTGGAGGGGAAGAGGAGACTGAATGGGGTGGCAAAGTTGAGAACCGAGGAAGGGAGGCGGTTTATGAGGAAGCAGGCAGTGGAAACCGCAAAGTTCCAGTAATGTTTTGGAACCTGCATTTGGATCATGAGAGAGCGGGCCACGTCGAGCAGGTGGCGGTTCTTCCGTTCAGCAACCCCATTTTGTTGGGGGGTATAGGGACAGGAGGTGTGATGAAGAACACCGAACTCAGCACAGAGGGTGGCAAATTCATGGCCGGTGTATTCGCGAGCGTTATCGGTGCGCACGGTTTTAATAGTGGTGGAGAATTGCGTGCGAGTTTCTTGGATGAAGGCGCGAAATATGCGAGGGAGCTCGGAGCGGTCCCGAAGGAGGTAAAGTCATGTGGTGCGAGAGTAATCATCAATGAAGGTGAGAAAATAACGGTAACCAGAGATACTGGTAACTTTAAAAGGACCCCAGATATCGGAATGGAGTAAATCAAAGGGAGCAGCGCTCCGAGTACAATGAGCAGGAAAAGAAGTACGCGGCTGTTTGCCGTAAATACAGGAATCACAATGAAAAACAGGTAAAGAAACATCAGGCAGGGCCTTTCGGAGAACAGGAAGAGGAGCATGTCCAAGGCGACGATGCCAGTCCACAGCGGAGACAGAAGAGAGAATAGTCGGAGAGGTATCCAGAAGGTAGAGCCCGTTCTGCAGTCGTCCGCTAACAAAGATAGTCCGCGTCTGCCGATCCTGTATCAAAAAAGAAGAGGGAGTAAATGTGACGGAACAATCCATATCATGAGTGAGGCGGCCAATAGAAAGTAAGTTAAACGGAGAGCTCGGAACATAAAGAGTCGAGCGAAGAGAGAGGGATGGGGCAAGAGAGAGGTCGGCACAGCCGGAGACCGGAGCAGTCGCACCATTAGCGACAGTGATATACTTCGGATGAGGAGCATCCGAGTACTGGAGAGGCCGCAGCGAGGTGATGTGATGAGTAGCTCCGGAGTCCAAGATCCAATGCGGACCGGAGGAAAGGCAAGTAATACCTGCAGTAGAGGTGGAAGCAACAGAGGCAGGAGGAGGGCTAAGAAGTCCTTGGAGGTGCTGAAGCTGGAGGCGCACAGACGCAAGGTCAGGACCAGTGGAGGAGGAGCCATCAGCAGCGGCCGCAGTGGGGCGAGGAGGATAGCCATGTTTCTTGTAGCAAACAGCATCCGTGTGGCCATCCCGGCCGCAGTAGGAGCACTTGGAGCGGGCACGACCCCCACGTCCCCTTCCGCGAGAGCCGGAACGGCTACCGCGAGCAGAAGGCGGTTGGGGAAGTAAGGGAGGAGGGGCCTGCTGAAGAAGAGCCGGAGAGGAGGGTGCCGGAGGATCCAGAGGTGGTGAAACGCGAAGGAGCATAGAGCAAACATCCGAGAGAGAGGGAGTAGAAGCCGAAGCCAATACTTGAGCCCGAATGCTCTGAAGGTGAGGTGGGACCCGAGCCATCATCATGGCAATGCAGACGGCCTCCTTTTGCGCGCGTTGAGCAGCAAGATCGGTGGTAGAAGGCTGATGCTGGATCCAGGCCTCGGCCAGAGTTTTGGCCCGAGCAACAAAAGAGGTCATGTCAGCCGCCCCACCAGCATCAAGGGACTGAAGGTCGGTAATAATGTCATAGAGGTGTTGAAGACTATCCTTTCCAGAGTATAAGGAGTGAAGCTCCTCCCACATGGCTTTGGCGGTCTCATGGTACATGACCATTTGATATGGCTCACCCTCTAGAGAATTAAGAAGTCATGTTTGAACTCGGCCGTCATTGCGTAGCCACTCCTCCGTATTGGGAACAGGAGGAGCGTTAGTAAGGTGAAGCACAAGGCCCTTGGCCTGAAGAACACGCCGAACAGAGTGGACCCATGGAACAAAGTTTTTCGTCCCAGATAAGGATATAGTGGTGATCCGCAACTCATCGCGAAGATCTGGAAGAGAGGCCGGGCGGTCAGCAGGAGGAGTAACCGCTTGTCCGGTAGAGTTAACAGAGGAACCCATTGAGTCGGGGAAGACCGCTGCGAATTGGAGGGGTAGAGACCGCGCGAGAAGGAGAAAAAGAAGAAAAAGTTGCCGCGGTGAGAACAAACCGCGCGACTAGCAGAGGAAAGACTGCGGGGGGGAACGCGCGCGGCTAGAGCAGAGAGGCCGCGAGTAGGAACTCGAGCGGCGAGGAGAGAGAGGTCGCGAGTAGAAGCTCGAGCGGCTAGAGGAGAGAGGCCGCGAGTAGGAACTCGAGCGGCTAGAGGAGAGAGGCCGCGAGTAGGAACTCGAGAGGCTAGAGGAGAGAGGCCGCGAGAAGGAACTCGAGCGGCTAGGAGAGAGAGGCCGCGAGTAGGAACTCGAGCGGCTAGAGGAGAGAGGCCGTGAGTAGGAACTCGAGCGGCTAGAGGAGAGAGGCCGCGAGTAGGAACTCGAGCGGCTAGAGGAGAGAGGCCGCGAGGGGGGGACTCGAGCGGCGAGAGAAGAGAGGCCGCGAGGAGGAACTCGAGCGGCTAGAGGCAGACAGACCGCAAGCGGCAAGCAGACAAACCGCAAGCGGCTAGAAGTAGAGAGAAGTGGGTCACACGGGAGAGAGTAGAAGATATAAAAGGGGGCAGTCGGCAGAGGGGTGGAGCCACGGGAGGGAGAGAGGAAGAGGAGAGACAGCGGCTTAAGAGGGAGAAGTCGCTGAGAGAAGAGATGGGCTGGAACAGGCCGCTACCCGGGCGGGTAGAGGAGGAGGCCGCAGAGGGAGAGCGGATAGGCGGAGAAGCAAAGCCGGGCGGTTAGAAAAGGGGAAACCGCGAGACCGGAGAACCTGGCTCTGATACCATGTTGGAAAAGCTCAAAGCTTGTATGTATTGCTTCTATATCAAAATACAAGGAGAGAATACAAATATATAGGAGAGAAAATGAGAGAAGAAATCCTATACAATGATGTGGGACTAAAAGGAGAAGAAGAAAGGAGGAGAAAACAAGGGCTCAATATGGGCCCATTTACATGGGCTTTTCTAACAACTATATAAAACAAAACCTCCTCTATAATGCAACATTGGGCCTCTCCACTTTTCCTTTTATTTTATATCTTAATACCCACTTCATAAGAGAGAAAGTGAGAGAGGAAGAGAGACAAAGAGACTCCACATGCACAACTACTAGTCTCTTACAAAGATAAGAGAGATGCATGTTAGCTTAGTAGAAATGACGATTTCAACTAAGTACAGCATAAGTGAGAAAAACAATATACAATGTACAACTTTATTATGTGCAACTGTCCAAGGAAACTTACAGCATCCCTAAACAAAAAGTAGTAAAAATAATCCCTCCAGGAAACCAGAAAATAAAGAGAGGATATTTGCATATGTGTGAGAAGGGGAGCCTTGGCGCACAAGTTGAGGTGTTGCCGTGTTACCTTGAGGGCATGGATTCGAGTCTTGCAAGCAGCAACTTGCAAACATGTAGGGTAAGGTTTGTCTACATTTCACCTTTGTGATGGGATCCTTCCCCATACCCTCGCAATGCAGGGATGTTTTGTGCACTGGGCTGCCCTTTTTTTAATTGCATATGTATGAACAAAATTAATAAAAAGTTAAAAACACATACATTGATGAATAACGTGAACAAAAGCAATCCGAATTATAATGTTGAGCAGAATATATCTAAATGGTAATAGGTAAACGCTTTTATTTTTATTTTTATTTTTATCATTATGAAATATATTGCTCGAAGAAGTATTTTAGTACCAATTTTAATAAATAAACGTATGTTCAAGATTGCATAAATTAAAAATGATCGAACTTATGAATTAGGAAATTAGGCTAGAAGAAAGGGTTATAAAATTTACGTGAATTACATAGAATCAGTTTGATTTTTATGATAGGTCTATTATTAAAGTAATTTTTGTGTCAAAATAATTAATGAAAAATATTGAAAGCAAAGAAAAGATCTACATAAGTTTTTTATTAATCATAAAAACGTGCATGATCGAGTACAATATTTGATTAGTTGCGCATTTAGAAAAAATATGTAAAATATATGCTCGAATTTTTCGAAATATAATTTTATTAAAAATAGTTATGGTACAACTCGGGTTGGTTTGGATGATTGGATCGGGTCCTCTCAAAAAAAGGAACAAAAGCATATAGGTTAGTTTCTAGTTTTTTCGGAACCGGAAATGACCCATGAATCCAAGGTTCGGAACAGATCCGAACCGCGAAGCTCGGGTTGGTTCTCAGTTCTACTCTCACTGTATTAAAATTTTCACACATGTCTATATTGGCATTGCCAAACTTGTAATATAATATAAGTATATAACTATACAAGGGTAAATGAAACCTTTAAGCCATGTCGAGTCTGTTGACAAAAAAAATAAGAAAATGTTTGAATCAAATATTGTGTTTAATTGTTTATAATATATGTACTTTCACCTCTTAGACTCCTACACCAAATGAAATCAATAGAAATGCAACTTAATAAGAAAGAATAAGTCAATAACTTTGCAGTTTGCATCTTAAATATAAGATGGTAAAAATAAAGTAATTGCAAATGTGAAATTTAGGGGTGTAGATACAAGTAAGGGTTCAACAATAAATTGTACAGATTTTATGACCTAAATAATTGCTTAATAAGTTAATTTTAATAATTGGTTCTTGGTTTGGGTACACAACAATAAGAACCAAGAACTGAACTGTATAGTCCGTTCTAAAATTTTTGGACCCAGATCCAAATCGAGACTCATGAGAACCGACCCGAACTGCTCGGTTCCGGTCGGTTCACATTTCTTCAGTTTTTTTTTTGCACAACAGAGATATTTTTATTCACAGTAAGTTTACATCAAGAATCAGTATTTGGTCCTAATATTTTTGTATTGGTTATGTAAATGATTATAAGAAATGTTCAAAACAAATTGCATTTTGTAGAAGTAGAGAAACCTCCAACCTTGTATATACTACTTGAATGAATAATTACAAGTATGAATACATTTATATAGGAAGAGAGTAAGGAGAGAAGATCCCAATCCAAGATGTGGGACTAAAAATAAGAAATAAATTGGCCTTATAAATGGGCCTTTACACGGTCTTTTCTAACACTCCCCCGCAAGCTGGAGCGTACAAATCGTAGGCGCCAAGCTTGGATAAAAACTGGTAGTATAACGGTCTGGAGAGAGGTTTGGTCAAAATATCGGCAACTTGATTTGTAGCAGAAACATGCTCCAGGTCTACCTTCTTTGACTGAACTTTTTCCCGAATAAAGTGGCAGTCAACTTCAATATGCTTTGTGCGTTCGTGAAATACCAGGTTCTTGGCAATATGTATTGCTGCTTGACTATCACAAAATAGGATCGCCGGTGATGAGAGACGGACACCCAAATCTCCCAGAAGGCTCTCAAGCCATGTTAACTCGGACACTACCGAAGCCATGGCCCGGTACTCAGCTTCAGCAGAAGATCTAGCAACCACATTCTGTTTTTTGCTACGCCAGGTTATGAGATGACCACCAAAGTAGGTACAGAAACCAGATGTAGAGCGCCTATCATCAACAGATCCTGCATAGTCAGCGTCCGAGTATGCAACGAGGGATAGTGATGTGGATGGCTTGTACAGAAGCCCTTGTCCTGGAGCGTTCTTGAGATACCGAAGAATGCGCTCGACAGCTTGAAGATGAGATGTCCTAGGAGCATGCATAAATCGGCTCACAACTCCAACGGCAAAGGAGATGTCTGGCCGAGTAACTGTGAGGTAGATCAGTTTCCCAACCAGGCGTCTGTAGTATTCCGAATTTGTAAGTAGCTCATCGGAGTCAGAACTATGGGCCGAGAGCCTATGATTAGCATCCATTGGAGTATCTGTAGGTTTGCATCCCGAATAACCAGCATCATGAAGAAGATTCATACAATACTTCTTTTGAGATAATACAAGGCCATCAGGCCGTCGTGCAACCTCAAGCCCAAGAAAATACCGTAGGTTACCAAGATCTTTGGTCTGAAATGCGGAGTTTAATTGTTGCTTGGTATGTAGTATTCCTGTAGTGTCATCTCCAGTGATGAGGATGTCGTCAACATAAACAAGTAGAATCACAGTTCCGGTTGGCTGGTGTCGTGTGAAGAGAGAGAAGTTAGCCGAGCTCCTAGTAAAGCCAATATCGCGGACTACCTTGCTGAATTTGTCAAACCAGGCACGCGGGGACTGTTTGAGACCATAAATGGATTTTCGAAGATGACACACCCGAGACTCCCCCGTGGTCTCAAACCCGGGTGGTTGATGCATATAAACAGTTTCCTGGAGATCACCATTGAGAAAGGCATTCTACACATCCAGCTGATAGAGAGGCCAATGACGATGCACAACCAAGGAAAGAAGAACCCGGACCGTGTTCAATTTGGCCACGGGAGAGAAAGTTTCCTCGTAATCAAGGCCGTGTTGCTGAGTAAAACCCCGGGCCACGAGGCGGGCCTTCAGACGCTCAACAGACCCATCCGCGGTATGTTTGACAACAAAGACTCACTTGCAGCTGACACAGTGTTGGTCAGCAGGAAGGGACACGAGATCCCAAGTCTGATTAGCCCAAAGAGCCCTCATTTCATCCTCCATTGCTGCCCGCCAGCCGGGGTGGCGAAGCGCCTCCTGCACAGTGTTAGGAATAGAAATCGAGGAAAGAGAAGAGGCAAAGGCGTAGAGAGGGGGAGCGAGCCGGTGGAGAGAGACGTAGTTGGCGAGGGGATGAGCCGTAGAAGCAGGAGCAGAATCCGCCGATACCGGAGTCTCACTGGGAGCAGGGAACCATCCTTGGAGCCGCGACGAGTATAGACACGAATAACGGGCGGAGGAACTTTGGGAGCAGGAAGAGAGGAGGAGGGTAGAAAGGAAGGTGCTGTGGGAACCGCAGGGCGAGGCAGAGCAGGAGAGGAACTCGGGGAGGAGGAAGGTGAGTGAAAGGGCTGGTCTTCGCAGAAGGTGACATCCGCGGAGACAACCGTCCGGCCAGTGGAAGGGGAGTAGCAAACATACCCCTTTTGAGTACGGGAGTAGTCCACAAACATATATTTGGCCGCACGAGGAGCGAGTTTGTCTAATGAAGGGCCAAGAAGATGAACATAACAGACGCACCCAAAGACTCGTGAAGGTAGAGAGGTGGGTTTGGTAGTAGGTCGAGAGGAACGGCAAAATCAAGAACAGAAGAAGGGAGCCGATTAATGAGATGACAGGCTGTGGAGACGGCGAAATTCCAATATTCGATTGGAACCTGCATTTGAAACATGAGGGAGCGAGCAACATCGAGTAAATGACGATTCTTGCGTTCGGCCACCCCATTTTATTGAGGGGTATAGGCACACGAAGTTTGATGGATAATGCCAAACTCGGTGCAGATGGAGGAGAAGGCGCGCCCTGTATATTCGCGAGCATTATCAGTGCGGAGGATTTTGAGGGGGGTGGCGAACTGCGTACGGACTTCAGTAACAAAGGCACGAAAGACAGATATAAGCTCAGTACGATCATGCAGTAAATAGAGTCACGTAGTACGCGAGTAGTCATCTATAAAAGTGACAAAATATCGATAATCATAGATACTAGGGACCCTGTAAGGACCCCATACATCAGAATGAACTAAGGATAACGGAGTACTACTCCGGGTACAAGTAGGGGGAAAAACAGAACGGTGGTGTTTGCCGTAGATACATGATTCACAAGAAAACTCCTGTAATGGAATATCAGGAAGAGTCCGCTTGAGAATCGGAAGAGGAGCATGGCCAAGGCGACGGTGCCAGTCAACAGACGAGACGGGGGATAGAAGAGTGGGTTGAGTATCCAGGAGGTAAAGCTCATTCACCAGCTGCCCCCTACCAATGATACTCCGGCTGCGACGATCCTGCATAAGAAAGGAAGAAGGAGAAAAAATTATTGAACAGTCAAGGTCGTTTGTCAGGCGACTAACGGACAGCAAATTAAAAGGAGAGCCCGGAACGTGAAGAACCGAGGGAAGAGAAGGGGCCGGGGTAAGTTAGAGGGCGGCAGCACCAGAAACCGGGAGGGTGTCACCATTGGCCACCGTAATACTCGGGGGGTGAGCCAGCTGGAGATATGTGGAGGGCTTCTGGGAAGTAATATGGTGAGTAGCACCAGAATCAACGATCCAGTGAGGGCTGGGAGAGAGACAGGTTATACCTTCCGCAGAAAAGGTCGCAACCGAGTCGGAGGAGCGGCTAAGAACACCCTGGAGCTGATGGAGTTGGGTGCGGAGCTCATCAATATCATGTTGAGTTGTGGAGGCCGGAGCCATGGCAGGAGCAGGAGCATCAGAGGAAGTGGCAGCGAGGTGGGGAGGGAAGCCATGCTTGCTGTAACAGGTGGCCTCCATATGACCACCCCGGCCACAATATGTGCATTTGAGAGACGAGCGGCCACCACGGCCACGGCCCCTGGAGGGAGGCCGGCCACCCCGAGTGGAAGAGCCACGAGAAGGAGGTGGAGTGGGAAGGAGAGGCTGTTGGAGAAGAGCAGGGGCAGAGCCGGAAAGGGCCTCCATAGGAGGCGTAACTCGAAGTAGCATGGAGCAGACGTCAGACAGTGACGGAGTAGTGGTGGAAGAGAGGATCTGGGCCTGAACACTATGCAGGTGAGGCGGAACCCGGGACATCATCATCGCGATGGTAACGGCCTCTTTCTGGGCCCGTTGAGTAGCAAGATCCGTGGTAGGAGGCTGATGTTGAATCCATGCCTCAGCAAGAGTCTTGGCCTGAGCAACAAAGGAAATCATGTCGCCAGGAGAACCAGGAGCAGGATTCTGGAGGCTGGAGATAATATCATAAAGGTGTTGAAGACTGTTTTGCCCAGAGTAAAAGAAGTGGAGCTCTTCCCACATGGCCTTGGTCGTATCATGATACATGGCCATCCGATAGGGTTCGGTGTCCATAGAGTTGAGGAGCCAGGACTGGACCCGACCGTCATCTCGGAGCCAATCATCAGACGGGACAGCAGGGGTAGCTCGAGTCAAGTGGTGGAGAAGACCCTTCGTCTGCAGTACACGACGAACAGAGTGGACCCATTCAACAAAATTACGTTTGCCCGTCAAAGAGATAGTAGTAATGCGCAGTTCATCGCGAAGTTCAGAAGCTGGAGGGGCCTCACGGGCTGGTGGAGCAGAAGTAGCAGCAGATGCGTCGGAGGACATCAAGCTAGCAGAAGAACTAAGCCGGGCGGCTTGACCAGGGAGGCCGGGCGGCTTGGAGAAGAAAGAAGCGGGGCGGCTTGACCAGGGAGGCCGGGCAGCTTGGAGAAGAAAGAAGCCGGGCGGCTTGGAGAAGAAAGAAGCTGGGCGGCTTGACCAGGGAGGTCGGGCGACTTGGAGAAGAAAGAAGCCGCTCGGCTAGTAGAAGGAAGCCGCGCGGCTAGGAGAAGAGGAAGTCGCTCGGCTAGCATAAGGAAGCCGCTCGGCTAGCAGAAGGAAGCCGCTCGGCTAGCAGAATAAGGGAGCCGGGCAGCTTGACAAGGAAGGCCGCGGAGAAGAGGGCGCAGCGGCTGGGAGAAGGAAGCCGCGGGAAGCGGGAAGACACGGGAAGACCGCACGGTCAGAGAGGGAGACCGGACGGGAGAGAAAAGAGAGAAAGAGTGGACCCCACGGGAGAGAAGGTTATAAAAGAGGAAGAGAAGAAGAGAAGAAGTAGGAGGGGAGAGCAGAGGGGAAGATAGAGGAGAAGCGGGTAGAGAGGAACAGGCCGCCGGAAGCGGCGGCTTGGGCAGGAGGGAAACAGGCCGCGCGGTCAGCAGGGTGACCAGGCGGTCAGCAAACAGACAGGCGGTTAGAGGGAGACCGGTGCCTCTGATACCATGTAGAAGTAGAGAAACCTCCAACCTTGTATATACTACTTGAATGAATAATTACAAGTATGAATACATTTATATAGGAAGAGAGTAAGGAGAGAAGATCCCAATCCAAGATGTGGGACTAAAAATAAGAAATAAATGGGCCTTATAAATGGGCCTTTACACGGTCTTTTCTAACACATTTGAAATTATTTGTTTACCAATGATGTAGTTCTACTCAGTGAGAAAACTAAATAATTGGGTTCCATGTGACTGTAGCCCCTCTTTGTCGATGAAACCTATGTCAATGACTCTCCTCACCCTATGTCAATGACTCTCCTCTCTATCGACGAACTTCCCCCGACTTCTCTGTGACTGTAGCTCCTCTTTAATTTTCTTTGACAATTGACTAACTCCTACATGACAGTTGATTAGATCTCCTCAGCTATTATGTAGCTTTAATTGCTCTCTCACTCGACAATCTCTTTTCTCTGTTGACTAAATCCTTTGTGCCTATGACCTTATAACTATGGTTTATACCATTATTTTGGTTATAACTGGCTACTTTACGACTGTAGTTCTCTACCCCCATCTTGTTTGTAATTTCAGTGGCTCCTCTCAGTGCTCTGTGAATATAGGGTTGTTACTGATCCAACTTCGAGAAGAGCGAGTAACTCCGAGTTGGCTCGAATTAGAATTGAGCGGACTCAAAATAGACTTGGGCTCGGATCGATTTGAGCCATGTTCGAACTGGCTAAAAATTATCTGGTTTCGAGCCAACTTGAAATGATTCCAGAGCTAGCCCGAAATTACTATGAGAGTTGGGGCTTGAGAAGTCAAGGGAAAGAGAACTGTTAGGAACAAGAAGAAAATTGGGAGAGAGAGAGAAGAAATCTAGGGTTTGAGAGAGGGAGGAAGGAATATCTGAGAATACTTGCTTGACCATCGCCAGGAAACCCTAGGGGTATTTATACCCCTTGTCTGGTTCAGCCCCCAACCGCCTTCTTGTTTCAATTAGGGGGGCTGAACCAGATGGTTCAGCCCTGCTTGATGCCGCCTCCTTTCGCTGTCTCTAATATGTTTGTCCCACGAACCAGCCGTTATGAGGATTCATAGCATTCTCTTCCCCTTCAAGAACCAGTTTGTCCCCAAGGTGGAATTCTGGATATAGTTCCTAGAATTCTGGATAAATTATTCCATTTGACAATAATCTCCTGACGGTATTCCGTGTCGCGTTTCTTCCACTTGGTGAGCAGAACCTCCTCAGGGAGTTGTCGTAATTCCCCTCTGTTGGTTGCTTCCGGGAGGGTAGAGCACACATGAGTCGTTCAGACCGGTGTTTATCCACTTGTACTTTCATCTTTTTTGAGCAGTAACGAGATTTTCTCATAAAATGACGAGGGTACGGTCGCAGTCGTGCAACTCATGATCTGTTGAATTTTCTCAAAGTGGTCAACGAGATAGTCTAACGCCAAATTAATATTCTCAGAACTATCAAGATCACACCTTGATCATGCGGAAACCCGGAAAGCAAGCTCAACAACCAAAAGCAATCACAGGGGCAAGCAGATCATATATTTATTTCTTCTTTACAGAGCGGGGTATACATGGCGAGACATGATTTCGCCAGTACAAAGGAACACAGAAAATTACAAGTAAAAATAATTCGAGCGGACAGAACTGGAGACCGCCGAGACCGCATAGTCCGCCAAAGTCGTCGAGGCCGCCCGAACTGCTGCTGCTGCTAAAAGACGAATAGAACACGGAGTCCGCCGAGACCGCGAGGTCGCGCGGACACACCGTTATTCGCTAACTGCTATAAGCTGCTGCTGAACTGAAGAACAGACCGCCTACCCGCCCGAGTCCGGCGGACAGGTTATTGAACTTGGAAAGCTGAAGCAAAGAAACTGACAAGCCGCAGAAGCGACCTGCTGAGACCGCCGATTGAAACCGCAAACTTCACTGATGTTGACCGCAGTCAAAGCCAAACTCCTGGCTCCTCAGTGTTAGTCGTGCAACCTGCAAATAGCAAACAGTACTCTTCAACCCGCGCGGACAGGAAAAACCAGACCGCAACACTTAACCAATACTCAGCTTACTGTTCACTCAGTTACTGTAGATGTGTCGGGGGGTCTATTTATAGGCGAGGTGAGGAGTGTGGTCACCACCCTAGTGAATAGAGACACCGCCCCAGCTCGCGCGCTAAAACCACCCAGTTCGCCAAGTCTGCAAAGACTTGGCCAGACTTCAAACCCGCCAGGCGCCAGGTCAAAGCCAGTCCGCCACCATGCGGACACAATGCCAGCCCGCACAACACAAGCACAGCGTCAGTCCGCCCAACACAAGCACAGCGCCAGTCCGCCACTCAACATAGCACGCGGACACAGCCACAACTCATGATGCATCAGTCCGCACACTTTACGCGGACGAAGCGGCAGTCCACACAGCTCGAGAACAACGCCACAGTCCGCCACGAGTCCACGACCAACAGGCAGTCCGTCCGGTCAACAGCGGACTCTGCGGACACTGCGAACACCATGGACTTGTCACAGAGTGTGACCAAGTCCAGCAGCCCATCAAGCAACTGGCGCGAGCATGGCGGACACAAAAGACCCAGACCGTCAATCATCAAAACAGTCCGCCACAAGACTGGCTAACATCCATCGCATCACCGGAGAGCTCGGCAAAAACCAAAGCCCATCTCCAAAGCCAGTCCGCAAGGGAGGACTCCGCGGACGCAAAACAAGTCCGCTACAACACCGCGGATACAACATCAAATCCGCCCGGTTACCCCAAGAACTGGCTAACTGCAAGGAAGCAGATCAAGTTGAGCACCGCCAACAGACCGCCAAACACAGTCCGCTCAGGCCGCTCCACTAGATGCCCAAGCCGCTAAGACTTCCTTGGCCATAGACCATCCTGGCCGCACACCAGTCCGCCCAGGCCACACACCAGGCCGCACAGGCCGCTCCACAAAAACAGCCAAGCCACCAAGTCCAACCAGGCCAGGTCACCCAGGCCGCAACCATCAGTCCGCCCAGGCCGCGGACTCAGACCGCTCAGACCGCTCAGACCGCCCGGCCTACACCATCACCCACTTTCACTTCACAAATTTCAACACTCCCCCTTGAAGTGAGAAGTGGTGATCAAGCCCAGCAAGCCTCGTAACCGTTGAAATGGCCCCTTCGACAGCGGCTTCGTGAAGATGTCAGCAAGATTGTCTTCACTCTGAACATGTCCAACCATAAGAGATCCCTCCAACACTTTCTCCCTTATGAAATGGTGCTCGATCTCAATATGTTTGGTCCTTGCGTGACACACTGGATTGTTCACCAGTTTGAGAGCACTCTCATTGTCACCACGGAGCAAAGTAGGACCTTGCACTTCCTCATGAACATCCTCTATAAGCCTCCTCAACCAGATGGCTTCTCGAGCAGCCAAGGTCGAAGCCTTGTACTCTGCTTCCGTAGTAGACACTGATACTGAGTCCTGTTTCTTGCTACACCACGAGATGCAAGCTGATCCACAAGTAAAAACATAACCCGAAGTTGATCTCCGATCATCCGAGTCACCACCATAATCAGCATCCGTGTATCCAAGCAAAGAAAAACCTGTGTCCCTTATATAGAGGAGTCCCATATCAGAAGTAGCCCTGACATACTTCAAGATATTCTTTGTTGCCACCAGATGCGACTTCCTTGGCTCTGTCATAAACCGACTTACTCGGCCAACAGCGTAAGCAATGTCTGGCCTTGTAATCGTCAGGTAGATCAAGCTTCCCACTAGAGCTCGGAACATCAAGGGATAAGGAAGAATCATTCCTTCATCTCGTCGAAGCTTCAGACCAAGATCCAGAGGAGTAGAACAACTCTTTCCTTTGCCCATACCGAATCGATTCACAATACGATCCGCATATCCTTTCTGGCAAATGAGTATCTCGCTCTCCTTCCTCTTCACTTCAAGACCAAGAAAGTGATGAAGCTCTTCCAAGTCTTTCATCTCAAAGCGAATAGCTAGCTCAGCCCTGAGCCTAGCTACCTCCTCCTCTGAATTCTCTGTGATGATCATATCATCAACATACAGCAGGACCAAGACTTGAAGCTCTCCTTTCATCTTGATGAACAAGCTGGAATCCGAGTTGGAAGAAAGATATCCGCAGAATTGGAGGTATTCTGTTATCTTCCCATACCAAGCTCTTGGAGCCCGCTTCAACCCGTAGAGAGCCTTTCTGAGCTTGCAGACATAGTCCGGATGAACTTCAGAAACAAAACCAAGTGATTGATCCATGAAGATGTCTTTATCAATTTCTCCGTAAAGAAAAACATTCTTCACATCAAGCTGCCACATTCTTCATCCCTTGCAAGGCGATCACCACCCGAACCGAAGTCATCTTTGCAACTGGACTAAATGTCTCCTCATAGTCTTCTCCATACTGTTGTGAGAATCCTCGAGCAACAAGGCGAGCATTGTATATATCAATGCTCTCATCAGCCTTCTTCTTCAACTTGTACACTCACTTGCAAGTCACTGGAGTAATGTCATCAACCTTGGGCACAAGATCCCAGGTTTCATTTTTCTTGAGAGCAGCAATCTCCTCTTTCATGGCATCTTCCCACTCCTTAACTCCAGTGGCCTCATTGAAGTTTGCAGGCTCTCGCTCATCCAGAGGACCTGCAAAGAAGCAGGAGACAAAACTCACTGCATTCTCATCACAGTATCAGCTGGTGGCTTAACAACCCTCTTTGATCTCCGAAGGGTCTGCTCTTTGCTCACCACCTCCGTTGCTTCTTCAGGCTCAGCTCCATTCCCGGGCAAACTTTGAGCAATGCTCCCCCTGCTTCCTGAACCAGAAGCCTCTGCCTCAGAGCTTGAAGCAACAGGAGCTGCTGGTGATACAGCAAGCTCCTCTTCCAGAACTTCAGCAGCCACCTTCTGCTCTTCATCAACCTTGCTCTCTGGTAGCTCAATCGAGCCTCCTCCATACGACGTCAGTTCATCAAAGACCACGTCTCTTGATACAACAAACTTCTTCGTCGCAGGATTCATGCATTTCCATCCATTCTTCCGCTCATCATATCCTACAAAGACAAGCTTCATTGCCTTTGCATCAAGCTTTGTCCTTGAAGCATCTGGGACATGCACATAGCAAGTTGATCCAAACACCCGAAGGTGTTCCACGTTTGGCTTCTCCTTCAGCAACATCTCAAAGGGAGACTTCATGTTGATCGGACTGAGCGGCATTCGATTGATGACATAAGAAGCACAAGACATCCCCTCTGCCCAGAAGGACCTAGGAATGTCTTTCGCATGAAGCCAACACTTGCAGGTTTCCGTCAGATGACGGATCTTCCACTCCGCTACTCCGTTTTGTTGTGGAGTATGAGCACAAGTAAGCTCTCTTTGGATCCCGTGCTTCCTGCAGAAGTTAGAAAATTCAGAGAAGATAAACTCACCACCGTTGTCTGATTTAACTTCTTGATCCGCAAGCCAAGTCGGCCCTCCACTAGCTCCTTGAACTCCACAAACAACCGGAAAGCTTCTGACTTCTCCTTCAAGAAATATACTCAAGTGTATCTTGAGTAGTCATCAATCAGAATAAGCATGTATCTGCTCCCACCAAGGCTAGCAGTGACAGTTGGTTCCATCAAGTCACCATGGATACACTTCAATGGTCTCTTGCTCCTCGTTTGTGACTTATCAAATGGAAGGCGATGAGCCTTACCGTACTGACACCCCGCGCAAACGTGACCATCGTCAAAGGAAGATAGCTTAGGCAAGCCTCTTATAAGGCTCATGTTTGTCATAGCTTTCAACTTATTCATTCCTACATGCCCCAGCCTCTCGTGTCATATAGCAGCGCTATCATTAGCTCTCATCCGATCAACGTAAGAGTTTGTTGCAAGAACAAACAAGTTCTTAACTCTCCTCCCAACATGAGCAACATCAGCCTTTACCGCTGATACGTTGCGAAGGAACTTCACTTCTGTTGGCCCAAACAGAACGTGATAACCTGCATCTACCGCATTGGTCACAGAGAAGAGGTTCTTCATGCCCGGCACATGATACACACTCCTTAACGTGAGTGGCTCTTTATCACTACCCAAGGACACAACCCCCTCCTTCTCTACTGCATAAACAGTATTATCAGCAGTTATGATAGCTTTGTTACCTGAGTAAGCTTGCAGTGAAGAGAACTTCGACTTGTCTCCGGTGAGGTGATGACCACACCCGGAGTCCACGATCCATTCGTCGTTGAAGTCGACAGCGGACAAAGCACGGACACAAGTGCCCTTCATGAAAGCTCCGCCCCATCCAGCTTCCTCAGTGTTAGAGCAAGCTTCCTCCTTGCATGCAACATGCCCAGGTTGCAGTTTGACCTTGCGGTCACGCTTGAAGTGTCTCCGTTGATGACACCTGTAGCACTTCAAGTTCTTCTTCCAATCCTTCTTAGGAGCATCGCTCCTCTCTGACTGATTAGAAGTTGAAGGCTCATTTTCAGCAGCAGTGTTCTTCTTCTTCCCTTCCCATCTCTTCTTCTTCTTGCCTGTGAACAGCGCTTCACTACCTCCTTCAGAGATAGTCGCTCCTGTCATCTGTCTGGCCAAACTTTCCTGCGAAGCAAGCAGGTTCTCAAGCTCCAGCAGAGATGGCTGAGTTGCCCAGCCTTAAACAGAGGTTACAAAGGCAACATACTCCTTCCGCAAGCCGCGGATAATGTGTCTTTTCAACTTGGCCTCAGAGATAGGCTCATCAGGATCAAGCGCTGATATCTCAGCACACAGGCTCTTCATCTTCAGAAAAAACTTCGAGATGGTCAGGTCTCCTTGAGTTGTCCTGGCCAACTCATTCTCCAGGAACTGTAGCCTCGCCACATTCTTCCTGTTGAACAACCCATCAATAGTTGTCCAAATATCAGCAGCCGACTCACATCCAATGATGTGATCAAACAGCTCCGGTGAAACAGCCCTCTTGAGGGTAAACTCAGCATTTGCATTTGTTTTCCTCCAGACTCTCACCTGCTCAGTCGTCCCAAACGCAGCAGTAACTTCCTGTCTGTCGTCACCACCGACGACCTCTCATAGCTCCTCGCCCAGAAGAAACCTCTTCATGCACGACTTCTACTTCTTAAAGTTAGTCGTGGTTAAGAGTTCAATACTCAGATCTCTTGCATAGTTCCCTTCCATTGCAGCAACCTTGGTTAAGCTTCCAAAAGCACAGAGTAACAACACAAGTTTATCACCGCTCAGGCAACTGAACCTCGCTTTGATACCATGTTGAATTTCTCAAAGTGGTCAACGAGATAGTCTAACGCCAAATTAATATTCTCAGAACTATCAAGATCACACATTGATCATGCGGAAACCCGGAAAGCAAGCTCAACAACCAAAAGCAATCACAGGGGCAAGCAGATCATATATTTATTTCTTCTTTACAGAGCGAGGTATACATGACGAGACATAATTTCGCCAGTACAAAGGAACACAGAAAATTACAAGTAAAAACAATTCGAGCGGACAGAACTGGAGTCCGCCGAGACCGCCCAGTCCGCCAAAGTTGTCGAGGCCGCCCGAACTGCTGCTGCTGCTAGAAGACGAATAGAACACGGAGTCCGCCGAGACCGCGAGGTCGCGCGGACACACCGTTATTCGCTGACTGCTACAAGTTGTTGCTGAACTGAAGAACAGACCGCCTACCCGCCCGAGTCCCGCGGACAGGTTATTGAACTTGGAAAGCTGAAGCAGAGAAACTGACAAGCCGCAGAAGCGACCTGCTGAGACCGCCGATTGAAACCGCAAACTTCACTGATGCTGACCGCAGTCAAAGCCAAACTCCTGGCTCCTCAGTGTTAGTCGCGCAACCTGCAAACAGCAAACAGTACTCTTCAACCCGCGCGGACAGGAAAAACCAGACCGCAACACTTAACCAAGACTCAACTTAATGTTCACTCAGTTACTGTAGATGTGTCGGGGGGTCTATTTATAGGCGAGGTGAGGAGTGTGGTCACCACCCTAGTGAATAGAGTCACCGCCCCAGCTCGCGCGCTAACACCACCCAGTCCGCCAAGTCCGCAAAGACTTGGCCAGACTTCAAACCTGCCAGGAGCCAGGTTAAAGCCAGTCCGCCACCATGTAACGCCCCCGAATTTTCGGCAATTATTTAAGTTCTCGTTTGGCGTTACGTTGGCGCATTCCCGGCTCGTGCCGTTGTTAGAGTACCTCGTTAGGTGTTCTTAGAGGTTTTAGCCTGTTGTATGGTTTCCCCAGCTAGCCGGTGTCTGTTTTGGAGGCCCGGCTGAGCCTCTTAGGGAATCCCTGTACCTTGGCTTCGGGCGAGGTTTGCCCAAGTGTGTGGTCGTCGGAGGTTGTGTCCGACTTCGCCGATGTTTTCGTAGCCCGAGTGTTTAGCTACGGTGCGGATTTGGTCGGAATCCGAGAACGTTAGTTTTCGCGCCTTTTCGACGGTCGCTAGTTAGCGAGCCGTCATTTATGTGAGCGTATTTGCATGTTTACGCATTTAGGGCATAACGAGCGATTTGGACGTGTCGTTGCGTAATTGCACGTGCACGTGCTTGCAAGGTTTGTAAGTAGTACGTGCGCGTGCGTGTGCTTGCGTCCGGGGTAGGAAATTTGTGTGCGTGAATGCATGTTAATAGACGTGTACATGTATTTTAGTGCTTGTAGCTAGTGTGGTTAGCGGTTGTCTTAGTCAGTTAATAAGTATATTTATATGTGTGTGTAGGAATATATATATATGTGTGTGTATTTATGAGTATGTATAAATATATGTATATATATGTGTATTTTTGTGTGTGTGTAAATATATATGTGAGAGTGTGGTGTGCAAATATATAAGGATGTATAAGTAAATAATAGGTTTATATATATATTCTTTGCCACCGGTTAGGTTAGAAATCCCCCCAAACCCGACGCAGGCGACCGAGCGGAAGAAGAAGTCGGGCAGAAGCCTCCCGCAGCGCTCCGGCCGCCCGTTCGCCGGCCATTTCTGCCCGGATCTCCAGTTCGAGGCCGGATTCGGACTCCTCTAGGCTAGATCTGCGTTCCGAGGTAACCAATTTGGGATTTCTCCATTCTTTTTTTTTTCCGATCGGTGATGAAGTTCTCGTTTTTCCATGCTTGACCGCCCGGTGTTTTTGTCCAGTGATTTCTTAGGGCTGTTGGCTGTGATCTGGACCTTTTGGGAAGAAAGTGTTGGCCGAATTCCTCCAAGGATTTAGGCAAGTATTCCCTTGCCAAAGTAATTTTTCTTTTGCTAGAACCGTTGCTTGATTCATGAATACTCCCTTGTGTTATCCTCCTATATTTTTTTTTTATGTAAGGCCCCTCATGTTTCCCCTTATTATGTTGGCTAATTTTATCCTTCGGGAAGGCGGTCTTATGGTCCTCTTTTATTCTTGCTTGCACTAGGAATCTTGCCCCGTTAGAATATGGTCTAAGTGCCCTAAATTCCAAGTTTTGTTCATTCGTGAGGTAGTTTATTGTTTGCGGTTTTCTTTGGGGGTAAACTATTGATGTGAGCTCGTTAGTATTAGTTGCAAGAATCTTGTTGTAGTAGGCTTGGTTGTCCAAAAGAAAAGAAAAAAAAAGAAGGAAGATCGGATTTGTATCAGTAGTTCCCCCCCCCCCCAAATTCTCATGTTTTGTCTAGCGTTAATCCTCCGGTTTGCATGAAATGTCGAATCCCCGTGCTTTTGTGCGGTATCAAACCCCTAAATTTGCGCGTATATGTGTTGTTAGTGAACTAATCGTGCATGTGTTGTATCGATTTACTTGTGCGAGTGTAGAATCGGACTACGCAGTTACAGCTAGTATTGTGTTATTTTCTTTCACTCGTATCAAGGCGCTTGAATAAACGAAGCTTGGGCTCGGTTCCCTGGTAAGTATATGAGATTTCGTAGGTGTAAAAAAACTCTTGAGACGGAAGTTTAGCCTAAGATAACTGCTGATGATATGATTTAATCAAGCGTTTTTATTAACCGTAGTGCTTTGTGTACTGAAGTTGTATATAGTTGCGAGGTTAGATGCGGGTCTAGTTAACCAACGTCGTCAGCCAAGTCTCCTAGGCGGGTTACTCTAGATGTTTAGGGTTCAGTGTTGACTTCATGGTGGTTCATGGGACTACCAGGAAGGGGTTTTTTCCCGAGTCATTTAGTGCTGGAGTTGGATGTGGTTTTGAGGGGGGTCGGACCGATGCCGCCACCCGTGTTTTACTTCTTGTCTTATTAAGACAATGTGAGCTGTTTGGTTGAGTTGGACCGATGCCACCACCACAGCACCTTGAGATGTTTAGGCCTGTGAGACGTGGTTGGACCGTTGCCACCAGTCTAGGCCCTTATTTCCGTTTTTGTCCATCTCCAGTACTAGGTGGCTCTTCCTGCTCTAGCTCTATACTTGAAATTATCTGTTACTTTGCTAATCCTTCCTGCAGATATGTGAGAGGCATGACCTCACCCGTGCACTTGGTGCACCCCTTTTTACCTACTCATGGCGAGTATTTTTCTGCACTTGTTTACTTTAGTTCTTACCTGTTTCACTTCTTTCTCATGCTATTGTTCATTTCCATACTTATATAATGCTTTGCTGAGGCGTTCTTTTCTTTGAATGCCTCAGGTTCAGGTTTATAGCCGACTGAGCGGCTAGGGTTCTTCTGAAGTTTGCTAGTGTTGTAGCTGCTGCTGAGTTTCTTTTCCTCACTCCTGGGAGGTAGTTCTTTAGACTTGTAGTACATATATACCTACTCACCAGTGGGTTCGTGTCAGTTGTTGGCGCCCACTGGTGGTTTCTCTTTTAGAAGCTTTGTACCTTGCTTATACTGCTATATTTCCTGTTTTAGAGTTTATTCAACTTGTTTCTGGGATGATTTATGTTAGGTTGCTAGTTATTTTAAAACCTATAAAAGAAACTAACTATTATATCAAAAATATAGACATCATGTTTTCCTTTCTAAAGAGCTTAATCACTATTTTCAAACCGCGTAAAAAAAGGGTATTTCCTATATATGATATATAAATTAAATCTAGGGTTTTGCATAGTCTTAGGCGTCCCCTGGGGACGCGTAAGCACTCTCTTAGGATGTTAAAAAAATGAATAAAGTATTTTCCGCTACGTATAAGTATAATTTTGAAAGGGTGGACTAGTTGATCCACGAAGCCGAGGGATACGGCCTCAAAAAATATAATTGGTTTCGCATCATTCAAGTTTTGAACTTTCTTAGTCTTAGCAGTTAGTGGTTGCCTGAGCGTCGACAGTTATCCCCTGTCCGACGTGGCATCACAACGCGCGTTTTCTTCTACTCTGATACTTCAAAAATTTCGGAGAAAATGCGGGTTGTGACAGTTGGTATCAGAGGGAGGTTGCTTGACAAATTTGTCGGGCAACCTTTCCTTGTGAGTATTAGAAGTTTAGCATCATGTCATACACACACCGATATGTCATCGGCACGTCTTGGCTGAAGCACGAACACTACACTCATAGCATAACATGAAGTATACGGGGCATATTATGTAGTATGGGATGCATAATATGTGTTCGTATATGGATACACCATAGGAGGTAACATGTGAGGGTTATGTAGTATGGGATGCATAACCTCACCACATGAATGCGACTAGCACGTTTTCTTTTTCGTCGCATGAAAATGTTATGTAGTATGGGATGCATAACATTTTCATGTGTACGCCGCTCATAACATGCATTAGGGCCTTTTTAGAATGCATAGCACAATCATGCATAGCATAACATTGCATAAGCACAACGTGCCAAGCTAAAGACTTGCAGGATGACATATGTACACACATGGTTTTGAGTCAAAAAGAGATTAAAAATTCATGCATGCTCGACTTAGGCACAAGAGTTAGTGTGATGGTGGTGAATCATCTTAGGTTAAGCATGACATTATTTCCCCTGTATAAATATATATATACATATATAAAAACCCCAGAGCAAGTTGGCAGTGAAAGCAAGTACTTATGTAGGTTTGTCTGTACCTATTGTTTTGTCCTAGTAGTTGAACTAGGTTCTGATGTTTGTTTGTTGATCTTTTTAGGATGGCGCCTAAGCGTAGAGCGGCGAGATCGACTCCCCAATCTGAGGGCGGGTCTTCTGGTACTCAAAGCGGTACAGTTATGGAAAGTCTGAGGCAGAGCAATGAGGCTCTATCGAGGCAGATGGTGGACGTTCAGTCTCAGATCCAGTCCCTGTTGTCTGTGGTGGCAGGACTAGCCCCGAGAGCGCAGGACCCTGCTGCGGGTTTAGCTGTTCCCGCACCTCCTGCACCCCCAGTCCCTTTGGTGCCTCCAGTGGTGGTGCCCCCGGAGATGGCTTTCATCACTCAGTTCCAGCGACTGCGACCCCCTACCTACGATGGTAAGGCGGACTTCATGGTATTGGATGACTGGCTGATTACCATAGAGGAGATGTTTCACTACTCTGGAGTGTCTGATGATCAGAAGGTGATGTTGGCCGCCTATCAGCTGAAGGGGTTAGCGAAGAGTTGGTGGATGAGGGAGAAGGAGGGAATGGTAGGAGGAAGCACTTGGGCTTCCTTCAAGGAGATCTTGATGCGGAAATTTCTACCGTCAGTGGAGCGAGACAGGCTGATGAATGACTTCTTACATCTGAAGCAGAGGCAGCTTTCAGTCAGCGAGTATGAGATTGAGTTCAGCAAACTCAGTCGCTTTGCCCCTAGTTTGGTGAGCTCAGAGGAGGATAGAGCAAAGCGGTTCCTCGGTGGCCTGCGGAGCGAGGTGCAGCAGCTAGCGGTGGCTCATGGAGCAGTGAGTTATGCTGGGGCAGTGGAGGCCGCTTTGAAGGTAGAGGCCATCGAAAACGCGAAGCACAGAGGACAGCAGGCGAGGAATGAGAAGAGGAAAGCTGCTGAAGCAAAGAGCCCCAAGTTCCTGGTGCTCCTTCGGGGAAGAGGAGCAAGGAGGTTTGTAGTTTTTGCGGCCGGTCGGGCCATCCTGCTGAGAGATGTTTCAAGAGGGTTGCGGCGCAGAAGGTGCATGTGCATGCTATTCAGGATGCTCCCAGACAGAATGCGGTGTGTACTTTGTGCAAGAAAGAGGGGCATGATGTTGCCCGTTGCTGGTTGAAGGACAAGGTCTGCTATTAGTGCGGACAGAAAGGTCATACCAAGGCCCGATGCCCGCAGCTCCAGTCTGTGCACCGACCAGTTCCTCTTCAGGCGTTGCCACCGCCTCAGTCTATGGATAGAGGCAAAGGGAAGCTGAACGTGATATCTTCAGCGGAGGCTCAAACTTCGACGCAAGTCATTTCAGGTAAACCTTCTTGCTAGTCTTTTACCTTCATTGCAGTTTAGTTTGGCTTTTGTTTTCTATATTGACTGTGCAATTCCCCGCTGATATTTATATAGGGAGTTTTAAGGTAAAGAACCGCTGGGCGCGCGTTCTCTTTGACTCAGGTGCTACCCACTCCTTTGTGGCTAGGGCCTTTGTAGAGCGGTGTCAGCTGGTTCTTGATCGTGTCGATGATGCCTTTTGCGTCAAATTCCCTTCGGGTGATTCTGTGATATCAGATCAGGGCATTCCGGATTGTCCTATTATGTTGGGGGATTTCCCAGCCAAGGCGGATCTGAAGGTTATAGACTTGGAAGATTTCGACGTCATCCTGGGTATGGATTGGTTGTCCAGATACGATGCGGTGATCCAGTGCAGGGGTAAGCGCTTGGACTTCAAGAAGGACAACGGTCA
The DNA here is from genome assembly GCA_039583875.1 of Platanthera guangdongensis. Classification (NCBI taxonomy): domain Eukaryota; kingdom Viridiplantae; phylum Streptophyta; class Magnoliopsida; order Asparagales; family Orchidaceae; genus Platanthera; species Platanthera guangdongensis. Next base: position 14,901,377 of record CM077147.1, on the reverse strand, counting down.
GCCTGGGAGTATTTATGGCGATCCGTGTCAGGCCTCTCCGGCGATTTCTGCGGTATGTGCTCAGAGGTTATTCAGTTCCGATTGTTTTGCTTGCTTAGTCTCGGTGCTGGGGACTGTTAGCAGTGTGCCGTTGTTGGATGAGATTCCTGTTGTCCGTGAGTTTTCTGATGTGTTCCCTAGCGACCTTCCCGGTCTTCCCCCTGCCAGAGATGTCGAGTTCGTGATTGACTTGGAGCCGGGTACGCGTCCTATTGCTAAGGCGCCGTACCGGATGGCCCCGCGAGAGCTGGAGGAGCTGCGTACCCAGTTGGATGAGTTATTGGAGAAGGGTTTCATAAGGCAGAGCTCGTCGCCCTGGGGTGCACCCGTTCTTTTTGTGAAGAAGAAAGATGGTTCGATGCGCCTTTGCATCGACTATAGGGAGTTGAACAAAGTCACCATCAAGAACAGGTACCCCCTGCCCAGAATCGACGACTTATTCGATCAGTTACGTGGCAGTTCTGTGTTCTCCAAGATTGACCTTCGATCAGGATACCATCAGCTCAGAATCCGGGAGTCGGACATTCCACGGACGGCTTTTCGATCGAGGCATGGACACTTCGAATTCCTAGTTATGTCTTTTGGGTTGACCAACGCCCCATCAGCATTCATGGACATGATGAACCGGGTGTTCAAGGATTTTCTGGACAAGTTTGTGGTCGTATTCATAGACGACGTTCTGATTTACTCAAGGGATGCTGCGGAGCATGATCAGCACTTGCGGTTGGTGTTATCTGCCTTGAGAGATCATCAGTTGTACGCCAAGTTGAGCAAATGTGAGTTCTGGTTGCCTCAGGTGTCCTTCCTGGGTCATGTGGTGAACAAGGATGGCATTTCAGTGGACCCGGTGAAGATTTCTGCAGTGATGGATTGGCTTAGGCCGAGCACACCCAAGGAGATTAGGAGCTTCTTGGGGTTGGCCGGCTATTATAGAAGGTTTGTTGAGGGCTTTTCTACCTTGGCAGCGCCCTTGACTAAGTTGACGCAGAAGCATGCAGCGTTCATCTGGAGCGAGCAGTGCGAGGAGGCCTTTTTGGAGCTAAAGAGGAGATTGTGCACTGCTCCTGTTTTGACATTGCCTACGGAGGGCAAGGACTATGATATTTATGTGGATGCCTCGCATGTTGGGCTCGGAGGCGTATTGATGCAAGAGGGGAAGGTGATCGCGTATGGGTCGCGGCAGTTGAAGACTCACGAGCGGAATTATCCTACGCATGACCTCGAGTTTGCGGCGGTGATTTTTGCGTTGAAGCTGTGGAGGCATCTACTCTATGGGGCCCAGTGCAAGATTTTCACAGATCATAAGAGTCTGAAGTATGTGTTTACTCAGAAGGAGCTGAATCTGCGCCAACGACGGTGGCTAGAGTTCGTGGCCGATTATGACGTGGAGATCCAGTACCATCCAGGCAAGGCCAATGTGGTGGCCGACGCCCTGAGCCGCAAGTCAGGGAAGATCTTCAACCTCACGGCGGACTGTTTAGTGGAAGAGTTCTTGTTGATGGACATCTCTGTGGGAGGCTGTGATTTGCAAAGCAGTTTGGCAGTGGCAGAGCCATCTTGGATTTCGCTCACCAGGTTGCACCAGAAGGACGATCCAGATTTGTTACACCTGTACCTCAGGGCTGAGAGAGGGGAGTTGCCGGATTTCTCCATCGACGATTTGGGTACCTTGAAGTACCGCGGCAGGTTTTGCATCCCCGCGGTTGGAGACATCAGGAGCACGGTTTGCAGAGAGGCTCATGGATCCAGTGTTGCCTACCACCCGGGATCCACGAAGATGTATCATGATTTGAAGCAGATCGCCTGGTGGCAAGGTATGAAAGGGGATATAGCTCGGTATGTTTCTGAATGTTACACTTGCAAGCGGGTGAAGGCCGATCATGGGAGGCCTGGTGGAAAGCTGACTCCTTTGGAAATCCCGACTTGGAAGTGGGAAAGTATCTCTATGGACTTCATCACGGGCTTACCAAGATCTCCAAGAGGATTTGACTCAGTTTGGGTGATCGTGGACCGATTGACGAAGTGTGCGCACTTCGTACCTTATAAGATCGACTACCCGATGAAGAAGATAGCAGAGCTGTATTTGAGTGAGGTCATCCGATTGCATGGAGTTCCCGTGAGCATCATTTCAGACCGAGACTCCAGATTTACTTCCCGTTTCTGGAAGAGTTTGCAGGAGGGTTTGGGCACAGACTTGAGATATTCTACCGCTTACCACCCTCAGACAAATGGGCAGACCGAGCGGGTGAACCGCATTGTGGAGGATATGATCAGGTGCTACATTCTAGATCACGGTGGAGCATGGGATGAGCGTTTGCGGCTCATGGAGTTTGCCTACAACAACAGTTACCAAGAGAGCTTGCAAATGGCTCCCTTCGAGGCATTGTATGGGAGGCGCTGCAGAACTCCGTTGTTTTGGACTGAGGCCGGTGAGAGGCCGTTGTTGGGTCCTGATGCTCTAGAGGAAATGGAGGTTGCTGTGAAACTCATCCGGGAAAAGCTTCGGTTAGCTCAGGAAAGATATGAGAAAAACGCCAACCGGCGTAGGTCTGATTTGGAATTTTCGGTAGAGGATTTGGTTTTCTTGAAGGTGTCTCTGATGGTTGGAGTGAAGAGGTTCGGCAAGAACCGTAAGCTGGATCCGAGGTATGTGGGCCCATTCAGAATATTGGAGCGTATTGGTGTGGCAGCATATAGGTTGGATCTACCCGCCAACTTCCCTGGCGTGCATAATGTCTTTCACGTGAGCCAGCTGCGAAAGTGTGTGCGGAGCAGAGGGCAAGTCTTGGATGCCGTGCCCCAGTTGGAACCCAATCTCTCGTATGTTGAGGTGCCGATCCGCATCTTGGATACTCAGGACCGGGTGCTGCGGTCGAAGTCTATCCCGATGGTGAAGGTTCTTTGGAAGAATCAAGATTTGGAAAGCGCGACTTGGGAGCTAGAGTCGGCGATGAGGGAGGCTTACCCTCGCCTGTTCTCCTGATCGTTGGGTATGTTCTATTTCTAGTAACTTTTATATTGTTACTTTCCTGCTATAGTAGAGGTAGTGTACGTAAAGTTTCGGGACGAAACTTTCTTTTAGGGGGAGTGACTGTAACGCCCCCGAATTTTCGGCGATTATTTAAGTCCTCGTTTGGCGTTACGTTGGCGCATTCCCGGCTCGTGCCGTTGTTAGAGTACCTCGTTAGGTGTTCTTATAGGTTTTAGCCTGTTGTATGGTTTCCCCAGCTAGCCGGTGTCTGTTTTGGAGGCCCGGCTGAGCCTCTTAGGGAATCCCTGTATCTTGGCTTCGGGCGAGGTTTGCCCAAGTGTGTGGTCGTCGGAGGTTGTGTCCGACTTCGCCGATGTTTTCGTAGCCCGAGTGTTTAGCTACGGTGCGGATTTGGTCGGAATCCGAGAACGTTAGTTTTCGCGCCTTTTCGACGGTCGCTAGTTAGCGAGCCGTCATTTATGTGAGCGTATTTGCATGTTTACGCATTTAGGGCATAACGAGCGATTTGGACGTGTCGTTGCGTAATTGCACGTGCACGTGCTTGCAAGGTTTGTAAGTAGTACGTGCGCGTGCGTGTGCTTGCGTCCGGGTAGGAAATTTGTGTGCGCGAATGCATGTTAATAGACGTGTACATGTATTTTAGTGCTTGTAGCTAGTGTGGTTAGCGGTTGTCTTAGTCAGTTAATAAGTATATTTATATGTGTGTGTAGGAATATATATATATGTGTGTGTATTTATGAGTATGTATAAATATATGTATATATATGTGTATTTTTGTGTGTGTGTAAATATATATGTGAGAGTGTGGTGTGCAAATATATAAGGATGTATAAGTAAATAATAGGTTTATATATATATATTCTTTGCCACCGGTTAGGTTAGAAATCCCCCCAAACCCGACGCAGGCGACCGAGCGGAAGAAGAAGTCGGGCGGAAGCCTCCCGCAGCGCTCCGGCCGCCCGTTCGCCGGCCATTTCTGCCCGGATCTCCAGTTCGAGGCCGGATTCGGACTCCTCTAGGCTAGATCTGCGTTCCGAGGTAACCAATTTGGGATTTCTCCATTCTTTTTTTTTTTCGATCGGTGATGAAGTTCTCGTTTTTCCATGCTTGACCGCCCGGTGTTTTTGTCCAGTGATTTCTTAGGGCTGTTGGCTGTGATCTGGACCTTTTGGGAAGAAAGTGTTGGCCGAATTCCTCCAAGGATTTAGGCAAGTATTCCCTTGCCAAAGTAATTTTTCTTTTGCTAGAACCGTTGCTTGATTCATGAATACTCCCTTGTGTTATCCTCCTATTTTTTTTTTATGCAAGGCCCCTCATGTTTCCCCTTATTATGTTGGCTAATTTTATCCTTCGGGAAGGCGGTCTTATGGTCCTCTTTTATTCTTGCTTGCACTAGGAATCTTGCCCCGTTAGAATATGGTCTAAGTGCCCTAAATTCCAAGTTTTGTTCATTCGTGAGGTAGTTTATTGTTTGCGGTTTTCTTTGGGGGTAAACTATTGATGTGAGCTCGTTAGTATTAGTTGCAAGAATCTTGTTGTAGTAGGCTTGGTTGTCCAAAAGAAAAGAAAAAAAAAAAGGAAGATCGGATTTGTATCAGTAGTTCCCCCCCCCCCCCCCCAAATTCTCATGTTTTGTCTAGCGTTAATCCTCCGGTTTGCATGAAATGTCGAATCCCCGTGCTTTTGTGCGGTATCAAACCCCTAAATTTGCGCGTACATGTGTTGTTAGTGAACTAATCGTGCATGTGTTGTATCGATTTACTTGTGCGGGTGTAGAATCGGACTACGCAGTTACAGCTAGTATTGTGTTATTTTCTTTCACTCGTATCAAGGCGCTTGAATAAACGAAGCTTGGGCTCGGTTCCCTGGTAAGTATATGAGATTTCGTAGGTGTAAAAAAACTCTTGAGACGGAAGTTTAGCCTAAGATAACTGCTGATGATATGATTTAATCAAGTGTTTTTATTAACTGTAGTGCTTTGTGTACTGAAGTTGTATATAGTTGCGAGGTTAGATGCGGGTCTAGTTAACCAACGTCGTCAGCCAAGTCTCCTAGGCGGGTTACTCTAGATGTTTAGGGTTCAGTGTTGACTTCATGGTGGTTCATGGGACTACCAGGAAGGGGTTTTTTCCCGAGTCATTAGTGCTGGAGTTGGATGTGGTTTTGAGGGGGGTCGGACCGATGCCGCCACCCGTGTTTTACTTCTTGTCTTATTAAGACAATGTGAGCTGTTTGGTTGAGTTGGACCGATGCCACCACCACAGCACCTTGAGATGTTTAGGCCTGTGAGACGTGGTTGGACCGTTGCCACCAGTCTAGGCCCTTATTTCCGTTTTTGTCCATCTCCAGTACTAGGTGGCTCTTCCTGCTCTAGCTCTATACTTGAAATTATCTGTTACTTTGCTAATCCTTCCTGCAGATATGTGAGAGGCATGACCTCACCCGTGCACTTGGTGCACCCCTTTTTACCTACTCATGGCGAGTATTTTCCTGCACTTGTTTACTTTAGCTCTTACCTGTTTCACTTCTTTCTCATGCTATTGTTCATTTCCATATTTATATATTGTTTTGCTGAGGCGTTCTCTTCTTTGAATGCCTCAGGTTCAGGTTTATAGCCGACTGAGCGGCTAGGGTTCTTCTGGAGTTTGCTAGTGTTGTAGCTGCTGCTGAGTTTCTTTTCCTCACTCCTGGGAGGTAGTTCTTTAGACTTGTAGTACATATATACCTACTCACCAGTGGGTTCGTGTCAGTTGTTGGCGCCCACTGGTGGTTTCTCTTTTAGAAGCTTTGTACCTTGCTTATACTGCTATATTTCCTGTTTTGGAGTTTATTCAACTTGCTTCTGTGATGATTTATGTTAGGTTGCTAGTTATTTTAAAACCTATAAAAGAAACTAACTATTATATCAAAAATATAGGCATCATGTTTTCCTTTCTAAAGAGCTTAATCACTATTTTCAAACCGCGTAAAAAAAGGGTATTTCCTATATATGATATATAAATTAAATCTAGGGTTTTGCATAGTCTTAGGCGTCCCCTGGGGACGCGTAAGCACTCTCTTAGGATGTTAAAAAAATGAATAAAGTATTTTCCGCTACGTATAAGTATAATTTTGAAAGGGTGGACTAGTTGATCCACGAAGCCGAGGGATACGGCCTCAAAAAATATAATTGGTTTCGCATCATTCAAGTTTTGAACTTTCTTAGTCTTAGCAGTTAGTGGTTGCCTGAGCGTCGACAGTTATCCACTGTCCGACGTGGCATCACAACGCGCGTTTTCTTCTACTCTGATACTTCAAAAATTTCGGAGAAAATGCGGGTTGTGACACACCATGCGGACACAATGCCAGCCCGTACAACACAAGCACGGCGCCAGTCCGCCCAACACAAGCACAGCGCTAGTACGCCACTCAACATAGCACGCGGACACAGCCACAACTCATGCTGCATCAGTCTGCTCACTTTACGCGGACGAAGCGGCAGTCCGCACCGCTCGAGAACAACGCCACAGTCCGCCACGAGTCCACGACCAACAGGCAGTCCGCCCGATCAACAACGGACTCTGCGGACACTGCGAAGGCTTCCATCCAGAGTAGCCCGCATCATGAAGCAAGTCAAGACAGTACTTCCTTTGAAATAACACCACTCCATCAGGTCATCGAGCCACTTCGAGACCAAGAAAGTAACGAAGGTTTCCCAAGTCCTTTGTTTGAAACACAGTCGTCAGATGTTGTTTGATCATATGTATTCTTGTAAGATCGTCTCCTGTAATCACAATATCATCAACATATACCAAGAGAATCACTGTGTCTGTTGGACGATGCCGAGTGAATAATGAGAAGTCGGCTGAACTACGAGTGAACCCAACAGCACTAACACATCTAAATTTATCAAACCATGCCCGAGGTGACTGTTTGAGACAATAAAGAGACTTTTTCAGACAACAGACAAGAGACTCCACCATGGTCTCAAACGCAGGAGGTTGTTGCATATAGACGATTTCATGCAAATCGCCATTAAGAAAATCATTTTTGACATTCAGTTGGTGCAACTGCCAGTGCCGATGAACAACAAGAGAGATCAACACACGAACAGTATTCAGTTTGGCAACTGGAGAAAAGGTCTCATCATAATCTAGACTGTGTTGTTGAGTAAAATCACGAGCCACCAGACGAGCTTTCAAGCGTTGAACCACCCCATATGGTCCTTGTTTGAGGGCAAATACTCACTTACAACCCATGCAAGTCTGTCCAGAAGGAAGAGGTACAAGATCCCAAGTATGGTCTTCCCAAAGAGCAGACATTTCCTCATCCATAGCCGTTCGCCATCCCAGATGTTGGAGAACCTCCTGCACAGAAGTAGGGATGATAATAGAGGATAAAGAAATAACAAACTGACGAAGTTCCGGAGAGAGACGGTGGAAGGAGACATAATTCGTCATGGGGTGAGCAGTAGAAGTAGTTGTCGGATTCGTAGGCTGCAAAATATCATCAGAGGAGGGCATCTCCCATAGGGTAGTGGATGAAGGAGGACGACGAGTATACACGCGAGTAATAGGTGGTTTGTGTGAAAGTGGCGTGGTAAGAGGAGGTGGGTATGGTGGAAGAGGTGTAAGAAGGAGAGGCGGAAGGTTGGAAGTAACAAGGACATCAAGCCGCAGAAGGAGTGGTGGAGGGAGAGAATCGTTTAGTATAGAATGATATGGCTGGTCTTCGAGAAATGTGACATTAGCAGAAGTAACAGTCTTGCGATCTTTAGGAGAGAAGCATACATAACCCTTCTGAGTACGGGAATAACCAACAAACATATATTTCGTGGCACAAGGAGCGAGTTTGTCTGTGGACGGGCCAAGATTGTGAACATAGCACGCGTAGTCAAACACGCAAGTGGTGACCGAAAAGGGAGATGTGGAGGAAAAGATAAGGTTGAAGGGAACCGCAAAGTTGAGAATAGAGGAAGGCATGAGGTTAATAAGAGAACATGCAGTAGAGACCGCGAAATTTCAATATTGTTTGGAAACATTCATTTGAAACATAAGAGAGCGGGTAACCTCAAGGAGGTGGCGATTCTTGCGTTCAGCAACGCCATTTTTTGGGGGGTATAGGCACAGGAGGTTTGGTGGATGATTCCAAACTCAGCACATAGGTTGACAAACGCATGACTAGTGTAATCACGGGTATTGTCAGAACGAAGAGTTTTCATTGTATTGGAGAACTGGTTGCGAGTTTCCGTGATAAAGGCACGGAAAACACCCGGCAGTTCAGAGCGATCACAAATAAGATACAACCAAGTCACTCAAGAGTAATCATTTAACAAATGTAACAAAGTAACGATAGTCAAAAAAACTTGTGATTTTGTATGGCCCTCGGATATCAGAGTGAACAAGATCAAAGGGAGTAATACTTCCGAGTGGGATGAGGAGAGAATGTAGACTGATGATGTTTTTCATAGATACAGGACTCACAAGTGAATTATTGGATGGAGACATCGGGAAGAGCTTTGTGGAGTATGTTTAGAGAGGGTGTCCAAGACGGCGATGCCACTTAAAAGAGCTAACAGAGGACAAAACCGTCGGAAGAGGGGTCAAGGATGTAGAGACCATTCGAAAGATGTCATTTTCCAATGATAGACTGCGTCTTGCGATCCTGCACAATACAAGAGGTAGAGGAGAACGTTACGTAGCAATTAAGATCTTGAGTGAGACGACTAATAGAGATAAGGTTGAAAGGAGAGCCCGGAACATGAAGAGCGGAGCGAAGAGTGATGGAGGGAGTAATGTGAATGTCGGCGGAGCCAGAGACAGGAATGGTGTCCCCTCTTGCAACACTAATAGACTTGGGATGCACCGAGTCCAAGTAGCGAGATGGTTGTTGTGAGGTAATATGATGGGAGGCCCCTGAATCCAAGATCCAGGACGAACTATGGGCAAGGCAGGAAAACACACCACCAGAAATGGACACAACAGAGCTCGAACAATGGTCAACATCCTTTGAAGTTGCTGGATTTGGAGTCGCAAGTCAGCAATGTCATACGGAAGACTTTGTGAAGTAGAATGGGCAGCCATGGGCAAAGAAGTAGCAGCGGCTAAGAAGCAAGTTGTGCGGCAAAGCAGACGCGAAGTCGCTGCGGTAAGAAGCCATCTATGCGGCAGGGTAAAGTCGCAGCGGCTAGTGACGGCAAAGAGACTCCGGGAAGACCCAGCGGCCAAGTAGATAGCATTCAGCGGCAAGGGAAAACCGCGGAGAACAGCTGCTGGAGAAGCGGTCAATCCATAGAAAACCACAGACGGCAAAGCAGAGCCAGGCCGCAGCGGGAATTAGAGCCCGCGGGTAGGCAGGAGTAGCGGACTAACAGGTTGACAAGCAGCAAGTCCCGCAGAAGCAGCGGGTAGAGCCACAATAGAAGACCAGTCCGCGCAACAAGCAGAGAAGTCGCAAACCCATGAGAGGCTTGACCGCGCGAGTAGACTGAGAGAGCAAACTGTGCGAGTAGAAAGACCACACGAGTAGAGTAGGTTGATAAGGTCAGTCCGCGCGACAAGAGCAGGCCAGCAAGAGCAGTCCGCGCGATTGCACAACCGACAGAGGCTGGCGAACAGCGACCAAGGTTAGGCAGCAAGAGCAGGCAGCGGGCAGACCGCGCGAACAGCAGAGAAGAGCAGAGAAGAGGCACGCAGCGGGCAGAATAGACAACCCGCGCGATGAAGGGGAGGAAAACCGCGCGAGTAAGAAGACAAAACCACAGTGATCATAACAAACCAGATTGCGGGAGGGCAGAGAGGTGGGTTCCAGCAACAGAGGCTATAAAGACACTGGAAAGACACAAGAATCAGGAGGAGAGAAGATCGGAATTTGTCGAGGACCGAGCAGATAGAAAAAAACTATCCGGCAAGGAGGAAGCTCGCCGAGCTTGCGGAGAAAGAAACTCGTCGAGTACCGAGCGGATAGAGGAGTTCTATCCGGCAAGAAGGAACTCGCCGAGCCCGCGAAAAGAAGAAAGGAGGAGACCGCCCAAGGGGTGGCGGTTAAGAAAGTAGAGACCGCCCAAGGAGGATCGGTGGCTCTGATACCATGTAGAAGAATACTTAGGCGAAAATATAAAACCTTGTATATCCTTCTTGTGTATCAAATTACAAGTGTGAGTACAAATATATAGGGCGAGAGAGAGAAATCTCTATTACAAGATGTGGGACTAAACATCATATTTAAGAGGCTAAATGAGCCTTTACTAATGGGTCTTTACATATATCATTCAACAATAATAAATAGGAGATTAGGGCATCCCACCATAGACGACTATGATTGGCCAGAGATGGGGTTACCCAAACACATCAAAATAAATGTAAAATTAATAAAGTAATATATGAAATCGATTCGCAACGCGGATTCGGACGCATCTGCAGAGTCGGATCATCGATCTGGGCACGCCATATATGGTAAGTCGTCAATCGGTCCTGAACTCGTCCTCCTCCACGGGTCCACGTCTCCGCTCCGCATCATTCTCCCCAGCTTGAAAGAATTCATCTCATGATGAATAGAGATCGGAATTCTGTCGATGTATGCCAGGTAAGACTCAAAGAGGTCCACCGGAGGTCGTCCAAGTGGATGGCCATGGTGAGTGATTTAAGTCAACTCAAATACAACTTTCCTTTGCTTCTAAAGGGTGCACATTTCTGCAATCTTAACAACTTAGCGCACAAAAAACTGAAGTAAACAATAGCATCATAGCAATCACTATCTATCTATATCCTTTTTCTCCATTTACTCCCAACCACAGCTTACACCTCTATAAGCAACAATGCTCACTCTAGCCATCATCAACACAGCTTAAACTTTACCTTTATCCACTTGAGTATGATGAGTGAAGAGGCGTATAATTTGTGAAGGTGCCCATAATAGAGAGCAGTGGATGGCCATGGTGGTCATAACACAATTTTTACAACCAACCATCTCCACACAAAATTAAATTTCTCCCTCTCGGTTCTATCTCCTTCATGCATGTCCAACTCACTGCATCATAATGCAGGAATTCTGGCTACTTCAAGACTAAATTAGAATAGGTACCAAGCAAAGCATTTGATTTAAATAATTGGACAATCTTCAATAAAGTTCAGGTGTTAAACCTTAGTCATCAAAGATTCGAGCTCTTCAAAACTATCTTCAGAAGAAGAGGTCTCTTCTAGTGGATCGTTATCTTCAATATCCCCATAAAGTTTAATTTCCTCAAGTTGAACGCCTCTATCCAGTAGGACCTATACATAATCATATCAGTTCTAAAAAATGACAAGGTATATAACATCGAGAAAACATGAGATCAAAAGGGATACCTGAAGGAGTCCAGGTGCATCTTCCTCCATAGCCGTTTCCACTGAAACCCTGCACAAAAATTTAAATACACACACACACACATATATACATATCATTGAAATTTCTTGAGATAAGAAATGAAACAAGAAAGGTGTTATTCATTTACTTGGAAGTCTTTTTCATTTTCCTTCTACCGGAGGAAAAGCTGGCTTTAGGATTTACAGATCCAAAAGAGCAACCGTCTGAAGTCACTGAAGCAATTACCCTTTTCCCACTCCTAGAGGAAAGGCTTGCTTTAGTATTTATAGATCCAAAAGAACCGCAGCCTGAAATCACTGGCGGAATTTCCTCTGAGAAATTGTTGTCACCTTTGGCGTTAACACCTATTTCAGAAACAGTGATTCCCAACCTAGATAATGAAACATCAATCACTGGGGGAATTTCCTCTGAGAAGTTATCACTTTTGGTGTTAACACCTATTTCAGAAACAGTGGTTCCCAACCTAGATTTCAATGGAACATGATCTAATATGTCAAGGTGGAGGTCACAAGGATGCTCGGAGATTCCCAGCCTATATTTCAATGGAGCATGATCTAATATGTCCAGGGGTAAATCACTAGGAAGCTCAGAAATTTCCAACCTATATTTCAATGGAACATAATCTAATATGTCGAGCGGGGTGTCACTATGAAGAGCTGTTTTATGCTCAAATCTCTCTCCTCCGCTGTTGCAAAGAGGAATCCGCCAATAAGCCTGAGTGCTCTCCACAGTCTCAGGTTTGACTTTTAGGCAGTTGTTAGATGAAAGCGGATCATTATCTTCAATACTCCCAAAGAGTTTAATCTCCCCAATTTGAAAGCCTCCATCGAGATGGACCTATACAAATGAGAATATCAGTTTTAAATATGATAATGCATATAACATCAAGTTAACTTGAGAACTATTGAGATACCTGATGGTGTCCAGGAGCACCTTCCTCTATAGAATTTTCCACCGAATACCTAGAAATTTTAAGAAAAGATAAGCAAATATGGACTTATATTTATATATGCATTGAAAAATCTTGAGACAGAAAATGAAGCAAGAAAAGTGATATCCATTTGCGTTGCAGTATTTTTCTTTTTCTTTCTACAAAAGAAGTTTCCTTTAATATTAATGAATCCAAAAGAGCAACAGTCTGAAGTCACTGAAGCAATTTCCATTTTTCTTCTCCTAGAGGAAAGGCGTGCATTAGTATTTAATCGAAAAGAACATCCTGAAGACACTGAAAAAATTTAGGCTGAGGTTTGACTTTTAGCACTGACAACTACTACAGAAAGAGTGGTTCCCAGTGTAGTAGTCCGTTTGACACGGTGGTGGTGGTCGTGAACCCAGTACGAACCATGTCATTTATGCACGCCCGACCTCAACTAAGGAACTTCATCCAATTTTATGTTCAGAATTGGTTTTTTTTCTTGGTGGTGGTTATAACCGTTGTCATGTCAAACATATATTTCATGACAGTGGAGTTTTTGTCCAAACTCACCAGAGCAAAAATGTTGCGCCAAACGGCTGGCGGCTTGTAACCTTTTTGTTCATGACTGTCACTGCCGTGCCAAACGAACCCTAGATTTCAGTGGAACATGACTCGGTATATGTCTAGAGGGAAGACATTAGGACCTCAGAGATCTAAGCCTGTGCTCAATGGAACATGATCTAATATATCCTGGCGGGAGTTATTAGGAAGATCTGTTCTGTTCTCAAACATCTGTCTTTCGCTATTGCACGGGAAATTTGCCTAAAAATCTGACTGCTCTCCACAGTCTCAGGTTCAACTCTTTAAAAGTGAAATAGACTGTGGCTCTCCAGCATGAAAACTACTTTGTGGATATGATGACCGACTGAAACACCCGCCTACATTTATTAACAAAAATTTTCTATTACCCGGCAATAGACAACATAAACAATATCATCCTTAAAAGGATGCTAATTGATTGGGCTAGTAGTTTGCTACGGATCGCGATGGAGAGGGCAAAGGGCGACCGACAGTGTGGCAGGCGTATCAACGCCGTGAGCGCGGTGCGCATAACTTGCCGGTCTAGCCGACATGATCGAGGGGTGTTATTTTATCCTTTATATTATTGATGTCTTATTTTTCGGTACCGTTATTTTATGCTGTGACCGGCGATTATATAAGACGAAGACTGTTGGTATTTTGGACATGCTTCAATGAATTTGGAACTTCTGGTTTTGCCTCCCTCTCTTTTCCTCTAATCTCTCCCTCTCCCCCTCTCTTTTTTGAACCCTAACATTTGGTCCAACCTGCTGGATTCTGGTAGAGGTCTCCGCCGCTAGAAAGTATTTGTGCTTAGGGACTCCCGCTACCGCGCTTCGGCCCGGACTCCTCCCACATCGCGACCCGCCTCTTCGCTCGTTCCGTGTTCCAGATGTCGTCGCGCCGCCAATCAATTTCCCAGACGTGGAGCGTATCCCGTGCAGTCCCGATCCGTCGATGGCCGCAGCTTCCGAATTTCGCAATCCCCTCGCCGCCCTTCGCCGCACCTATCGCGGCTACAGCGGGATTCCTTTTGCCGCCCTAGGGCTGCCAGCGGATCTCGCTCTCCTTCCCTCCAACTGGTCGAGTGCATGCCCCCCCCCCCAGCTACGATCAATGGCCAACACAAGCACACAACCGTCGCCCCCACCCACGAATCCCACCATCATTCGTCGTTTGGGTGAACACAACAGCTCAATCGCGTCGTTGCAGGCCCTCATGCTACGCATGGACGCTAAGATCAACTCCTTCTTGGCCGGCCACCCTGCCACATCAGCGACATCTGTGGCGGACTCGTCGTCCCTCCTCGGATCCCACACCCCCCGAACCCATTCCATGCAACAACAACCCCCCCCCCCCCCCCCGCCCAGGGCTCTCTCACCAGGCCCCCGTTCCTTTCTGATGCTCCCTCTTTCAACGACACCAATCTCATGGGATGGATTGTCAGGGCCGAACAGTTCTTTGAGATACAACAGATCGCAAAGCCATAGAAGGTCAGCACAGCCTTGGTCAGCATGAGGGGCTCCGCCCTCCACTGGATACATTGGCTCCAACAATCCAAACCGACCATGTCTTGGTCGGACCTTCAGCATGAGCTGATTCGCCGTTATGACATCCGCTACTCAGGCTCTGCAGTGGAGCAACTCTGCGGCGTTCGCCAGACGGGCTCTCTTGACGAGTACATCGATGAGTTTATCGCTCTCGCGATGCATGTGCCAGGAATTCCGCCAGACCACTACCTCAGCTTCTTCATACATGGGTTCCTCCCCCACATTCGTTCCTGGATCCGCACCCACCATCTGTCGTCGATTGCAAAAGTCGTGGATCTCGCTCGCTTGGTAGAAGCAGAATTTCAGATCCAGCCTCTGGACACGAGCAAACTGCCCACCGCACCTCCGGCGCGCCTGGTCAACCGGCCAGCAGCGGCCTACCGTCCAGCTCAGTTGGAGATACCCACGGCCCACAATTGGGCCTCACCACTGCCCCGCCCTCTTAGGCCTATGGCCCACCCCAGCTCTCCAATCAAAAATACCATGATCTGCGCACCAAGGGGTTGTGCTTCCGCTGCAAGCAACCCTACTCTCCTAAGCACGAGTGCCCGTTGAAAGGCCTTTGGATCCTCATAGGCGAGGAGGAACCTGAGGTGACACTTACGGACTTTGAGGCCCTCGAGTTGGATGCGGTGATCGAGGACCCCCCCCCCCCTCCAACGACCACCTTTCACCGCTTGGACCTTCCCCTATTTAGCGTTGGTGTTTTCTCGAGACCACAGACAAAGAAGCTGCGGGGGACACTTCACGAAACATCTGTGGTGGTGATGATTGATAGCGGGGCGAGCCACAATTTCATCTCCCAGCACCTGGTGGATTGTCTGGTGTTGTCAGTGCAAGCCGTCGAGCGTTTCTCGGTCTGCTTCGGGGATGGGAGGCGGCGGGCTATGAGTGGCTTGTGTGCGACCCTCACTCTCACCATCGGCAGCAACCCATTTCAGGTAGACTTCTACGCCTTCTCTTTAGGGGGGGGGGGGGGGGGAATGTTATTCTCGGGGTGGCTTGGCTTTGTACCTTTGTGGACATCAACATCAACTAGGACCACATGACTATGCGCTTCCTCCACGAGGGCACACCCTGCTTGCTGGAAGGCGATTCGGCATTACTTTGTCGGTTTGTCTCCTTACGATCGCTCCAGAAATCCACTGACGTATTGGGTGCCTCCTTGTGGCACGTGGAGGGGCAGCCGCCCAATGCTCTCCGACCGCTCCGACGCTGCAGGCTATCATGGACCCCTTTCCAGACGTCTTCGCCAACAAGACCCGCTTTCCCTTGGCCAGGCCGACGGATCACTGCATCCTCCTGCAAGGGGTGTGTCGTCCATCTCGATTCGACCATACCGTTATGGCCAAGCTCAGAAGGGCGAAATCAAGACGTTGGTGGGTGACATGCTCGCAGCAGGCATCATTCGCCCCAACGCTAACCCCTTCCCGAGCCCGGTCCTCTGGTCCGTAAGAAGGACGGTAGCTGGCGCTTTTGCGTGGACTACAAGGAACTCAACAAAGTCACCATCCCAGATAAGTACCATATTTCAGTCATTCAGGAGCTCCTGTACGAGTTACAGGGAGCAGTCTATTTCTCTAAGTTGGACCTACGCGCCGACTACCATCAGATACGGGTCCGAGAGGAGGATGTTCCCAAGACGGCGTTTTGCACACATGATGGTCATTACGAGTTCCTGATCATGTCTTTTGGCCTGACCAATACTCCAGCCACCTTTCAGGCTACCATGAATGATATGTTATGTCCAGTCTTGTGCAAGTAGATATTGGATTTCTTCGATGGCTTCTAGTTTACAATTCATCTTGGCAGGACCATTTGGACCATGTTCGGGTCACTCTCACCACTCTCCTGGAGCACTCTTTTTGTGTGAATCCCAAAAAATGCATCTACGGGCAGACAATAATTAGTTACTTGGGGTACACCAAATCCACAAACGGCGTAGCTATGGATCCGGGCAAGGTTCGGGTCATCCTTCAATGGCCCACACCCTGATCACTCTGCGACGTCCGAGGATTCTTGCGTCTCACCGTATACTACCGTCGATTTATCCGGGACTACGGCAAGATTGTCAAATCGCTCTCCTGCTTGGACCTACCTGCTTGGGTGCCACTTCACGGTTCGGACAGATCATTACAGCCTGCGCTATCTCCTCCACCAGAAGATTGCGACCCCGGCGCAGCAGGCTTGGGTGGCCAAACTCTTGGGGTACGACTTTGACATCGAGTTTCGAGCAGGATCGTCCAACCGGGCGGCCTATGCCCACTCCCGCCAATCGCAGACAGCGAATCTAACTGCCATTTCCTGACCGGTCTGGGTTGATGCCTCCATTCTTCAGCGCAAACTTGCAGCCGACACCGAGCTCCAGTAATTTGTGGAGACCATGCGCGAGATGCCACCGCCTGCAACCTTAACACCTTATGGGCGACCGCCTCTACTATCAGAATCATCTAGTCCTTTCAGCTTCCTCTCAGCTGATTCTCTGCCTACTCATCGAGTTCCATGTTACCACGGAAGGGGGTCACGCAGGAGCCTTCAGGACGTATCGCCACCTTGCCGCATTCCTGTATTGGCCAGGAATGTTCCAGTGAGTAGTCATTCATCGCGGTCTGCCTACCGTGCCAGCGAGCCAAGTACGAGGCTGCCTTTCCCGGGGGCCTCCTCCATCCGCTCCCCATTCCGGCACAGGTCTGAGAAACATCTTTATGGACTTCATCTCCCGACTTCCCCGCTCCAATACATGGGACTGCATATTGGTGATCGTTGACTGCCTCTCCAAATATACTCATTACATCCCGCTTCGGCACCCGATCATGGCTCCTGGAGTGGTCGCGGCCTTCGTTGGCGGGGTGGTTTGCCTCCATGGGTTCCCTCGCACCATTGTGATTGACCGCGACCCCCTCTTCCTGAGTTCTTTTTGGCAGGCGTTGTTCAAAATGCATGGTACGCAACTTCGAATGAGCATGGCCTACCACCCATAGGGAGACAGACAGTCTGAGGTCATGAATCAATGATTGGGAACCTATTTGCGTTGTTTTGTGTGTGATCACCCGCGGGCTTGGGCCGAGTGGTTCTCTTGGGCCGAGTACTCCTTCAACACGTCCTTCCACTCCAACGCCAACACCACACCGTTCGAGGCAGTTTATGGAATGCCTCTATCCATCCTCACACGGGCTGTGTCGGGCGAATGTGCGGTCTCCACCATGGACGGCCTCCTCCGTGACCGCAATGTCATGCTCTGTCAGCTACGCCAACACCTTCAGCATGCCCAAGATAGGATGGTGGCCTCGTCCAACCACCACCGGCACGATGCCCAGCTCACCGAGGGTGATTCAGTGTTTCTCAAGCTCCTACCACACCGACAAGTCACGATGACCCCCCGGACACACTCCAAGCTGGCGGCCAAGTTCTATGGCCCCTTCAAGATCCGAGCCCGGTGGGCACTCAGGCATATCGCCTTCGCCAACCTCCGGAGAGCCGCATTCATCTGATGTTCCATGTCTCATAGCTCAAATGGGTGATTGGTGATCACCAAGTCGAGGAGACACTTCCTCAGACGGTCCCTGGCACCACCCAAGCGATGTTCCTTCCCCGGAGCATTATGGACACATGCACGATTCTACGCGCGAAGCAGCCAGTGGAGCGGGTCTTGGTGGCTTAGCGGGATCGCCCACTCTCGAAGGCGCCATGGGTGGACTGAGCGGATATGTGCTACCAGTTTCAAGACTTCTGTCTTGAGGATAAGGCAAATTTCCCAGAGGGCGGTTTTGTTGCAGATCCCGATGGAGCGGACGAGGGCGAAGGGCGACCGCCAGTGTGGCAGGTGTATCAACGCCACGAGCGTGGTGCGTGTAACTTGTCGGTCTAGCTGATATGGTCAGGGGGCGTTATTTTATCCTTTATATTATTGTTGTCTTATTTTACAGTACCGTTATTTTATGTTGTGACCGGCGACTATACAAGCCGGAGACTGGTATTTTGGGCATGCTTGAATGAATTTGGAACTTTTGGTTTTCTCTCCCTCTCTTCTCCTCTAATCTCTCCCCCTCCCCCTCTCTCTTTTCAAACCCTAACATAGCTCTTTTATCCAAACTAGATATGAAATTCAGATTTTCAGCCTTTCAAAACTGTAGGTCTACATGAATATGAATCTCATTGGTTAAAGGTAGGGTGGGCCAAGTGCATGGGTAGACCCATGTAGAGACACGCCCGAACACATGCCCTGGCGTAAAAATCGCGAAAAAAGTGGGAGGGTTTGGTCTTTACGTGCATTCACTGGCTCCCGGCCATTCACATCCCGTGCATCTCCTCCCTCACTGGTCCACCTTCCTACCTCGTGTGCTCTGTTCACGGTTCAAGTTATGAAGAAGAGCAATCATGGAGATCGGCAGAGGCCTTCCATTTTTGGTTTCGTTTTCTCTCGGAGGAGATTTTTTTGTGCAGCTGCCGGAACAATAGATCGACAACGGTTGTGTATTCATTCTTCATCAGCATCGGTGGGGTCAAACTTCATTGGTGTTCTGATTTTTTTTATTGACTGTGGACTAAAATAAATCCCACTGATTTTCATGTAGAAAGTCTCTCTTTTTATCCTCCTCTGCATCCCGAAAAAAGCCAATCTTGGTAAACCCATGAACCAGTGGCATTTCTATAGCCCATCAGTTGATGTTGCAGAGCAGAAATCCTTGACTCAGGTCAGCAAGAAGAAATGTTTTTCTCATTTTGCATCTGGTGTATTAAATCTTGATGGACACACAACAAGCATAATGGGGAATTTGCATCTGGTGTACTAAATCCATGCCTTCTCTTTGCCTTTGGGTTCGAGTCGATCTCCTTTTCCTTCGGCTTTGAGTCAATCTTCTTCATCTTCGACTTTGGATCTGTCCGGTAGCTCTGTGAGTTCAGCTTCCCCCAGAAAATGCTTTCAAAATAATGGGGATTGACTAAATGGAAGGATTTAAGGCATGCGGGTCAACTGGGTCGATGCATTCGTTTGATGATTATGCCCATAACCCAATTTGTCGGGATGGGAGCAAGAATTTCGTCTGGACAGCGAGCTTTCGGAACAATAAAAACTCTCTGGGTGAGCAACAACAATGGCTCCCTTGATGGCTTGTTGATAGTACTGCAAGGAATGTGTTTCATCGCCTAGTTTTTGTTGATTCTCTAATTAAAATTTATTTGATTACTCATTATCAAGTTAGGATTGAAAGTATTCATGTTCATTAGGGTTTCATTTTTTCCTTGTCTTTGTTGGTTAATCTTCATAGAAAATACTAAGATGGAATTGAATGTAGTTGCTGTAGACAGCTTTTTACGACACATGAAGTAAGAAAATACAGAAATCCTCGTTAGAAAGAAGGTTTTGTTGGTAGGGTACTTATTTTAGTTTCCATGAAGTTTAAAGTTGTTTGCTAGAGATTGTCATTTTGTTGGAACAAATACAACTTTTGGGGAATCCCCTTTAGTTGTTCTAATTCATGTTCGGACTCATATTGGAGTAAGAGTAAAATAACTAGTGAAATATTTATTGTGCCCGGGCTAAGCGAAAATTCTAGTTCCACCACCGGCGAAGTGAGTGTGCGACTGAAATGCAATCCTACTGTAAAGTGCGAGAAGATAATTTAATTATCCTTGAATACTATATGTTACACATGCAAGACCTGTTGGAAAGATCAAAAAATAAATAATAACAGATTAAATCACACACAAATAATTTAAGCAAGGCAAAATAAATCTTTTAGGCAAGCAGTTTTTGACTTCCCCCAAAGTAGAGGGTCAAAGCGAGAGCATGCGACGAATGATTTTTGCAAATCACAAGAATTCGTAAAACAAACTATTAATTAAGAGATCCAAACAAGTATATAGTCACAACACCATATGTCAATACTGAAAAATAAATCCATACAGCAAAAAGATACAACGTAAGGGGTGTCGGTGAGGGGGGGTGGATCCTTGAAGTTGGCATTAGCCTATATTATATATAAAGGTAAATAAAAGGATAGAAGGCTACATAGGCACAAAGTCCTGGGAGAGAATAAACGAAAGAGCTTGGGTTAGGGGCATTCCCCTTCCCCCCACAAAATTTCTAGCACAAGAAATATTGGCAATGTAATCCGCAGCGGAGTTGGCCCTTCGATTGATTTGTGAGATGACGAGTCTTGGACAGTCCTTCATGGCATTTGCAAGCAAGGATTCAATGTTTCCTTCAGCTAGGCCCGCAAGAATCCAATTGAGAGTTGAGCACGCAAAAGCAGAGTCTCCTTCAAGAATTACGCCAAGCACATCATCTGTGAAGTCTTTTGCAAGGATGAGGCCCATGAGGGCACTTTTAAGCTCAGACATATTCACTGATCGGCTAGATATCCCCTCTCATTTGGCAACAATAAGCTCGCCAACATGGTTTCTAATGGTGCATCCGAGACCGGCCTGGTTGTTCGCGTGGACCGAGCCATCAAAATTAATTTTTATCCATCTGAACGGCGGGGGAGACCAAGAAGTGTCGAAGTTACATTGGGCCGTCCAGTTACCATCAGATGCCTCGGAAATTGCGTTTAAAGCAATAGAAGTTGGTTGTATGTATGGCTCCCCATGGACCATCTGGTTCCTAGTCTTCCATGTATTGTAAATAATGCCAGTTAGGAGCTTAAGCTGGATAGAATCTGAGTTAGTGGCCAATTCATGAAGAAAAGCATCCAGCAAGGAGGTGCAGGTGGTGTTGAGTTGAATATTTAATCTTGTCATCACAGCTCGAATTTTTGAAACAAAGCGGCAATCTCCCAGTAGATGGTGCAAGTGTTGTCCCGGAAGTGGTGGTGGTGATTGGGTGACAGCAAAGAGGGTGGAACTACTAGGGTTAGAAAATGAGAGGAGTTGGCAGCTTGGGTAGGGGCTTGAGGTTGTAGTTTGGGAGTGGGGAAGGAAATTATGGGTTGTTGGGAAGATGCAGGAGGTTGCGGTTGGGAGTGGGGTGGGGATTAAGGTCGGTGGAAGGCTCGAGAAGGGTAGAGGCGATCGGGGAAGATGCTGGAGGTTGTGGTTTGGGAGTGGAAGAGGGGATTATTGCTGGGGAGGGCTCGGGAAGGATGGGGGTGGTCAGGGAAGATGTTGGATGTATAGGAGGGGCTCGGATGTAGCAGGTCCGTCAGGGAAGAAGATTGTGGGGCTAGGTAAAGGCGGAAACTGCCGGTTGTAAGGGTGGTATCGGGCGCAGGTGACAACAGAAGGTGTAGCGTCGATGGTTCTTGCGGGCGTGGATGGGATTAAATAAATCGGGTAGGAGGTAGCAGATCGGGGAAGGAAGAACATAGCCAAAGAGTCGTCACATTTGATTCATGGAGTCAGCACCACGCCGATCGCCAATTCCGGGATTAGGAATTCCAAAAACTACAGCCTCCAAAACTTATTTATAGAAGTAAAACTAGGGCACCCTAAAATCAATGACTATGATGGATCGTTAACATAAGGGGCCCAAAAGACTAAATAATACAAGGACACAACAATATAATATATGAAAAAAATATGAAAACACGGATCTGGATGCATCCGCGGAGTCGGAACATTGAACCAGAGATGCTAAATATGGCAGGTGTCCAACCGACCCCGAACGGACCCAAAACTCTTGCTCCACCGCATCGTCGATCCCTGAGATTCTCTCAGGCTTGAAAAAATTTATCTTCTAATGAATAGAGATCTGTATCCTCTCGGTGTATCCCGGATAAGAATCGATGTGGTTCGTAGGAGGTCGCCCAAGTATCTTCGATGACAGAGTATCCTCTCCAATGGTACTCGTGTGTCTGTCTATCAAGCATGGTTATGCATTCACGTCCCTCGATATCAGTAATGCTCTCAAAAGTCAAATGATGTGTTGGTAATCCCGATGTGATGGTGCAGACGGCGATTCCATAGACGAGTGACCTAAAGGCGGGTGGGGCTCAGGAGTAGACTTAGTGTGGGGTCGGGAATAAGGTGGTGTAGGCATCGGGAGGTCTCCACAATGCGGGTCAACATACTCATGAGGCTCATAGTATGGCGTCAGGTCCTCAATATTAAATACGAGAAGAGAACTTATACTCTTAGAAATATCAAGTTCGTAGGTATTTAGTCCGACCATTCTGATGATTATGTGGGGACTCATTCGCTTGGCGCTCAAATTTTTAGCAAGCCACTGAGGAAGGTACTTAGTACGAATTCTCACCACCACCTGCTCGCCTTAATGAAATATCTGCTCCCATCTGCGATTATCTACATGAGATTTATAAGACTCATTACAAGTATTCATCCTTCATCAGACCAAATCATGTAACTCATACAAATGACAACCAAACGACTCAACATACTCATAAAAACATACAAATGAAACACAACAGGCATGACACGCTCTTAAGGGGAAGTTTGACAACGAACTGAATCTCTAAAATGGGGTGGCCCATCAGGAAGCTCTTTGGGTGGAATGAGAAATACTCATCGAGTGTGCGACGAATATCAAAATGAATGTATGAGACATTAACATTAAAATACGAGCACATAACGTGTCAAATCTCTCGGGGAACGTGACCCTTTTGAGGGCTCAAAAGAAGGTATGTACGAAACTTCATCGTGAATGCGACGATCACCCGAGAGAATACCAGAGACATCGACAATAGGGTGTGACACTAGAGTTTGGTGAGTGCCTCCAATAAGAAAGAACTCATTTGATGGGTCAGTAGGCGGTGTATCCAATAACTCATCAAGAGTGCGATGGGTCATAAATAAACTTTCGTCATCCTCAAAATAAACTTTACGGAAACGATCGTCGGAAGTACTCACCTCATGTAGTTTAAAGAAAACTTGTTATCGTACACCATAGTTAAACTCATGATTCGCATACTCTGAGTAGTCACGATCGATACGCCATACAAAATTGAAGATGATGTCGATCGGATTTGGGAGTGACGCTCGTAAATCTGGAGGTTGGATCTTCTAAATGTAACATCCGAATTTTGACGCCAACGACGAAGATGTGTTGGTCACATCATTAGAGGTTCGCTCAAGTAAGGACTTGGGGTCAATAGGAATCCACGGTTAACACATTAGAGATCATGAACCGTCTAGATGAGTACCACCTTTTGATAACGAGGGTAGTCTGCCTCTAATAAATCGGGGTCGATCCCTTCCAGGCGGCCAAAACGAGTGCCACTACTAGGCTCTCAAGCTATTCACCCTAGCTCCGTGAGGGTTGTCAGGAATCGGGGCAATGAATCCGACACAGGATTTACTTTTGGAAAAGAATATGTCGCCGCGCCGAGTATACGAACGTCATACTCATAGAGTGAGTGCTAGTAGTCGTAAGAAATAACTAGAGTCGATAAGTGAGGTATAGGAGATGAAGATCAAGTCGCCATCAACAGGGACAATGGGTCACGTGCGTCACTACCACATCTCCATGTTACCATACTCAGCTACGTGTGGCACTAATCAGAAAGATTTTCGTACTCTGCCTAAACCTAGTAAACATAAACCTAGAACTGTATAGACTTGAAGACTCTAGTTAGTCGTCATAAATCAAGTCGGGCATTAATATCCTCATGCACGAGATGATGATGCATCAAAAAACAGGTGTCGGAGCCCTCATGCCAATGGGAGCACTATTTGACGCATTGGTGTCTTGACATAAATCTGGAGGATTTATTCTATTGGATCTTCTAAAGGTTGTTTTCAGGCGATCAAAGTGAGCATTAATGCGATCAAATCGCTCAAGAAGCAATCGCTGAAATTTGGCCTGCGACATCTCCTTTTTTGGAACACTAGGATTGTTTATGCGTATGATGTCATCTTTATGATGGTAACCTTTATAGAGCTCCTGATAATCATCTAAATGGCCGTTCCTAACATAATCAAACTGCGTGCATGGCATACATGATCCTTACGAATATGTTGTGATGAACAGGATGATCAACATAATAGTATGAGAATATCTCCAGAGGAGCTCTAGGGGGCCGAGCATATACTGACTCTAATTCCTCAAATAAAGGAGAGGGATGGATGAACATGTAGACTCTATATGACCTACCACTACCTAGTATAAAAGTGGTCCAAACTTTGGGACCTGATACCAATTGATATAGAGTAGTGGTGGAGACCAACCTAGGTCAGATCGCTGAAAAAAATGTCCGACGTCGCATTTTCAGTTTATGTTTATTGCATTTTATTTTTGCAAGTTTATGTTGTCAATTCTTAGTTGTTGCACGCTTGTGCGTGTAGTCATGTTATTGCACGCCTGCGCGCGTAGCCTGCCTTAGAGTTTATTTTCTCTACTATTATATATACATATATATATATATAATACCTATATATGTATATATACAAACACACACACACATATATATATATATATAAATATACAAAATGTTAATATATATAGATATATATATGTTTAGTGGGCTAAACTTCGGTTCAGGAAAAGGCAGCCTCGCACAGAAGAAATCGGCACGGTTCCCTGTTCATCTCCCCGACCTTGCGATGCACGCAACCAGAGGGCAGCACGCCTCTTCCTCTGCCACTTCGCTGCACACACGACGCCTCCACATCCTTCGGGGATCCAACCAACGGCCACGACGCCATGGTTCCAACACCCCATGATCCTTCCTCCGGCGGTTTCTGCAACCGAGCCCAACGGTTCAGCGGTTTCGACGCAGGCATCCATGTCCAGGCCACGATCATCCTCCTTCAGCTTCGGCGATCTATTCTGCCCTCACGTCTGCCCGCAGGCTGCCCTATAAAAGAAGGAGAGGAAATCAGGTGAGGGGGATGATGAAATTTGGAGGATTGATGAAAATAAAGAAAGTTCTGTTGCGTTTGATTTCCTGTGTGAGATTGAGTTGAGAGATTGTTGCCCTTTCTCGAGAATTGTAGTTGGTAGAGGTGATTTGATGAGAGCATTGCTAGTTTCCTGTATGTGTTGAGTTACTGCGACGTTTTCCCGTGAAGATGAACAGTAGATTCGATGTTACAGTGCTGTAATCGGAGGAGATAAACAGTAACTGTAATTTTACTGTGCTGCTTATTTGATTTCCTGTAGGAGAGTTATGTTAGTGTTAATGAATGTTAGTTAGGAGATGGAATGAGAGTGACTTTTGTTCCGTGTGTAGTTGTAGTTAATGGATGTTGTGAATCAATTCCCGGTTGAATTAGTTGTAGCTGCTGCTTGGGTTTGTGATTCCCTGTTGCCGTCTAAGATGACGATGAATAGTGCAATTCATCTATTGCTGTAAAGTGGTAATTGGATAGTCATGGCTGTAGGAGTTAGATGAATTGTTGATGAGTGACTGTGACCTCATTAACTGTTTTGGGTTCTTTGCTCTCGTCTTAGAGAGATGATGAAAACTTCAAGAAGAATGATTTTTGTGTTTGATTGGGTGAGATTTCTTGGAGCCACCGCGAGTATTTGAGATTTCGTGGATCCACTTTGGTGCGTGAGAGTGAATGAATTATAGGTTTGTTTAGTTTGTGGCTTCGTTACTTTGTGGAGTGATTCCGTGGAACCACCTTGTGTGAGGGATTGACTTAATTCCTTGGTGCCCGTGTGCGATAGCGGCCGACCTCGGAGCGGAGATCGAAGGTGACGAGGAATTTCTCGCGTGATCGCCCTCGACTTCGAATACGGAAGACGCCTCTTCCGTGGGTAATTGTTTCTTTCTTTTCCTTTGTGTGCGCCTCAATATTTTCTCGTAGGATAATAGACTCTTTGCCGGGTTTCGCCTGAGTTTCGTCAGCAAACGCTACGTCGAAAACTCCAAACGGAAACGTATTTGGAGTTCCCGATTTCCGTTGTGCTACGACAAAGGGACGGAACGAAAGTTGCGAGCTTCCTTCCCGGATTTAAAACTGAACCATTTTATTAAGAAATTTCGTTTTCTAACAACGTAGTGAATTTCGTGCTTTACAAAATTACGTTGTTTAATTTCATAAACTCTGTGCAACGCCCGCTCAATTTTTTTTTAAAACTAAAAATTCATATTTCGCTGCATTCGGTTAGGGTTTCCTAGAAATAGCCGACAGGCGCATAGATTCTATGCGTCGTCCTGCATCAAGTAGGCTAAGTGGATGTGAGACTAAAATGCAATCTTAATGTGAAATGCGCGGAGATAATTTTTATTCTTGAATATTATATGTAGCATATGCAAGACCCAAAGGAGAAAAAAATAAGTAATAGCAGATTAAATCACACATAGATAATTTAAGCAAGGCAAAATAAATTATTTTAGGCAAGCAAGTTTTGACTTTTCCCCAGTGTGGAGAGCGACAACATGCATCAAATAATTCCTGCAAATCATAAGAATGACCAAAACAAAACATACTAATCAAGAAATTCAAACAGCTATGTAGTCACATCACCATATGTCAATATTGAAAATAAAGATCCATACAATAATAAGATACTCACGATGTAAGGGGCGATGACGAGTGGAGTTGGATGTGCTTGGAGATGCACAAGTGGTGTCCCGGAAGTGGCGGTGGTGATTGTGCGGCAATTAAAAGGGGGAACCTGTTATGGTTGGGGAATGAGAGGGGTGTGGCGGCTTGGGGAAGGGCTTGAAGGTTGCAGTTTGGGCGTGGAGAAGGGGATTACGGATGGTAGAAAGCTCTGGAAGAGTTGTGATGCTCAGGGAAGATGTTGGAGGTTGCAGTTTTGGAGTGCGGAAGGAATTATGGTTGGTGGAAGACTCTGGAAGGGTGGAGGCGATCGAGGAAGATGCAAGAGGTTGCGGTTTGGAAGTTGAGGGATTATCGCTGGTAGAGGGCTCTAGAAGGATGGGGTGGCCGGGCAAGATGATGGATGTATAGGAGGAGCTCAAATGAAGCAGAGCCGCCAGGGAAGAAGATCGTCGGGCTAGGGAAAAGTGAATTGACGGTTGTAGGGGTGGAATCGGATTGTAACACCTCAACCAAGTTTAACACGAATCAGCAGTCCGACCGGGTCTGCGATAACGAGTAAACTAAATAACGGTATATAAACTGGTATAAAGCAGGTAAAAGTAATGAAAGTGCTAAAAAAAGAACTTACAGCGGAATAGTGAAGTAATTCTAAAGTTAAAAGTGCACCTTGTCAAGCTGAATTCACAGAGTCAACTAAAACTGAAAATATATCACTAAGGGACTGAATTACCGTCAAATTGAAATATCTGATATATCAAAAACATGGGTGAATTACAACAAATATAAATGTCTGTAAATAAAAGCAAAGTACAACAACAGTGGTACAACTGAATAAACTGACGACTGAATACTGAGCCGTCTATCCTAAGCGGATTCCCTGACCTAAGCCCCCTGTAAAAACAAGTTTCAAATGGATTAGGCCCACTGAAAATTAAGAAAAATTACTCTCTCTAGCAACACTTAAAGAAAACATTTTAGGTGAGTAATACTTGAAATTAAAAGTTTGTATAATTATTCTAATATTAAACGTGGCACTTGAAATCATGGTCTGACATGAATTCAACTTATCGTGTGATCTGACACACTCTTTTTTATCTGTATAAATCGTTGAATTCTGAAGTTTTGAAGTTATATATGTTGTAAGTTCCAGCCTGTTTCACTGACACCTTATTAACTCATGTCACTAAGTACGGCTGTGCAAAACTAGAAACTGTATTCTGAGTGGCAAGCTTGATGGTGCCTTGAACTGAGTGTCCCTCAAACGGAACACAAACTCCTATTTGAGGAGTTCCATATCTGAAACAAAGATCATTGACCCTGAGCTTGAAATACGAGTGGTGGCCTACTGGCCCTGAAAAAACGGTGGTGTGCCTCCACCAGGATCGCGAGTGTAATCCTTCCTCGCCACTTTTTCCTGAATTTCACTTAGACTGATGTTCAGTGAGTCTAACATGGAATAAGACTCTAGTCAAATACACTGGGCTTAGGATTCTCATGATACTGATTCTACTAAATTAAACTTAAGCGTATCCTACCCTTTTGACCTGATTCTAACTATAGAAACTTGTAAATCTAAGTGCATATACCAATATTTTTAATATACGAATTAAAATAATCTGAACTGTTGAACTAAAAGGAGTCGAATTTCTTACAGCGGTGCTTCAACACTCGTACAAGCGTCGAGGTGACATGGCGTTCCTTCCCAAAAGATCAGACCGCTAAGGACTTCTCCAATCTCTTGCTCCAACTACCGCCGAAAATCGGAAATCTAAACGGGAAATCATACTTAAGCGTTTTCCCCTTTAGGGTTTCGGTGAAAGTTACTCCAAACAAAGCCAAAAGACTAAATATGGAGGAAAAGAGGTAAATGAAGGCGTTACCTCGATCTAACAGTGGTTAGCCCCCAAATTTAGTGGCTGATTTCTAATTGAAGAGGACTGAATTCTTCAATTCCCAAATTAGGGCCAAAAGGAAACGAACAGAAAATCAAAATCGGCCTCCAACTAAAATGATTTCTGGTAGGAAATGAAAATACCAAGGAACGGAACTCACCAGAACCAAAGTAGGGTTTGCAGAAACTTTTTCCTCCAGTTAGGGTTGAATCCGGAACTTCAACAGCACTAGGGAAGAAGGAGAGGGCCGACTAGGGTTGTAGAGGGAGGAGGAGAAGTCGGCAAGAGGTTCCGGCGACAGAGGAGTGGTCGGCTAGGGCTTCGGTTCCCTGTTTGTGGCGTGACTGCGAGCAACGGAAGGAGCGGGCCTATCCGGAATGCGATACGCTTCCGCTGCGGCTTTTCTGATCGGAAGGGAGTTATCGGGATGAAGGGGCACGGGCTTAATGGAGCGGTTTCTCCTATGTTTATAACCGTGAACCGGTTATTAGAGGGGGGATCCCATTTTTTTTATTTCTATTGTTACTTAATTTTTCATTAGAAGATGCTAATACACTATCACTACGAAGTGCTATATAAAATAAATGTTACTTTCACACTCTGCCGACTCGATTAATTAAGCTCGCGATCGGACCCTGAAAATAATTTAAGCGCGACGTCAAAATCTGGGAACACGGGCGCAGCTGATGGAAGGAAGCACGGCCACAATGGTTCTTGCGGGCTTGGACGGGATTGAGGATTCGGGTGGGAGGTAGTGGGTTGGGGAAGAAAGGAGAACAAAGTCAAGGTGTTGTCACCTTGGATTTGTGGAGTTAGCACCACATCGACCGCCAATTCCGAGATTTGGAATTCCAAAATCTGCAACCCCCAATACCATCAGCCCCTCGTACCAGCAACCCCAAAACATATTTATAACAAGTAAAACTAGGACGCCCTCAAATCAACGGCTATGATGAACCATTAGTATAAAAAGACCGGTCGTACTAAATAATACAAGGATACAACAATATAATATATGAAAGATATGCAAATGCGGATTCGGACGCATCCGCGAAGTCGGATCATCGACCTGGAGATGCTAAATATGGTAAGTAGACAACTGGCCCCAAACAAACCGAAAACTTGTGCTCCACCGTGTTGTCAATCCTCACACATTTGTGAAGTCAGATCATCGATCTGGAGATGTTAAATATGGTACATGATCAACCGGCCCTGAACGGACCCAAAACTCATGCTCTACCACGTTGTCAATCTATGTCAATAAATTAACAATATGAACTCGAATATGAATGACTGCACTTGAACATAAAATTACAATACATACTGATGTAGTGGTGGGTCAACTCGGGGTGGATGCTTTAAATGCAACCCTATGTACAATGAAAATTGATGTAATTGCAAGAGTAGATCCATTTTAAAATTTAGCAACAGTAATCAATTATTATAAAATGAAAATAAGCAAAAGCGTTCGCAAACCACAATTAAAGAGAACAAATTTTATTCAACAATCGATAGAGGCGCATTTAATATTTAGCAAGTACAGAATAAGCTCTGCAAATCGCGCGACGATCGAACTAATAGCAAATAACAATGAACATTCACTATAGTCAGGTGCCAAATACACAACGATAGAAAATAAAACTAAAACTTACACGTCCAGACGGTGGTGAATGACGGTTGAATACGGGCATCCAAGGTCACTGCAAAGCGGGGAAGGCGTCGGAAGAGGAGTTCCGGGCTGAAGAGGCTAAAATGGTGAATATGACGGGGTAGGGATGGCTGGTTTGTATCGGACGCTGAAGTGGGAGTGCTGGAACAGAGGATAGGGGTTGGAATGGATGTAGGACTGCTGGGAATCATGTTTGGAAGACTGAAATTCAAAAACTAGGAGAACAAAATCAAATTCTGGGTGTGGGAAATTGGTGTTGGGCGCATAAAATGGGTGTCGGGTGCTGGAAACAGGGTCTGCGCAATGAGCACAGAAGCTAAAAGTCAGAAAGGAATGAGGAGGTGGCGGTAGCAGGGAGTGCGGAGTGGAAGGGGGTCGGTACATGAGGAGTTTGGAAAGGGTATGCAATGTCAGCACGGGCGCAAGGAAGGGATGCAAGAACGAAGGGTGGGGTGGGTCGTGGGATGAAGGGAAGTTGTGGTGGCTTGGCTATGGGGAGAGGAGGAGGAAGTTACCTTGGAGTCGCACCAAGGAGGGGAAGCGCGGGATTCCTCCGACGTCGCACCAAAAGAAATCGTGGAGACCGACGATTGCAAAATTGTCGCAAGACTTCAATACCCCCAACCGTGAAACACACACCAATATATATACACGTTAACACATTAGGGCACCTGAATTGGACGGCTCATATCATCCGGTCCAATCGGGTGTCAAATACAATTCAAAATAAATAAAATGATACATCAAACTGACTGGG
Organism: Platanthera guangdongensis; assembly: GCA_039583875.1. Lineage (NCBI taxonomy): Eukaryota > Viridiplantae > Streptophyta > Magnoliopsida > Asparagales > Orchidaceae > Platanthera > Platanthera guangdongensis. Next base: position 14,870,223 of record CM077147.1, on the reverse strand, counting down.
AACGACCATCCGGGCACAAACGTGGACTCGGATCGCTCGCACGGGTGGCGTTTCACCACCTCCTGCGGAAATAGACATGTGTTGGGCATCGCACACAATCACATTCTCAAGAGATTGGCACCCATCAAACTCTTGGGGATTGGTTCCTCCAAGTGGCATTGCTCCGAGTTTACAAGACTTCCAAGATTATTTTTAACACACCTAAGCCATCTTTATACAGAGAAGGGGGGACTCCTAATAAGAAAGGAAAATAAAACATTTAATACAAATTATATAAAGATAAACTAATGGAGGCATGTGATTCTTCTCTCAATACAAGGGTTCGTTTGACCGATCGTATGTGCCAAGAGTGTGTTTGTGTACGCTCAAATACACCCTTCATGAAAATCGATCTTGAAAAAAAATTGTGGGACGTCATACTTTGGTGCGGTGAAAGTCTTTTTGTGCTTTGACAGTTTGCTTAGCAGGGAAGCGAAGAGTATGGCTGCTCTACCCGCAAACAACATAAGCATTAAAAATTATCATTTGCTACTAGTAGGGATGCGTCAAGAAAACTAATAATCATTGGTGATTAGGGATGGGCGTACGAAGTTGACGTAGAAATATCCATGACACTACCCAACTCTTGGTAAGTGTCTTGTCCCCAAAGAAGGATTAATTAAGTAATCAATACCACTAAATATGGGTCGAGCAAGGTGCATTAAAAGAAGTCCAATGAGTGGCACATGAGGAAACTAGAGTTACAATGGTGGAATAAGAGTTGATAAGACACCTTGACTATTTTTTATATCGAATGTGTGAACCCGAATGATGAAAATAATATGGATTTGGATTATTAGGGTGGATTTGTCTCGATCTTTTATAATTTTTGGAGCAAAAATGAACTCCTCAAAAGGAGTAACATTAGGGACTAAGGGACGACAAACATGTTTGAGTGTGCCGAATTAGAATGTTTGTTGCAGGTTGGGCATTAGATGTTAATTTGAATGTAATAAATAGGGTATTGGTAGGTGTTTTGGTCATAACTTTCATGGGGATATGTCTAGATATTGGTTGTTTTGTTGTGTTGTCCATATTTAGGGGCTTGAGGAAAGTTGACAAGGGACTAATAGCATGAGTAATCAATGGAAAAAGGGGGAAACAGTGTGCAGGTAGCATGTGGCATTGCAAGTTATCGAAGAAGCATAATGATCGCTCAATGGAAGGCAGAACCTTCAACTGAAGAGTGAGGAAAAAAAGGTTGTAGGCCCAGGCTTGTTGACTTGGTCAGAGAAGATGAGAGAGGCAATCTCTAAGTGTTTGGGAAAGGGAGCATCAACGTCAGTCCTAAAGGGATCGATGGAAGGAGTGGTACTTGATGGCATTGGAAGAGGATGCACTGGCAGCATTGGGGCAATAGGGATGGTCGCAGTCTAGAATGGGAGGAATTTTGCGGTAGGCTGCAAGTCGAAGGTGTCGACAACAGAAGATGGGGTCATGATGGCGGTTCTAGTGTTGTATGGGGCAAAGGGAGGACTGCTAGAGTAGGACATAGTTGAACATAAGTGGTCGACATCAAGTCCGAGTTTTTTAAAGCAATGATGGTGGCGTCAGACTTGGTGGTTCTTGTTGAATGGAAGGTGAGCAGAGACATCAGAAGAGGGCATGGTTTGTGGATGTGATGGAGATCGATGACTTTGAATCGTCGGATGGATGATTGGAGAACACCATCGCGGTCATCGTGATTTTTCACATTTTTTTGTTTTTTTTTTTATTTTTTTTATTTGTAATTTGGGAGTTATGTTAAAATATCCATCGAACGTTCGTGGTCGTTGAATATTTTAACCTAACCCCCCACCCCCGACCTCCCTTATATCTCCCAGCAGCCGCCGAAAGGGGGATCAGGATTTACGATTTTGAAAAATAAACCACTCGGTCATCTCTTTCGTGCGGCGTGAAAGCCTCCGACGGTGCGACGTCGTGGATTCTTCCTCCAGGGATGTGACGCCCCTTCTGCCACCTTCTGCCACCTTTCACTGTTGTTTGGGCTGCCAACCACCGCCTCCCACTGCTTCTCTGGCCGCGGACGCCTCTTCCCAGCACAACCACCGGCCTCCCCCTCCCTTCCCCTACATACAGTCACCTTCCCAAGCCTCTAGCAACCCTCCTGCCGCCTCCTACCATCCCCTACCAGGTATTCCTCCCCTTCCCTTCCACTCCACTGCATATCCTTGACTTCCTGCACATCTATACTCCAAAAATGCACCTTCCAGCACCCCTCTCGTAGCAGTACGACCCTATTCTTCCCCGATTTCAGCATTCCAGCCCCTCTCCGCTTCAAAATCACATCATTTAGCACCACCTGTTGTAATACCCCGTTGTCCAGCCCCATTCCATTGTCAAATTCACTCCTAATCACCTTACTGAAGTCTCTCCTGCCCTCCATTTCCATGGTAATACTTCTTCATATATCCGCTTTAACGCTTCCCCTAACACCATATCTGCATTTTCCCTGCCTCCCATAGCCCTCCCAGTCCACCAAACAGCCACCGCCCCTCTCTGAAACCCTCCACACAGCAGTATTCTCATTTCAGGACAGCCACCACTTCCATCAGCATCCATTACTTGGTGAGTTTTTACTTTCTAGTGTTCATTTCTTCGCATTGTACGGATAACTTGTATTAATAGTAATACTTGGCTTGAATATATTTGATTTCCGAATTTCTTTATTGACGTGCAAAAATTATTGGCTTCGCATATTTATTTCAGTGCACTTTCAATTAACTTATAATTGTTGTCTGCTTACTTGCATTTTAATATTTGTAATCAATTGTGACGCTTGCACGAGATTTTAAATTTAATTTGTTTAATTAATTATGCGTCGGAAAATGATTGCATGATTGAGTCATCGCATGTGCACCGCGTTAGAGTTATCCTTTGTTAGTCCATTGAATTGTGTGTTTGTGCTCATCTACATATTCATCTTAGGGTTCATCTTCGGCCTATTAACGATCTTACTTGATCATCTTCGTCCTATTACATTCATCGTGTGCTCACGTGTACTGCAATTAGAATTAGGGCATTGTAAATCCACATCCTATAGATTCGTCTTGTGTCAGGATGTGTGGGATTATCTAAGATAGATTGGGCAGGGAAGGTGATGTAGGGTAGGTTGTGTGTCGTGCAATCTAGGCTAACTCGAGTGAGTGGACACGTGAACACTTTATGATGATGCACAGAGTCCGTTCGGCAATTAATTCAAATAAAATTCACAACCCACGCATTCAATAACATAAGCGAAAACAGTTTCAATTAGGGCGATTAAGCAAGGCTTTCCTCCAAACGGAGGGCCAAAATAAGCACGTCACGGATGGCTCCTTCCTGCAATCATAGTTCTTCACGGGAAAAAATTCCACATATAAATATCCAAGCAAATATAAGTAATCCAAACAATGTTCAAGTGTTGAAAATTAAAAATCCATACAACAAATAACTCACAAATAAGGAAATATCCGAGGCGGGGAAGATCCGGCGGTTTTGGGAATAGATCCGGGTATGCGAGTCGAGATGGTGGCTGCTCGCGGCGGAAGTGGGGGGAAGAGGGCTGAAAACGGACGAATCCGACCAGATATGGAAAGATCCGACCAAGGGAAGGGTAGATCCGGTGGTGGGGAGCGGATCCGGGTAGGGTAAGGCGAAGGAAATATGAGGAATTGTAGATCGGGGTTGGATAGCCCGGATCGGGGATGATCCGAGAGGGAGAGGGCCGGTTGAGGGTGGATCCACGACATAGGGGTATGAGAGGGGCAGGAAGGGACGGTGGGGCTGTGGAGAGGGGGAAGTGGGCGGCGGCTTTAGGAGGGGCGGCGGTTGTATACCGGCGGTGGAAGGGGAGGACGGAAGGGGGAAAAGGCGGCGGACGGGCTGCAGGAAGGCAGCAGGCCGGCGGCGACGGTTCAGGGAAGGGGAGGGGAAAACGGGGCAGCAAGGGGGGTTTGAGGGGAGGAAAAAGAGGGGGTAGGATATGGGATACCTGGGGATGAAGTTCCACCGCTAGGAGTCGGCACCTAGGGCTCCACGGCGTCGGCACCGTGGCTTGATCGCGGAGTTCCGGGAATAACTTTCTCCAAAACCAGCAATGATCTTTTCAAGCCTCTAACACTCCTATTTATAACATTCTAAGCATTAGAGCAACCCGGAATCTACGGCTATGATTGGCCGAAGAGTCCATGTGCCAAATACATGAAAATAAAACCAAAAATAACAAAGTTATATATTAAAAAAGTTCACGACGCGCATCCGGATGCATCCGCGGGATCGGATCGTCACTCCGATCAAGTCTTCTGGCGAGAATAGACGAAAGTGGGCCCCGCTTTGTTATGGGCCGATGGTCCCCCATCAGAAGGGTAGGGCAGTGGAAAAGGGAAAAGAAGTTAGTGATGGCTTGAAGGAAATGAGAGGATTTTGTGGTGAATGTATCACACCATTGCGATAATGTTGGCAAGGGAAACGTCCATTAAACTGAAGTTTGTGTGCATTGATGTAAATGTGGTAGTCATATCTGAGGGAGGAAGAGGGAGGAGAAGAATCCCTGGCCGAAGGAGCGGCAGGCGGAGAGCAACTGGCCAAACCAATTGATATGAACTTGAAAATGAAGGATTGCACTGGAACATAAAATAACAATAAATACTCGAAAGACAACAACCAAATTCCTAAGGGATGGTTCCACAAACGTTCACCTTTTCAAATGAGAGTTTACAAGACGTACAGGATCATTTCTAACTCACTTAAGTTCTCTTTACATAGAGAAGAGTGGAACTCATAATAAGAAAAGAAACATAGAATACCTAACTAATACATATTACACAAAGATAAACTAGCAATGGTGCACTTATTCTATTCTCGTTTCAATGTTCGCCTGAAGGAGTATACATATCCACCAAAGGTGCATATATGCATATCTGTTTGATGACCTGACTTGGATTGTGGCTCTTTAGCATGAAAAAAAATACTTTGCAGATATGATGACATTGAAACACTCAATATCCTCTTATATTGTCCTTCAAGAAGCAACCATAAACAATATCATCCTTTTCAGGATGCAGATTGATTGGGCCAGTAGTCCCGAAAAAAAGTTTATCCAAACCAGATATTATGGTACTTGGGTTTTCGGCCTTTGGAAAGTGTAGGTCTTCGTGAATATGAAACTGATTGGGTAACTGTAACAAGTTGGTTTGCCTTCCTTTAAAACAGAGAAATGTGAAAGATTGTTCTCTTGGATGTTCAAAGAAGTAAGAAAATAACGATGTGTCTCAACTGAGAGATGTTGGGAAGTTTCTCAGCATACCTTCCAAGAACAAGGCTGGCTTCAGTTTCTTCAGGAGGTTCAGCTTTCGCCTTAATAAGTAAAGCTAAATTCTTTTCATGAGAAAAACCAAATTCAGAGTCTTCAAAAGACTTTTGCTCTATCTTGATAGGCACAGGCACGGCTGATTGAGCCGTACTTTTTACCATATTAAAGTTCTTTTCATGAGAAGAACAAAAATCAGAGTCATCGAAAAATTTCGGCACTATATTAATTGGTAAGCTTGATTGAGCTGTAGCATTTACCTTATTATAGGAGTTCTTCTCAGGATAAAAACTAAATTCAGAGTCTTCAAAATACATGGTCTCTATCTTGACTGGCAAGTCTGATTTAGTTGCAGCTTTTACTGTGTTCTTGGAATTCTTCATAAAAACATTTTTAGGCACATTTCCTTCTGAAGTTTCACCTTTTACATTGAAGGCTGGAAAACCTAAAACAACTGAATCAGTAATGGTATCCTCCTGTCTGATTCTATGCACTGCACTTGAGATACTACTTTGTGAAATATGAGCTGCATCTAGGCCTTTGAAATCTGTGTCATAGTTTTCCATTGATATGTGACCTCCAAGTGTTAAGTGATGCCTATTGTATTGCTTTCGCAAGACTTACAGCCATGAATCTGCCTTGAGCATTGAACATTTATCTTCGGAACTCTCTTTGAATGTAGTTTTTCTCAGAGAGATGTGTCATCAAGATTGATCGTTTCATCATCTCTTAATCCATCACAACTGCAGTTATTAGTCCATTCCATAATTACCAAAATTTCTCAGAAAACCCTCCTGCAAGCCATACAATTCAAAGGAAAGATACTCAAAATTAAATAACAGTAAACCAAACAGATTTATAGAATTCCTAATCCATACTATATTAAAAGGGAAAAACACATTTTAGTTAAACATTCAACTTTCCGGCTTTACCCCCCTTTATTACAAAAATTTCAATCTCTTTAATTTATGTATTTTTTAATTTTAAAATATGTGTTATCATATAGGCAAAATTTCTTACCTACAATAAAAAATGCGCTATCACCGCCACTCGCAAACCCCAATGCACAAGTAAAAAAAGAGCAATGGGCGAAGTATAGCGTTTGGGGATTTGCGAGCGGCGGGTGCGTCATCATGCCAGGGCAATGTCTTGGCCGAAGTAATGCCTCGCGGGGCATTGGGGGCCCGCCACATGCACTGTTGCAATCGGGATACAGTCGTGATTGATCGTAGGGGCAGAGCCCCGTTCCTATCACTCGAATAAGAAATGCTATTAACGAAAATGTAAATAGAACATACAGAAACTGTACCGAATAGATAAGCTTTCAAATCTAGTGAAAAATGTTGAGGATTATTGTTGCCTAAAAAAACTTACAAATGTACGCCAAAACTGCTAGCAAGTTTAAATTTGGCTATAGCTATGGTGCTCACTGTAAGTGGCACCTTAGCCTAATCAGCACTCAATATGAATGAATAAAAAATGTGAATTCATAAAGACGATTGCAAATAACTGGGATAAGATTAATGATGTAACAAACAAGATCAAATTGATGACACGAAGAAAGTATGATGATATGATTCATGAAAACTAGCAGTTGTACAAAAGCACATAAAATGTGACTTTCATGGGTCTTGATACCTCCAAGCAAGGTTGAGCAAGGTTCAAGAGTTACTCCCACAACTCATCAATGTGCATGAGTCTTAGTGCGTGATATTTGACTATTTTAAAATAGCTTTTAATTGAAGGAAAGTGATGATTATTAGTTGTAGACTATTAGGGGTGTAATTATGGCATTATTTATTATTATTATTTATTTCTGAATATGCAGTTATTAGGTCATAAGAGTCGTGTCCAATATGATGTCATTAATTGTGTCGCGTCCTTTTTACTCTCATGTCCAAGTCTTTCGCTATTTCCCTTAGTGTTCCTTCCTTTTTGGTGTCCATTGTAAGTCCTATTTAAAGGACCTGGTGGGCCTTATATCGATATGAATGAAGAAATACTATTTTCCCAAACTCTAAGAAAGATCTTGGAAGCTCTCTCTCTCGAGCACGCCCCACTTAGGTAGCCGTGGTAAAGGCTCCGTAGTATCTCCACCTTCGGCCTCTCCTCTGGCATCATTCTATGACCCATAACAACTTGGTATTAGAGGCCTCGATCCATCCACCAATCTTCACCATCCACGATTACGAGGGAATTTAAGAGGACGGCCCCTATTCCATCGGTTGTTCAACCCGAAGACAACGCCATCCAGTGCTCACAGCAGGGCTAGCGTCTAGCCTCGCTCGTCACTCCTCAATAGGGTTGTGTGCTTACCGATCAACGACCTTTTTCGCCGTGTGCCGCATGCTTCTCATCATTTTCGTCGATTGCGCAGAGCTACCACCATTAGATATCCGCGCCCATGGACCCTCGCTCCTCCAGCAGGTCCACTCCAACGTCGACGCCTAGCCTGTCGACGCAGCGCCTCGAGATGCCGCTGCATTTCCGCTACTTCCCCGACGCTGCTCTCAGTGTTGTTCATTTGTTGCTATTTACGCAGTAATAACCACAACCTAGAATTAAATGCACGTGTAACTGACGCAGAAGCGTGCGTTTTTTCTGTTTGGACAGGCACAAACCCGTGGGAATATATAGGACTATATTCCTGAATTTATTCTGCCTCCCTTTCTTATTAATTCTTAATTGAATTAATTAAGAAGTTAAATTGGGACACCACCATTGGGAGACGATGCGGTACTCGCGGCAACACAAATTTATCCGCCACTGATGACTCCAGGCGTCCAGTCACCCGCTATGTATTGTGTGCCACCTACATCCACAATATGGGAGACTCGACTGACTTCTTGGAAGTTATGAACCAGCTACACGCAGTTATATATGTCATGGATGCACGCCTTCAGGATGTAAAAGCACGCTTTCGGGACGCTGACGCTCGTCATCAACGACATGGCAACCCTCACCACCAAGCTTAATGGACTAACAGCAGCACCTCCAGTGGTTATCACCCCACCCACGGATCACGCTAGCAGCAGTCAAGTTTCGCTACCCCGCTCATCCGCCATGAGCCGCCACCGCAGACCCTCTTACGCTCTGAAGTTGCTATTTTGTCGCTTTATACTTGGTTGGAATTACCCACCTACGATGGGAAAACAGATCCATTGGGTTGGCTCACCAGGTGCGAACAAATCTTTGGTCATCAACAAACTTTGACAGTCGGACGACTTTCTCTGGCCTCCTTCCGCCTTCTCGACTCAGCCTTGCTGTGGGCCACTCGTCTCCTCACTGATCAGTCGGATCTGATGTGGGACGACTTCAAGCAATTTTGCAATCAGCATTTCGGCCCTCCAATCTGTAGCAACCCCCTCAGTGCCCTCAAAACACTCTGCTAGACAAGCTCTGTGGACGATTATCTGGACTAGTTTCAACACCATCTGGCACAGGTCACACCCGAGATGCAAGTCGCCATCTTCACCGTCGGACTACGAGAACGTCTGCGACTTGATGTCGAATTTGAGTTTCCTCCAGACTTAGTGACTGTTATGAGTCTGTCCAGGCTATATGACTGTCGCCTCCAACTGGCACAAGAGTTCTATTTGCCCACAGACACAGGCATTCAACCAGGTCATTCTGAGGGCCATCCAGAACCACCAGTCCGTAAACTATCTCCGGACAAGATGGTGGAACGGCGCGCCAAGCACGGGTGAAACTACCTTAAGACACGGTCGGGCGCGTGCCCGACCGTCTTTTCTGCGTATTAGTACCTAGGGATTCTTTTTTCGCCTATTCTTTGTGCTCTATCCGCTCGGCGGCTCCAGTTTCCTAATTCCTTCTGATTTTTGACGGTGTAGACGAGATCGACGAGGGAGACGACTGTGGAGACAAGCGATGAGGGCGACGACTATGGTGACAGGTGACGAGGGCATTCCCCTTTCGAGCTTTCCTCTTTTCTTTGCGCGCCACTGTGCGGGGCTTTCTCGTCTCCTTCATTTTTAGCGGTGTGGGCATGGGCGGAGGGCTTCTGATTCCTCATTTCGTCCTCAGTGGCTCCGCTCCTATTCACACGAGCTTCTTCTTCTTCGATTTCTGTCGGCGAGACTTCCGACTTCCATGCTTCATTTGATGGATTGATCATGAGTTCAGAGCAACGTTTGAGAATTTAGAGGCAAAGGAGAATCCTTACAACGTTTAAAGGTTCCTCTAGCAATTAACAAGTTCACAACTCACAAGGACATTGGACAAGAACTTTGGTAAACATTTTATTTTATTTTTGTCTTCATATTTTCCCTAGTATTGTAGATTTTGAACATGAAAGAGCTTCCAAAGATGCTTCGTTTGAGAAAATATTTTAGTGTTACTAGTTTATAGTTAATTTGCGATAATTTTGATTAAACTTTGCTTAACATCTTAAGCCATGATTTTGTATTGTATGCGTGACGAATGGCTTTTAATGTTGTGTTACAAAGTTTTGGGTTGGGAATTTTTCCATTATAGAAGATTTTAAGAGGCGTGTTCTGAAGCTAGATCACTCTTCTTGGTGCTAGGGGCTTATGAGTTGATAAAGTTTATTATCCAAAAGAATTACTTGATAGATTGAAGTTGGAAGGCTTGTTTGGAAGTCCACCAAAGATGAGAAGTAGAACATGTAATCAGCCATATGAAAGGAAGAGAGATAAGATTTAAGAGAGGCAAACAATGGACTACTCCTTGGTGAGAGGAATTGGAGATGATTTATTTCTAAATATATATTGTGTTTATATCACTCAATTGGTTTTAGATATCTTAAGATTGTTCTTTTGCTTACAAAGAAAGCTATTATTTTACAAAGAATACTATTCTTTTGTAACAGAGGCCACAGATTCAAGTCTCCAAAGCTTTATATTCAGGATTTATTCAGGAGTGCAGACTTTGCGGTATAAGGTATTTTTTTAGACTTTTAGATATAACTAAATTGTACAATTCCATGCTTAAATTGCTTGTGTTTTTACGTTGCAGAAATAGCACAAAAAATTCAGTAAGATTTTCATTAATGATATATATGTTGAAATTTATTGTGCTCGTGCGACTTCAAAATTCTAATTCCGCCACTGGCGTCAAGGGCAACTGCGGCGAGTAGTGCACTCGCAGCCACAGGTGCAAACGGCTTTTCTATCTGCACGTCAAGGACTCTGATGATGAGGGTGTCGGCTAACGCGGACGCCATTGATCTCCCTCAAGCTTGAGGACAAGCTCTTTTTGCAGGGCGGGAGTGATGTTAGGGGTCTTATTATGGCATTACTTATTATTATTATTTATTTATGAATATGCAGTTATTAGGTCATAAGGGTCGTGTCCTTATATGACATCATTAATTGTGTTGTGTCATTTTTAGTCACATGTCCAAGTATTTCGTTATTTTCCTTACTGTTCCTTCCTTTTTGTGTCGATTTTAAGTCCTATTTAAAGGACTTAGTTGGTTTTGTATCGATATGAATGAAGAAAGTCTATTTTCCCTAACCCTAAAAGAGATCTTGGAAGCTCTCTTTCGAGCACGCCCCACTTAGGCAGCCATGGTGAAGGCTCCGTAGTATCTCCACCACCGTCATGTCCACCTCCGGCCTCTCCTCCAGCAACATTCTAAGACTCATAACATAGACATTGAACCATATATTCACTCCTAAAGTGATACTTAGCGCACTAACAGTTTGTGTGCTCAAATCAAAAACACACTACTCTTAATTTTTTGGGTGGGGTATTTTGGATATATTGGGAATATAATATGTAAGGCATTTTATATAAAACTCATGTTCTAGGATTAGATCATGGGAGCAAAATTGAACAACACGTCTTGTAAATTTTCATTCTTTAATCTAGTGAATCATATAGTTGTTACTCATGGATATAAATCATAAAGGTGAACCGTATTAAATATATATATTTTTGTGTTTGTTTGGTTGACCTTTGCTTGATAACTATAAGATAGCAGATGTAGGATCTCTCATGTGAGGCTGGATAGAGATCATTGAGACATGTGAGGGTATTCACATATTCATGGCAGATAAATGAAAATTTTGTTGGCCTAAAAATATAATATGGTTGACGATAGGAACAATTTTTTAAGATGGAATATTAAGTCTAAATCATTAATCAATTTTCCCACTTTCGTCTCTTTTGGCGTGCTCCTAACATATGTTTTAGTTTCCCCTAATACTGAATGAAATTCAAATTGAAGGCCAACTCATATTTAATTAGTAGGCCCTTTTGGCTATTTATAGCCCTTTGAAATAAGCAGATACGGAAATTATATTTGTTAACCAAGTTGACATTTGCAAACTAAAATTTTAGAAAAAACTATAATGATATGTAATAGGCTCTTCATTCTCTCCTCTTTAAATGATCAACTGAATTGAAATATATATATTGATGTAAACCCGAATAAGAGTTCAAAATATTAAGTATTTTATAGCAAAAAAAATTATTTATTATAAATAAAATCAGAAATTCTGAAAATTAAGAGAATTTTAGTTTTGAAAAGCGGGCCGAGCGGGCAAGATCGGGATATTCGAGCGTAAACTGCTCTTACCAATAAACGTCACAAAAAACGTTATTGGTTATTTAGAAAACTTTGTCAGCATTAACGGTTCGAACCGTGGAGGGATTTGGACGTTCACAAGCACAAACCACAACAACAACTTATGAATTAAAACGGTAATTAAGGTGAGAGAACGTTCGGGGCAAGCTCTTAATTATTTAAAGGTTGCATAAATTTAAAAACTGAATAATCGCGAGCGTGAGTCGAGCCAAGTTACCACAAGAGAGCAGCCCGCTCCAAATTGAGGAGCAATGATTGTTGCAGGATCGAATCGGGTGAACAGGCCCAACCATACGGGCTTCCAGTCGGCGGTTTTGGGCGAACAGGGGATGCCAGAATCGATGTTGAAGTCGATGGCACCCCTCATGCGACAGGGCAGGCGATACTGGAGGAAGTCGGCAAAGTCGTTGGATGACTGGAGTAGGTCGGCGGATGCGGGCCTGGCTGGAGACGGCGGGTGAGCAACGGTCAGCTTGCTGCGTCGGGAGGACACGACGTGGAGTAGCAGCGCCGTCGAGGAACTTGTCGTTGTCGTCGGCGGTCGGCGTTGAGAAGCAGTGGCGTCGAGGAACTTGCGAAATCCAGCGGAGGACTCGGATAGATCGGGATTTGGGGGGCGGCACTGTAGAGAGAAACGATAATGAGTCGTTTCTCTCTACCCTTGTCCAGGCTGCCTAATCAATGGCCGGCTCCTCCTTTTAATAGAGTTAGCCATGAATCAAAATTATTTCCTTCTTTTTCTCTTCCAAGTAGGGAGACTATTCCAAAATGATAAAGATATTCTACCTTTTTTATTGTTTGTCAAATGCTGTTTTTCTCTTAATAATGATCTCTCATAACATCTTTTCAAAAACTTACTAAATTTAAATTTATGTATGTTAAATAATTTTGAGCTTGCCCGTTTCGTCCTAACTACCAAAATTACCGAACCTTTTTATTAAAGGTCTCGTCGGACGGTCAACTCGACGAGCCAAGCAATTTCAAGCAAACAGGAGTACGGCAAAGGGAATACATAAAAAAGATGCATAAAAATAAAAATGCATAAATAAAATTTCATGCCGCATGGTGGCGTCATGCAATATTGGATGTGAGGAGGATGCATCAATTCCCCCGGGGTTGAAAGAGCTCGACCCCGACGAGAACTCGCAAAGACTGGTGCTGGAGAGAGCTGAAGTCGTCGCTGGTGCTGAATCAGGTGGTATATCTGGGGCCTTGACAGGTGGTTTGATACGCTTCAGAATTTGAAAAGGACAAGAACTCCTGCAATAATCAAACACTCAACCCTCATGTGGAAAGTACAACTCGCGACGATAACGACCGACCACGAATTTGTAATTTTCACAGTTGGCTCGCATTTCATTAGAAATAAATTTATACAGTTCGGTTAGATAATTAATATGAGCTTGTTCATCGAATGAGATATGTTTGCGGGATGAGGCGAGGTGACAGGCGGGTGGGTGGAATAACACGTTGGTAATCTCGGAAGGAGATACATAACAGAAGCGATATTTAGAATTGTTGAATGCGAGTTGTGCTTGTGGGGGTACAAATTCTCATTGCTTCAGATTCTTACCGATTAATCGCCAAAAAAAGTTCTCAGACTCCTACTAACGGCTTTGATATGTTCATCGATCCGAGAGGGATAGACGCTACTAGCTTTAAATTTGGCTCGTTTTTGCCCACATAGTGTGTTCCAAAAATATGATAGAAGATATTTAGTACGTTGGTTTAATTTCAAAGATATGCGTATAACAAAGTGATAGTGAGGTGAAAAGGTATATTTGTTAAATATGAGGTCGACCGAGTGTGGCGTGTGGAGGGAATATTCGTGGGATTATGTAACACCCTTTCCCAGTATTACAGAAATCAGCCGTCCGGCCGGGTCAGCGATATAAAGAAAACTAGGAAACAGTATTAAAACTAGTAGCAACAGGTAATAAAAGTCTATACTAGGCAGACTTAAGACTTACAGCGGAAGTAAAAAAAAATAAACTAAGGGTAAACACATACCTGATAACTGGATTCACAGAGCCACTAAACAAGAATGGGATTGCAATAACTGAAAACATGAACTATCATAATAAGTCTGATACAAGATATATAAAATATTAATGAGTTATACTGTCCACAACTACAAGTACATGCTGAAATGGAGTAAACTGAATGGTAAAAGTACTACAAACTGACACCACCATGACGCTCATCCTAGACGTGGTTTCCCAACTGGATCACATGAAAAACATTGTCACGAATGGTCAGAGTAAAGAAAAACAATTCCCTTAGTGACACTAAAACAGATTTACATATGAATGCATGCATGTCTTTAAAACTAATCTCGTGCACTGAAAACATTTTATGTTTTATGTTATGCATGATTTTCATATACTTCCTGGTGAACACCCTATAGTTCTATATTCATGACTTTTCGTTCATTTACTCAAGTCCTGACGTTCACTACTAGTGTACTATCTCACGTCAAGTCTGTACTTGAGTTCTAGGTGGCTTCTAGCCTACACATTTACTGGGAAGGCTCTAGGCAGAGTAGCTCCTAACGCGCAACTGAAACTGACGACCCGAGACCATCTGACGAACTCAATTGTTCTAGTGCCATGCGGACACGGTCTCGAATCTACTAACTGTCTCAAAGGGGAGTCATCTCCCAAGACTGTAACTCATAGGATATCATATGCCCTATGAGGAAGGTAGTGCACCTCTACCAAGCATGAAAAGACTGGTGTGCTACTGACTTTTTGGTCTGATGCTACTCTGCATGGGGTATCCTTTCTGGTGTACTACTGGGCGACCCTTGACTTTCTCGTGGTCGACTTGAAGGGACCTTCGCATCCTTGGTTGGACAATCTCCAAACTTACGTGTACATGTGAAGTTTCGTACTTAACTAACTGTTCGCGACTTTACTAACGTGGTTATGGAACAAGGTGTTATCATACGCGTTTCCACAATTATTTTCCTACTGTCACACTTCTCTATGCATGCTTATGATGTTTGTACGAAACCTACTCATGCGTATAAAATATAATTACTTAATATGTCTAACTAAAAGAAATTAGGATTTCCTTACCGAGGTGCTGCGACGCTCGTATACTCGGCGCGGCGACATTTTCTCTTCCAAAAGTAATCCTACTGCTGGGGACCTTCAAAAAGTTGCCCCGACCCCGCCAAAGTCCTGCAATTTACCGTATCCCTAATTTCAGAATTTTCCCCTCTACGATCTTCCCATGGAAAAATTTATATATAACTAGGGTTACAAAATTCATGCGTTAAACTTCAGATATTACCTTTAAGTATAGCGTTTGAGGCTCCCAATGCGTTCCACACAAAATCCGTGGTAAACTACGAATACCAAAACCTAAAATAGTGCAATAAAATGAAAACCTAGGTTAAGCTAGTTTCCAAAATGAAGGAAATCCAAGCAGAAATCGAGAAAAGGAAGAGATCTACTCACCGGAAACGAACAAATTCCAAACTCCTTCGGTTAGGGTTAGACCCGGTTCTCCCACGGCTAAGGAAGGATGAGGAAGGCTCACCGATGCCTGCAGAGGAGGGAGGAGACGTCGGAGACGGAATCTGGAGGGGAAACGGCCGCCGATTAGGGCTTGCGGGAGGCGCGGCTTCGTCGGCGTCGAGCGTGCGGAACGGGATGTCGGGAGTCGGCCTGCGGTTTCTTATCCGTGAACAGAAGGATGCGGGAAAACAATTCTTGCGGGATTTAATACATAGTAGGATGCGGTTTTTTTTATAACCGCATTAGGTGAGAGGGGGGACATTGCTATTGGCACCCCAATCAATTTCCTTACAAAATAACCTCATTCTCACTGCGCGCCACTAAAAGAACGCGTCACGCACTAAAATTAACGCACTTAACGAACTAACGGTCGCTATCAAAAGGAAAAGTAATAGTATACCTTGACGACGCGCTGCCTCGATCAAAATCCGTCGCGACTTTCACCTACAATTTTAAATAAATTTCTGTGTCAATTAACGGATGTTACATATTAAGTGTAAGAAAACTGAGAAATATCGGGTGGCACGTCAGGACTCGATAAATATGGTGTGAGCGACACACCTGGACCGCGAATTAATTCATGGGGTGGGATTTCAGACGGAAGTGCAGTAAGCAGTAACGTAGTGGAGGTAACATCAAGTGAACTAGAAGTCGTGTAGGTCCTCTCGTGTTCTCTTGGGATAAGACAGTTCTTCTGGGGTAAAAGAACAATCTTGTGCTCGTGGTGTTCAAAGGAATGAGAGTTCCTCGTGCCGTCGTGCATGACATGCCGGTCCAAATTGAGGAGCAGTGATTGTTGTTGGATCGAATCGGGTGAACAGGCCCAACCTTACGGGATTCCAGTCGGCGGCTTTGGGCGAACAGGGGATGCCAGAATCGATGTTGAAGTCGATGGCACCCATCACGCGACAGGGCAGGCGATACTGGAGGAAGTCGGCGAAGTCGCTGGATGACTGGAGTAGGTTGGCGGATGCGGGCCCGGCTGGATACGGCGGGTGAGCGGCTGTCGGCTTGCTGCGTCGGGAGGACACGGCTTGGAGTAGCAGCGCCGTCGAGGAACTTGTCGCTGTCGTCGGCGGTCGGCGTTGAGAAGCAGTGGCGTCGAGGAACTTGCGAAATCCAGCGAAGGACTCGGATAGATCGGGATTTGGGGGCCGCCACTGTAGAGAGAAATGATAATGAGTCGTTTCTCTCTATTCTTGTCCAAGCTGCCTAATCAATGGCCGGCTCCACCTTTTAATAGGGTTAGCCATGAATCAAAATTATTTCCTTCTTTTTATTTTCTTTCAAGTAGGGAGACTATTCCAAAATGATAAAGATTTTATTCTACCCTTTTTTTGTTTGTCAAATGTTGTTTTTCTCTTAGTAATAATCTCTCATAACATCTTTTCAAAACTTACTAAATTTAAATTTATGTATGTTAAATAATTTTGAGCTTGCCCGTTTCGTCCTAACTACCAAAATTACCGGACCTTTTTATTAAAGGTCTCGTCGGATGGTCAACTCGACGAGCCGAGCAATTTCAAGCAAACAGGAGTACGGCAAAGGGAATAAATAAAAAACTTGCATAAAAATAAAAATGCATAAATAAAATTTCATGCCGCATGATGGCGTCGTGCAATATTAGATGCGACGGAGGATGCATCATCTATATATATATCACCATAACTTCAAAAAATAGCACAAAGTATCTCTTTGTCCAAGAAATAAAATACAACTTTCCCTCCCAAAAAATGAAAAAGAAAAAAATGATAGCTCGAAGGCAGGAGGCATTCACATGGATCACATTTTTGGAGGGCAAAGTATGTTGGGGAGTGGAGTAAAGAGTGAAACACGGACTCTCCACCTTTAGATTTGATTTGAGACTCCTCGAGGCCAAGCAACCATGGCAGAAGGATGTGAAATTCTCTCTCCTTCACATCTACAGGAAGGCAAGTGATGAAGATCATTTGAACCTGAAAAGCATTACAAAGGAAGAAGAAAGAGACACGTGACGAAAGGAGATTAGAAGCACGAGATAGATGATAGGGTTACAATGCAGTGGAGGGCGCCAGAAAATGACGGTTCCTTTGTAGGGCTTTTGGGGACAATGAAGTGGAGGGGTGGAAGTGTGGTGTTGGGAACTTCCGATATGTACTGAGCGTC
Organism: Platanthera guangdongensis; assembly: GCA_039583875.1. Classification (NCBI taxonomy): domain Eukaryota; kingdom Viridiplantae; phylum Streptophyta; class Magnoliopsida; order Asparagales; family Orchidaceae; genus Platanthera; species Platanthera guangdongensis. The sequence goes on along the minus strand of CM077147.1, from coordinate 14,852,654 downwards.
TCTTTCCTTTCTCCTTTTGGCCTTCACGACAGAGTTCAAGGGCGAGGTCATCGAAACAAATCCTGGGCGGAGTTTCCAGGAAAACGGGGAGGAGGGATCGCGAGTTCTTTCTTTAGGCGTGGGAAAAAAACTAGTCGAATGAGGGGCTGCCGCTAGTGTTTTGGGAACTAATAAAAAAACAATTAGGTTTGTTTAAGGGACATGAATAGCCAAAAGGAGGGTGCTAATATCAACACCCGTAATTTGGGATTTCCTTCTTAAACTCTTTTGAATTTACATCTCTCTCTCATACCTTAATCCCTTATGCAGGTTACATGCCAGTGAGTATCAAAACTATTATATATAAGTGGAGTCATTGAGCTCCATATATCTGAGCACAAATTCAGACACCATCATGGGTCCCACAGTTCTTGTGTGGGTGCAATGGCAACTTTAAGAATCTCAAATGTTGCTAAATGTTGCTCGACTTTTGAAGGCGGAATGCACTCAGTGTGCGGGAGTTGGGACAATGATGGTGGTGGAAGTGATGGCCGGTGTGCATGACCATGAGTTTTTCCCATTCCCTTTAGGGATTTTTGTTGTTGTTTTAATTTTTTGAAAATGCGCTCAACGGCTTCCCATGTCCAAGTGTTATCCTTGAACATGAGAAGTAAAGTGAAGTTGGTTCTAACTGGGTCCTTGTGAGATTAATGAGAATGACTAAATGAATTTGGCACATGTCCAGTAATTAAACTTGCAACGATGAAAACTATAAATAATACAGCATAAAAACACGCACTCAAGTAGAGTTCTAAACATGGAAATAACTCTAAGTGTGCACAAGTAAGAGAGCGAGAAAACAAATGCATAAATGAGCAATGCCCGGCAAGTCACAAAATATCATAGCTCAAAAATTACAAATCAATATCTACAAAGACAGTAATTTGATACACTATTAAACAGAAAGAAACTACAACCATGAAATATACTCATGGGATATAAGGATCGGTGGAGATACAATGAGAAACTGGAGTCTAGGGAAGTAACAGTGGACTGAAACTGAATTTCCAGAGGGGAATCAGAGGACTAGATGGGGATATTGGGACTGCTGTGGCCTTGTGGGGATTTGTGGGCTGCTGTAGGGGCTGTCAGCACTGGAGAGGAAACTAGAGGAGGTTGTAGGGTGGCAGGGGGTGACTGGAAATTGTGAGGAGTGTCGTGGGCTCCAACAAGGAGATGGGGGAATTAGGATGTCCGGGAAGTTGAATGGGTTGGGGATAGCCTTCCAGAGAGGGAAAATGGCAGACAATGGGCTAGAATGGGGAATTAGAAGTTGGCGTGCAAGGGGATATTGTAAAATATATGTTCGGCATGACAACAGTTATGATCACTACCGAGAAAAAATAATTAATTTTAAACATAGAAGTAGATGTTTTTTTGTGTGGTCGTGCGCTCACAAACTACGGTTCATAACCACCACGTTCACGACCTCCGCATTCCGAACAAACCACTGTTTACACAACAATTAATTGGGAAGTGGGTGGCTTTATGGCAGTTACATGCTAAGTGGGGAGGGAGTCGGTTTACTAGACGGGGTTGGCCGGCTGGGGTGTTTAGGAGTTGGGAAGGGGGGATCGTGGGGAGTGAATAATAAGTTATGAAGAGTTAATAAGCAGTAATGGGTAATTAGAGAAGGTGGCTATGGAGTCGTGGAAGGAGTGGCTGGGATGCTTTGGAGAAGTGGAATAATGGTGACGGTGGAGGATGGTGGACAGAAAAAGGGAAAGGTTACGGTTAAAGATAGTGCCCGACAATTAAAATGGGGGGCGTCGCGCCTAATTAAACAGTATTGTTACCCAAAAACCTGAAAGTAGTATTCCGCTGAGCAATGCAACTTTGAGGCAGGAACAGCAATCACAGATAACACATTATGGTAATTTAACCCATTCAATCATTGCTGGCAATGATAGTTCAAAATAACTGAACAATACTAATTCAAACAATTTAACATCAATCACGGTATAGGAATAGATATCACAGATTGTGGGATCCACTGTGAACATAGTCAGGTAACTTCAATTGTTATTCAAGAATGATCAAGAACATTACACATACTCATGAGAATTGGAATTTGCCCGAACTCTGGCCATAGTTGTTCGAATGCAGGATGCATGCATCTTAAACCCTAACAAACCCAAGAAAAAAGGCATTCTTCTACCTCCGGGAGTCCGAAGCAGAGGTAAAATGAAGGTGTGGGCGAAGAAAAGATGGCATTGGCAGGAAGAGAAGAAGTGGTGAGAATGGGGAAGGAGTGTGTAACAACTACAAACACAGATCTGCAAGGAAGGACGGGATCATGTCAGCTCAGCCCTCCAGAGTTATTTTGATGAAGCAATCAGTTAGTGTCGCGTGGTTTGCCAACGGCTCTTTTTTGTAACGGTTCACTATTGTAGTGGAAGTAGTATTTATACATATCATATGTTGTAGAAGACTAAGCAGAATTTTAATTAAGTCTTTGTATTTCCCTTTCTATTTACTTTCTTAGTTAGTTGTTAGATGTTAGTCGTGACCTCGCCGGAATCTTCGTCGAAGGAGGTTACATTGGTGCTCTCGTTGAATCTCTCGCCCGAATACGCACTTGAAGGAACTTTCCGAAGGACAACAAGAAATATGGAAGACAATAGATCAATGGCACGCGGAGCAGGCGCAAAACTTCTCCAGATTGGAAGCCACGATGCTGAAACTCAACATGACGATTCAACAATCCACCGAGCAATTCTCTCAAGATTTACATTTGTTGTGACAAGAAATGAGTTCCTTGTTGAAAGCACCTCCACCCAGGTCATAGGATGGCGGCTTCGACCCACTTTGGTCTCAGCCAGAAGTCCTTTTCGGCCCTTCATCATCATCGACCGGGATTACTCTGACACCCACCTCTGCGGCCATTCCGCCTTAAGGGTCTAACATGTCGGAACTACCAAACCCATCTCAGTTCATCATCGATGGAAACATTCTAAGCCTGGGTGCCCGGTTCCCAAGCTTTCACGGAGCAGCACAAGGTTTAAATTTCGGAGCATGTGGCCCCCTTACTGCGCATACTCCTGGCACCTTCGCCCTACCCCACCCCATGTTTCCAGGACACCCCTCACATGTAGGCGCGGCGGGATTTTCACCCAACTCCCGTTTTCCCCAATTTCCCTCAGCTGGGACTCCAACTTCCTTGTTCAATCAGGGTTCACCCACGGTGCATGGAATTTTTGGACCAACAGCGGGACAGGCTTAGCCACAACAATCCTGGAATTTCAACAACGCGCAAGCTCCACACAATTTGTATAGATTGAGCAGTGACAATATCTCGCCGGCATTTCAAGGTACAAATCCGGCCACATCTTTTTCCTCCTTCGGTCAGGTAAAATTTTATTTCCCTCGATTCAAAAATGATGACCCAACAGATTGGGTTAAAAAAGCCGAACATTACTTTCGTTTTTATAACATCCCATATTCAGCTTATATGCCCATTATAGCAATGCACTTAGACCCACCAGCGTCACGCTGGTATGAATCATTGAATCTTGATGGGGAGTATTTTAATTTGAATGAATTTAAATTCGCTCTCTTTATATGGTTCGCCCCTCAGCATTTGAATATCCGATGATTAAAATCACATTATTAAGACAAGTAAGCCCTGTTATGACTTTCAAAGATAGATTTGAAGAATTAGCCACCAAAATCAATGGGATACCTCCAGAGTTATTAAGGTCTATTTTCATCGCGGGATTAAAATCCACAATTCAACGAAGTGTTATTACTCAACGACCATATACTTTAGATGAAGTCTTTAACCTCGCAAAATTGTACGAAGAACAATGGTTGGAGGAGACTAAGACACACCGCGTAACATTTAATACCTCTCCAAACACGTCTCACGAACCTCAAGCCCCTAGACAGCTACCAAATTTTAAACCAAGATACAAACGTTTAACACCGGCCGAACTTCAACTTAAAAGAGAGAAGGGATTATATTACACCTGTGACGAACGTTACCTCCCTGGCCACCGATGTAAAAATAAAGCTACATGTCTTTATATGGAAGATGATATTATAGACTCAATTGACCAAGTAGACCCGTCCGAACCAGTAGATCCTCTGGACCAATTGCCCTCACCACCTCAAGGGTATGAGATTGGATATCGCACTCTAATAGGGACATTTTCTAGCCAATCTATCAGATTGAAGGACTCCTACTAACTCACCCCGTGCAGATACTAATAGATTGCAACAGTTCAACGAACTTTATTTCTCAACGGGTAGCTAATTTCCTCCACGCACCAATTACCGTCATTAAACTTTTCAAGTTACACATGGGGAATGGAGAATTATTGTCGTGTGCAAGCATATACCTTAACGCTGAACTTATTGTTCAGAAACACCATTTTTCAACAAATCTATACGTCATAGCCTTATTTGGTTCAGATACTATGTTAGGCGTGGTTTGGTTGGAATCACTAGGCAACGTCACCACTAATTATAAAGACAAGCAAATGACATTCCAACATACCAATCAGACTATCTGCATTCAGGAAATTCGGTCTGTAGTATCCAATCGAATTACCCCGAGCCAAATAACCAAATTGGTATCTCCGGATTCTATTTCAACTTCGGTATTATGTTTTTTTTCACTCTAAACCAAAAACCGTGGCGTGCCAACCCCAACACCCCAACACCCCAAGCTTACTTATTAAGTAAATTTAAAGATATTTTCAGAAACCAACTAATCTACCCCCATCGAGAGACGGCGATCATAAAATACCTTTGCAACCCCCGGATACTATTATCAAGGTGAAACCATACCGTTATCCGCACCACCAAAAACAGAGATTGATCGACTAGTGGAAGAAATGTTAGCTCAAGGACTGATTCGACCAAGCACATCATCTTTTAGTTCACCGGTTCTCTTGATAAAGAAAAAGGACGGTACATGGCGATTCTGTGTGGACTACCGCGCATTAAACTCAATAACCGCACGTGCAGCGTTCCCAATGCCGACAGTTAAGGAACTATTTGACGAGTTACATGGTTCAACTCTCTTCTCCAAACTAGACTTACAATCAAGATATCACCAGGTGTATGCATCCTGATGACATCCATAAGACCGCTTTCCATACTCCACAAAGATTATATGAATTTCTAGTGATGCCCCCCGCAACCTTTCAATCCTTAATGAAAAAGGTTTTCCAACCATATTTACGGAAGTTCGCAGTTATCTTCTTCGACGATAATTTAATATATAGTCGATATTTACAGTCATTTAAATTATTTAACCGTCATATTTTCTACAATGCAAGCTAATTCCTTCTACGTGAAGCTAACCAAATGTCAATTTATGGCTTCCATAATAGAATTTTTAGGTCATATCATCACTGCGTCGGGTATAAGCCCACATCCAGAAAAGGTAACCACTATCTTACAATGGCCAACCCCGACAACAGCTAAAGAATTAAAATCCTTCAGAGGGCTCTCGGGCTACTATAGAAGGTTTATTAAACATTGTGCCACCCTAGCGGCACCATTGACGGATCTTTTAACAAAACACGGATTTGCATGGAATGAGAAAGCAACGAAAGCATTTGAACAACTTAAGACATACTTAACTTCCTCCCCGGTCCTGGCATTACCGGATTTTACACAACCATTCACGTTAGAGACCGACGGATCAGGATGTGGAATTGGGGCAATCTTGTCACAAAATAATCATCTCTTAGCATATTTTAGTAAAAAATTGACGTCTAAGGATCAAAATAAATCAACATATGATAGAGAGTTATTAGCCATTTCGACAGCCTTGGATAAATGGTGACAATATCTGCTCGGGGCCCCCTTCATCATACGCACGGATCATCAGACGCTTCATCATTTGACCACCCAATTGTTAAATAGCCCTTCTCAACAGCATTTTCTTTCAAAACTATTAGGGTTCAATTTTAAAATAGAGTATAAATCGGGACGACTAAATACAGCAGTTGATGCCTTATCCAAATTACCGGAACACAATCAGACACTAAGAACTTTAAATTGTTCTTATAATATATGTAAAAATTTCGAAAATTTAATGGGCTGGTATCAAACAGATCGTTTAGCCAAAAAGATTAACCGCCTCTTACATAAGGATTTGACCGCACCAACAGATTGGATTCTCTCCAACCAAAAGTTATTTTTCAAAAAAAAAAATTTATACATTTCAGTCTGCCCACTACGTCATCAATTAATACAAGAAACGCATGTGTCGCGCTTAAGTGGGCATTCCGGAGTTAAGCTAACTTATTATCATTTACAATCAAGTTATTATTGACAGAAAATGGCGAAAGAAATTAACATTATATCAAAACATGCGACTTATGCTAAAAGGGGAAGGGGACGAACCACAGTCCTTTTGGACTACTACAGTCTTTGTCTATCCTCACACAAATCCGGACGGATTTGTGCATGGATTTTATCAGGCATTTACCACCTTCTTAAGGCTATACCAACATATTGGTGGTAGTTGATCATCTCACAAAAGGAGCGCATATAGCCCAATTAACGTCATTAACCGGGCCAGTCGTAGCGAGTGTGTTTTGAGATCACATCGGGAAATTGCATGGCATACCAAACACAATCATCATCGATCGAGATCCAGTTTTCTTGACCAAATTTTGGAGGGCGTTGTTCACACATCAAGGCACCGAGCTCATTTATAACTCTGCTAATCATCCAGAGACCGATGGACAAACTGAGCGGGTGAATAGATGCTTGAACCAGTATCTTGGGATATTCGTTCATCAAAACCCTAAGCACTGGTCCAAACTACTGACTTGGGCAAAATTTTACTACAACACAACATACCATTTCTCGGCCGATATGACGCCCTTTGAAGCTATGTTCGGTCGACGACCGCTTGCATTAGTTCGACACTTTAATGCTAATAATACAATACAAACTGCACAAGCACAGTTGGAAGAAAGAGATAAATTATTGACACAGCTATGCTTGAATCTCCAACGAGCCCAGCACCGCATCCAAACTATTGCGAACAAGAAAAGAACACCAATTCAGTTTAACGTGGGTGATTTAGTGTTGTTAAAACTCCACCCTTATAAATAATTATCTTTACAAAATCAAAAGTATGCTCGGTTCAACTTAAAGTATTATGGCCCCTTGGAAAACCTTAAAAAGGTTAACCCAGTAGCCTACAAACTACAACTACCCGATTATTCACGAATTCACCTGGTATTCCATATGTCATTACGAAAACCCTATTATGCATAAAACGAAAATAGGGTTCGCCACTTACCACCGATGGATACAAATAATCATCCAATACATGGCATATTATCAATCTTAGATGAACGTTTCATTTGGCGTCAGGATAAGCATGTTCCTCAAGCATTAATCCAGTGGGAGGGATTAGCACCTGAAGATAGTTCATGGGAGGCTGTGAAGTCTCTTCCTAAACAGGTACGCTTATCTTTACAATTTCAATAAAACACTCACACTTTTCCATTGGGTGCAGGTCAAGAGAACAACACAGATACAGCAGAACTTTCAACCCAGAGGAGAGAATATGAAGAACAAGGTACGAAGGATGACTTATCTGAGATCACACCAATTAAGGAAATGATGGCTGATCCTCCAACAATCTGGCCGACCATCCGGATTCCTGGAGCCCATGCCCCCCGACGATCACAGTGACTTCAATTCTGGAGGACTCTCCAGCTGCCAAAGCTACTGACCATACCGCGTCGACGAGGATCTCACCACCGGCATCCCCCAGCTCTTTAACTCACACAAATCAATCTTGGGAAGTAGACAAATGTTAAAAGCAACGTGGCCGTTGCTCTAGGAGCGGAAAGTGATGTAACAACTACAAACACAGATTTGCAGGGAAGGACGGGATCATGTCAGCTCAGCCATCCAGAGTTATTTTGATGAAGCAATCCGTCGGTGCCGCGTGGCTTGCCAACGGCTCTTTTTTTGTAACGGTTCACTATTGTAGTGGAAGTAGTATTTATACCTATCGTATGTTGTAGAAGACTAAGCAGAATTTTAATTAAGTCATGTATTTCCCTTTATATTACTTTCCTAGTTAGCTGTTAGATGTTAATGGTGACCTCGCCGGAATCTTCGCCGGAGGAGGTTACGGAGTGAAGTTCCGCCCCGAACAGGTCAAGTGTGTTTTGAGTTTGCAAATCGATTCCTCCGTTTTAAGGAGGCAAAAGAAGGTTGGGAATTGATTTTTGACGCCAAATTAAATTCTTTCCCTCAAAATTCGACGAGACGAACAGGCCATAGGGTTCGATAGGTGAGAACTGAGAAGCGCATACCTCGAACTCCATGACAATAGGAGCAATCGCCGGGGAAACTGGAAACCCTAAAGCAGTAGCGAGCAAAAATAGGTCGTAGTCGGTGGAGAAGTCGTGCTGGCCACCGTCATTAGCTTTTTGCAGAGGAGAGAGAGAGAGAGACGGAGATAGACACCGGAGAAGAGGGGCAGAACCGTCGTTTCGCGATATGGATTAGGATTGAGGAGGGAGTCAAGAGGGGGCGGGATTGGCGCCAAAAAGCAAACCTGACGTCTGACGAACGCGGCGGAATCCGTACAGAGCAGTCAACTGAAAACAAGAAAACTCAACATTAATTCGAAGCCTGCTGAATGGGACATAGTGACGTATGTCACTTAAAACCGATAACTGTAGAGAATCAGGATCGAACCCGAACTGCTATGAACCGGATCAAATCATTTGCGAATTATTTAGGTTTCGGTTTAAATTTTGAACTCGAAAATAATAATTTCTGGGTGTGATTCCTTCATTTTATTAGGGTATTGTTATTAGGATATTTGATACCCAAAATTTGTCAAAATTAAGTTTTTTCTTTTAAAATGCAAACTGATATTTATACCCAAATTCTTTTCATTACTGTCGGACGAACCCTAGAACTCCCCACAGCTCTCGCCCCTTCATCGCTCGCAATGGTGATCTTCCCCGACCAAGAGTTCTGGTTCTGCGACATCTTCCCTGTTGTTCCTGCGACGTCTGGCTTCTCGTCTTCCTCGTTGTTCGAAGTCTCGCGCGGGAAATTCGAGGCTGATGTCGTCGCTCCTGCGACGCCGTCGGAGGTCATTTCGTCAGAGCCGGACGCCGCTCCTTCCTCTCCTGACGGCAATGCCTCCTCTGATCTTGCGAGAGAAAACAAGTCTGTTTGGGGAAGGACTTTCATGGATGACGCGCCGGGCATCGTTGCTTCATCCAGTGACCGCATTGTGGCCTCTGATCTCGCATCGGAAAGAGAAAGGAAGCCGTTTTGGGGAAGGACACTCAATCGAGGAAATGATGTCGCTCCGGGGGTAATGGGAGGCTCCATTTACTGGCCGGCTCTCTCAAAGTCAACCAAAACTTCATCGAAAACTTCACCTGAGAGATTACCTTCCGCTCAGGAAAAATCTAAAAGCAATACCAAACACCCCGCTAAGGGTAATTACAGCTATCGGGATGGTTGCCACCAGGAGTCCCATGCCTGCTATGGCGCCATTTATTGGCGCTCTTCCATTCAAATATTTTTGACTCGCCGGAAATGTTTTTTGGAAGTCATATATGCAAAAAGTATTCTCATGTGTGGGTACAATTATCTGATATGGGTACAAATATCAGATTTGGGTACAAATATTCATGGGTTACAAATATCCATTTATGGGGTATAAATAACAACACCCTTTTATTATCTGGACCGGAACCGCAACATACGAATCTCGAGTGGTTTCAAAATTTTTAGACCCGAACCGCCACAGAACCAAATCGCAACTTATTTATTATTATTATTTTAATATAAAAATATATATTGTCTCTCAAACTCAAACAAAAACATTTTGTATTTATTTAATATTTTAAAAAACAAAAAATCAAAAGTCAATCCTTTCTATTTGTTGTCTAGTCATTCACATCATCATAATGTCATGGCCTGCAGCAACCTGCTGCTTTTGGGAAAATTTTTCGGTCCGCCGTTTGGATCGTGAAAACGGTCCGCTCATAAATACCGTGGGTCCCTCCTCCTTCCCTCCTTTCCTGAAAATTTTTCATCGCAAGATTTCAGCCCAGGCGGCATTTTTTTGGTCGAAGCTCCTTTTTCCACGCGCCTAGGTTTTCTGTGGGTTTCTTCTTCATTGTGCGAGGCTTGCCTGAAGACATTTCCCTTCACCGAGAAGCTTCAAAGGCCCAGTGGCCATCCTCGCAATGTTCCCCAACGAGGATAATTCGGCCAACGTTCCAGTTAGCGCGGAACAGTTATCTGCCTCCATAAGTACTGCAGAGTAACTCCGGTCATCCTTGCAGATCCCGTCATCCTCGTCCCCTTTTATCTCAGAACAGTTGCTCAATCCACGGATCTCAGCAAGAATCCTTCCCTCTGATTGTGCAATCTCCCTTTTAATATACTTTTTCAAAGTCCTCTTTTTTTTCTTCTCTTCCTCCCTTCTAATCTTCTTCTTCATTATCCTAGACTTCTCACTGTCCAACATCTCCTCTGACCCTTCTTTTATTTTTCCAACTTTTTGATTCTTTTGAGGCCTTAACTTTAGTACCTCCTCAAAGTCAGATTTTGATTCATCAAGCTCATATGTTTCTTGATCCTCCGAACTTAAGTAAACCAAACACGGCTTTACCTACACATGAGATGTATTATGAAAAACTAGCTCTAGTCAGACAAGACAACATCAAACCACAAGTGACAAAAAATGACCAAATCTGTGTCTTCGAAAACAAAAGGCTCGGGAGATTCTCACAAAACTTATGAGTAAAACCAGCTTTTGCGGCCCACCGGCACAAACACGGCTGTGTCATCGCATTCATTGGCTCATGGATGTTGGTATGTTCGAAAAATCATACCTACAAGATTGCTAATTTTTTTTAAAAAAAATAACAATGGTTCCACAACAATAACACTATAAAACCAACAAAACACTTACCACAAGTATAGTTGAGCACCCTTCGAAGTAACCTAGACTGGTCAGCTATTTTTGAGAGGAGCTGAGTGCATGCAGATTATCAAATTATTGGTGCAGAAATGCGTGGACGACCTTGGGCCAGTTATATCTCCTAAATTGTTCTAATCCACCAAAATTTTCCAGGCACATGAGAATTCTAAGAGATTTTAACGGAAATAAAAAACGGCATAGTATGTATTCAACTACAGCATCAACCCTTTGCTTTTCAACTACATCTGAATCATCCTCAATGTTGACTAGTTCATTAATATGGTTCACAAGCACGGACTGTGTGACATTAGTCTCTGCTCGCCCAAGCTCGCCTCTGCTCGCCCAAGCTCGCCACAGCTCGCCCAAGCTCGCCAAATGGTCTGCGGATAGCCGTCTGCTAGGGTACTTCTGATCTCGACGAATTACGGGTTATACAGGACCCCTGTTCGGATTTTCAGGGGAGAGGAAGGAGGTAGAGGGTGGAGTAGGACTCCAAGTAAAATTGGGAGGGATTTCAAGGAACTTCCGGTTCGTCATTATTGATGTTCCAAGTAGCTACAACGCCATCTTCGGAAGGCCCCTCATCAGCGCCTTCCGTTGCGTGTCGTCTTCCTTCCACCAATGCCTCAAGTTCAGCTTAGGAGGGATCCAGTTCAGAGTCAAGGGAGACTCCAGGATGGCAAGGTAGTGCTACGTCACGGCCGTCAACACCATCTCTTGGTTGGCCAAGGCAGAGGAGATGGAGAGGATCATGGAGAGCATGAGCAAGATGGATGTCTCTGAGGGGAAGGATGACGACCACCATGCCCAGACCCCCTGAAGAAGCCTCGCCTTAGAAAATTCCTGTATTTTTCTTATGTTGTAGTGAGTCCAGCCCCTGGCCAGCTGAGTCGGGGGGGAGGGGGGGGTCTTGTAACCCATCTTTTTTCCCGTTTGAGGATGTTGGATTTGGTAGAATTCAAGTGACACACCTGGTTCCCCACCCCCGAGAGGATCTCCTCAGCCAGGCTCCCACTAGCTGGTTAGGTCGAATGTGCCTTGGGGAGAGCAAGCCCCACCCCCGAGAAGATCTCCTCAGCCAGGCTCTCACTAGCTGGTTGGGTCGAATGTGCCTCGGGGAGATCAAGTTCCCACCCCCGAGAGGATCTCCTCAGCCAGGCTCCCACTAGCTGGCTGGGTCGAATGTGCCTCGGGGAGAGTAAGCCCCACCCTCGAGAGGATCTCCTCAGCCAGGCTCCCACTAGCTGGTTGGGTCGAATGTGCTGCGGGGAGATCAAGTTCCCACCCCCGAGAGGATCTCCTCAGCCAGGCTCCCACTAGCTGGTTGAGTCAAATGTGCCTCGGGGAGAGTAAGTCCCACCCCCCGAGAGGATCTCCTCAGTCAGGCTCCCACTAGATGGTTGGGGCGAATGTGCCTCGGGGAGATCAAGTTCCACCCTCGAGAGGATCTCCTCAGTCAGGCTCCCACTAGCTAATTGGGTCGAATGTTCCTTGGGGAGAGTAAGTCCCACCCCCGAGAGGATCTCCTGAGCCAGGCTCCCACTAGCTGGCTGGGTCGAATGTGCCTCGTAGAGATCGAGTTCCCACCCCCGAGAGGATCTCCTCAGCCAAGCTCCCACTAGCTGGTTGGGTCGAATGTGCCTCGGGGAGATCAAGTTCCCACCCCCGAGAGGATCTCCTCAACCAGGCTCCCACTAGCTGGTTGGGTCGAATGTGCCTTGGGGAGAGCAAGCCCCACCCTCAAGAGGATCTTGTTGAAGCTGGTGACCGGGCGGTCTGTCTTGGCGAGTTGGAGACCACGCGGTCTGGCGGTTTATCTCGCCGGCTTGTAGACCGGGCGGTCTAGCGATCTTCACAGGCGACCTCTCTTCTTCTCTTGTGGTAGCCGTGCGGTTAGCCCTTCTGTCTAACCGCGCGGCTTGTGCGGTTTGTTTTGTATAGTCCGCTTAGCTTGTAAATTTTTAGTCCCACATCTCTTATTTGTATTCTCTCATCTCTCCTCCATTTTATATAAGGGAGGGCATACATTTGTAATAGTTACCTTTTTCGGATAATAAAGTTCAGTTTAAAACCATTTCGGTTTGTTTCTGTTCGGATTTTACATGGTATCAGAGGACTCGATCTACTCCTCCTGATTCTGTGTCTTGCTGTCCGCGCGGCTTGTTGCGTCGGTTTGCTCCCTGTCCGTGCGGCCTCTTCTTCCCCTCTACTAGTGTCTACAGCCTGGTCGTGGCATTTTCTGGCCGCTGGTTTCTCCCCTTGACTGTTGCAGCCCTTCTTTCTCCTATCATCACAGCGACTTGTTTTGTCCTGCTTCTGTTCGCGCGGCCTGTCCTCTAGCCGTTCGACTTCTTCTGTTCGCACGGCCTGTCCTCTAGCCGTTCGACTTCTTCCCCTCTGTTTGTGTCTGCAGTTGGGTCGTGGCTTTTCTGGCCGCTGGGTTTATCCCCTTGTGACCGCTGCCGCCCTTCTTTCTTCTATCCGCGCGGGTTGTTGCCTAACCGCCCGGCTTCCCTTGTTTCCAGCTCCTATGGCTTTTTCTGATGCCTCTACTGCCACCACCCCTGTCACCAATCCGGCTCCGCCTCTTCCTCCTACTCCTTCCGGGAACCTTGGGACCATTTCCAAGCTTGTTGGCTCCAACTACCCGGATTGGAGCATCTCTTTCACCTTTCTTCTTCGCTCACAACGCAAACGCCACCATCTCGTTGATGACCCACCTCCTATCACTTCACCTCTCTTTGATGACTGGGATGCAAGTGATGCGCTTGTGCGTACTTGGCTCGCGAACAGTCTTTCTGATGAGTGCCTTCCCGTCATACGTCATGATGAGACGGTCAAGGCTGCTTGGCTTCATCTTGCCGCTTTGTACTCCAAAGGGGCTCAGACTTCCTGCATCTATACGTTGTATGCGGACCTCTTTGCCCGTCCCACCTTGTCTCCTGCTGCTGCCTACCAACAGGTCCAGGCTCTTGGGCTGAGATTCTTCAGAATCGCCCCTTTTCTACGGATTTGGCTCAACAACACAAGCACTTCCAGGAGCTTCTGGTTGTGTGTTATCTGCTTCGGCTTCCTGATACTTATAACATGATCCGCCAGCAAATTCTGGGTGAGGCCGAATCTCCTACTTTGGATGCCACCGCTGCCCGCATCGCTGCTGTCACCTCCCTCCTTCAGTGCCCACTTTTGCCCGCTCCTTCTCCACCACCGGACAACTATTCTCATCACACTCAGCAGAGTGGCTCTGGTAGTCGCAGTCACCAATCCGGCGGCCGTGCTTCTTCCCGCTACCTCTGTTCTCATTGTGGCCGAACCGACCATACTATCGAACGCTGCTGGACGAAGCATCCTCATCTTCGCCCCTCCGGTGACTCTTTCAAGCCGTCCGCCTCTGTTGTAACTTCTTCAGGTAGTGCCCACATGATGACTCAAGGTAAATGACTCATCGACTCTGGTGCCACTAATCACATGAAGGGCAATCCTCAGTGCTTCTCTTTGCTCGAACAATATGATCGGTTGCCCCCGTCCTAGTTGCGGATGGTTCTCCCTCCCCGGTTCATGGGACGGGAGTGGTTCATGTTACTCCGTCACTACGCCTAGCGGACACGCTCTATGTGCCCAAGTTTCCGTGCAATCTGTTGTCTGTTACCTCTTTATGCAAACAACTTCAGTGTTCTGTGACATTTACACCAACTTCTTGTTCTTTTCAGGATCCGAGCTCCCACTGGACGATTGCTACTAGGACTGAGAGCGGAGGCCTCTACTTCCTCGACAATGTTTTCGCCTTGTCCGCCTTCTCGTCTTCCTGTACGGATCTTCTCCAGTGGCATCTCCGCCTCGGTCATCCTCCACCGCGTCTTCTACATCAGCTTCTGCCACACCTCCCTCCGTCCAGTACTCCTCTCCAATGCGACGTCTGTCAACTCGGCAAGCATCACCGTTCCTCCTTCCCGCCGAAGCATGGACGGGGCTCTACTAGTCCTTTTGATCTTGTCCACTCTGATATCTGGGGACCTGCTCCTACCCTCACCATTGGTTGGGGTAGTTCTTATTTTGTAACATTTATAAATGATTTTTCTCGATGTACTTGGGTGTATCTCCTCCGAGATCGCTCTGAACTTTTAGATGTATGGATATCCTTTTATCAGTTGATTAAAACTCAGTTCAATATTTGTATTAAAACCTTTCGTCCCGACAATGCTAAAGAGCATCTGAGTCATGCTTTTACTTCTTTTTGTGTGCAACATGGCATTATTCATCAGACTAGCTGTGTTTACACCTCCCAACAGAATGGGGTGGCGGAACGCAAAAACCGTCACCTCCTCGATGTTGCTCGCACATTGATGACCCAGATGCATGTCCCTCGCTCGTATTGGGGTTATGTCGTTCTCCTTGCCTGCTACCTCATCAATCGGATTCCATCCACCATTCTCCACGGGAAAACACCCTTCTCCATTCTGTATCCGGGCAAGGAGCCTTTTCCTCTCCCTCTCCGCATCTTTGGATGCACTGCCTTTGTCCATACTCCATCTGCCACCCGTGACAAGCTCTCCCCACGCTCCACCAAATGTGTCTTTCTGGGGTACTCCACTACTCAGAAAGGATATTATTGCTTTAACCCTGTTCTTCGTCAGCAGTTCGTCTCTGCTGACGTTACCTTCTTCGAGAATGCCTCCTACTTCTCGGCTGACTCCTCCTCTCTTTCCCCCACTCCCTCTCCTCCTTCCCCGCCTTCTAACTCTCATACTGTTCCCTTCGTTCCCTCATATCCTATCGAGATACCCACCCCTCCGCCCTCTCTGTCCCCTCCTCTCGCTCCACCTCCATATCCACCCTCTCCGCCGCCGTCGCTCTCTTCTCCCGGGCCAGCTCTCTCTGCCACGGACGCTCCGGATCTCGCGGGGGCTGCCGACCTGGATCTCCCTGTGGCTCTTCGCAAAGGGGTGCGGACCTGTACCCTACACCCCCTTGCTGCTATTGTTTCATATGCTCGCCTTACACCTTCTCGTAGGGCCTTTGCGCTGGCTATCTCTGCCACTGCCACGCCTCGTTCCTATCAGGAGGCCCTTGCTATTCCCCACTGGAAGCTGGCCATATATGAAGAAATGGCGACCCTCACGGAGCGGGGTACATGGACTCTTGTTTCTCCTCCCTTCGGTACTGATGTTGTTGGCTGTCGCTGGGTCTTTGTGGTCAAATTTGGCCCCGACGGCACTGTGGATCGGTATAAGGCTCGCCTTGTTGCTAAGGGCTTTACTCAGACCTATGGGGTTGATTACTTTGACACCTTCTCCCTCGTAGCTCGTCTCAGCACTATCCGGGTCCTTCTCTCTGTGGCCGTCAATCGGGATTGGCCGATTTCTCAGCTGGACGTCAAGAATGCCTTCCTATATGGTGATCTTCACGAGGCCGTTTACATGGAGCAACCTCCTGGGTATGTTGCTCAGGGGGAGACACGAGTATGCCGGCTGCAGAAGGCAATTTATGGTCTCAAACAGAGTCCTCGAGCTTGGTTTGACAAGTTCAGCGGCATTGTGGCGGTTGTATATTTTGTGCGAAGCTCTGCTGATCACTCTCTCTTTATTCGCAAAACTCCTTCTGGGCTGGTTGTTCTTGCTGTGTACGTCGATGATATTTTTCTCACTGGCGATGACCAGGAAGGGGTAGCCATGACAAAGCGACATCTTCGCCAACATCTGATCACTAAAGATATGGGCTCTCCAAAGTACTTTCTGGGATCGAAATCTCTCGGAAGCCCGACTCCTTAGTTCTCTCTCAGCGTAAGTATGCCCTTGATCTTTTAAAAGAGGCAGGATTGACTGTAGCAAAACCTGCCCGATGCCCATGGCAACTGGGGAGGACAAAACCTGGACAGATGATTCGCCTCCTCTTTCAGATAGTTCGCGGTACAGGCGTCTGGTTGGTAAGCTCATATATCTCACAGTGACCAGACCCGACATTTCTTATGTTGTAGGCAAGGTGAGTCAATTCATGCAAGCACCTAGGGAGTGCCATCTACAGTCCGCCTTGCGGATCTTGGAGTATGTCAAAGCAGCGTCTGGAAAAGGATTACTTTTTCAGAAGAATGGTCATCTGAGGATTGAAGCCTACTCAGATGCAAGTTATGCTGATGACAAAGGGGATCGCAAGTCAACCTCAGGTTTTTGCACCTTTGTTGGGGGAAATCTGGTGAGCTGGAAGAGCAAGAAGCAGTCTGTTGTCTCCAGGTCCAGTGCAGAAGCTGAGTATCGCAGTATGGCTCCCACTAGCTGGGGATATTCTTCTCTCAGCCAGGCTCCCACTAGCTGGTTGCGTCGAATGTGCCTCGGGGAGATCAAGCTCCACCCCCGAGAGGATCTCCTCAGTCAGGCTCCCACTAGCTGGTTGGGTCGAATGTGCCTCGGGGGGAGTAAGTCCCCTTTTGCTCCGAGATGGTCCCGATGCCTAGGCTCTCACTTGCTGGGCAGTGCCGGTGGTGCTTCTCGTGGAAGCCAAGTGTTTTTTACCCGGAGGGGGTCTCGCCACCCAGGCTCCCATAGCTGACATGACAGGTTGACCCCTCCGGGGGTGAAGTGTTTTTACCCGGAGGGGGTCTCACCACCCAGGCTCCCATAGCTGGCATGGCAGGTTTACCCCTCCGGGGGGTGAAGTGTTTTTTACCCGGAGGGGTCTCGCTACCCAGGCTCCCATAGCTGGCATGGCATGTTGACCTCTCCGGGGGGGGGGGGGGGGGTGAACTATTTTTTTACCCGCAGGGGGGTCTCGCCACCCAGGCTCCCATAGCTGGCATGACAAGTTGACCCCTCCGGGGGTGAAGTGTTTTTTACCCGGAGGGGGTCTCGCCACCCAGGCTCCCATAGCTGGCATGACATGTTGACCCCTCCGGGGGTGAAGTGTTTTTTACCCAGAGGGGGTCTCGCCACCTAGGCTCTCATAGCTAGCATGGAAGGTTGACCCCTCTAGGGGGAGAAGTGTTTTTTACCCAGAGGGGGTCTCGTCACCCAGGCTCCCATAGCTGGAATGACAGGTTGACTCCCTGGAGAGGCGCGCAAGAAAATTACACTCAGCGAATACGTTGGGTTGGACGTTTCTTTCCGAGCTTGTGCCAACCTCGAAAAGAGCGGGGATTGTGTATAACCTTGTATTCACAGGTTTCTGGTTTTAAGCTTTTGGAGTGGTTTGAGCTCTTGGTGTCCAATTTTTTCCTAGCCCTTGGAATATACTAATAGGGGGAGGAAAAATCTACCTCCCCCAGTGGCCCTTTTTGGGAGGCAGGTGCGACAAGTTGGTTGGCACCCGCCCCGACCTGATAAGCGCGAGGTGGGAGCAGCGGGACCGACCGGGGGCTGGGGTCTCGCCCCTGCCCCTCCTGCTCCGCGCCTGACGGGGCGAGATCGGCCGGGAGGCCAGGGTCTCGCCCCTGCCCCTCCTGCTCCGCGGCCTGGCAGGGCGAGACCGGCCGGGAGGCCGGGGTCTCAACCCTGCCCCTCCTGTTCCGCGGCCTGGCGGGGGAGACCATCCGGGAGGCCGGGGTCTCGCCCCTGCCCCTCCTGTTCCGCGGCCTGGCGGGGCCAGACCGGCCGGGAGGCCGGGGTCTCGCCCCTGCCCCTCCTGTTCCGCGGCCTGGCGGGGCAAGACCGGCCGGGAGGCCGGGGTCTCGCCCCTGCCCCTCCTGTTCCGCGGCCTGGCGTGGCGAGACCGGTCGGGAGGCCGAGGTCTCGCCCCTGCCCCTCCTGTTCCGCGGCCTGGCGGGGCGAGACCGGCCGGGAGGCCGGGGTCTCGCCCCTGCCCCTCCTGTTCCGCAGCCTGGCGGGGCGAGACCGGCGGGAGGCCAGGGTCTCGCCCCTGCCCTCCTGTTTCGCGGCCTGGCGGGGCGAGACCGGCCGGGAGGCCGGGGTCTCTCCCCTGGCTTCTCCCGCCCTTGGACCTCTTTGGGCCTTGTCGTTACCGTTTTACCCTTGGGGAATTACCTCTTTACCCCCGGTGTGGCTGTTTTCTATTAGCCCGAGGCATATTTAGCGTAGGGGTATTTTCCTTGGAGAGCATAACTTCTTCGCTCTCTCTTCATCCTTCAAGGCACCCTAGCTCAAGCATTGACTAGGGAGGGGGAGACCTCAAAGGTATTCCGGGTATGAGGTGGGACCTCTGCGCTAGAGCCAAGGGTCTGTTTCTAGTTTCTTGATCCTTTAGTCTGTGACGTTCTCCTGAGTTGTACAATTAAAGTTCATAGAAATATGAAATTTTCCTCCAACGTTTATGTTTTGATACGTACGAGCCTATAACTGCCAACATTCAAGCATCTAATAAGTAACAGACTGAAAACCCCAAATAATTTCTTGATGAAAACCCAAGATGGTTGGATGTTGGTTATTCCACACTTGATAACATAACGTCCTCTCATTGTAAGTTGATTCAAGAATTATTCAACTGGGAATTGAAAGTCGTTGTAAATGTTAATATAAATATTATTGGTCACAACACATTATTCCACATTTGATAATGTTGCACGTGATGTGTGCCCACACGTGTTGGTGAGGCACATAATGATCAACAATGAGTAAGATAACGTGACTAGTCCTAGTTAGACTGGATGAGATGCTAACAGAGTTACTTCACCGTTGCTAGAAGTGCTAAGCTCATTTAGTAAGAGCTAGTTTACTTTAAACGTTATTGCATATGTTTATGAATTCATAGAGTCTGACTCATGAAATTCTTTGCAGGCTACGATGAAGATTATGGAGGAGAAGTAGACCTGGACATGGATAACGATGATCTAATAGATGAGTAGAATCATCGAACGTTTAATTCATGTTTTATTTTGTTTTGTTTTGTAATAACTATTCAGACTATGTTTTGGGATAGAATCTGTGTGGTGGTTTGCCGTTTAGGCAAAACTTTTCTCATTTGTTAATTAGTATGATCTGTTCTGAATGTTTTGTTTAGTTTGGATTATTATTGTACAACCCCGTATCCGGCCAAGTGGGACCCTCCCCAATTAGCGGGCCAGAGGCGTGCTATGAGCGACGTTTTGGTGCGGCCCCGTTCGAAGACGTGCGGATCCTCGTGCTCACGTGCGGAGATTTTTTATGCAAAGACTTTTATAAGTGTTTAATCAACACTAATAATATATTAATATTATATTATAATATTAATATCTTAATATATATGTTATATATATATATACTTGGACAGAGGGGGAGAGAAAAAAAAAAGCAAAATAAAAAGAAGAAAGAAAGCATGGGGGAAAGAAGGCAGGCCAGCGGGGCGGGGTCCAGGAAAGAGGCAGCAACGGAAAAAAGGAAAAAGAAAAAGAAAAGCAGGGAGGGGGCTCGGGCAAGCAGGAGGGAGAGAGATGAGAGAAAAAGGTTTTTTATTTTTACTCCTCGGCTAGGGTTCGGCCTGGAAGAACAACAGCAACACCGGCCCCCTCTCTCACTTTCGACCTGAAGAACAACAGCAACACCTGCCCCCTCTCTCACTTTCGACCTGGAAGAACAGCAGCAACACCCGCCCACCACTCTCACTTTCGACCTGGAAGAACAGCACCAACACCCGCCCCCTCTCTCACTTTCGACCTGGAGCAACAGCAGCACCCCGCCTCCCGTCCCTCTCTTTCTCTCCGGCCGCCGCCTCAGCAAGAAACCGCCCTCTCTCTCTCTCTCGGCCTGGAGCAGCACCCCACCCCGACTCTCTCTCTCTTTCTCCAGCCGCCTGGAGCAGCACCTCCGAGCCCCTCCATTTCTTCCAGTTCAGGCCGCCGCCTGGTGATCAGCCCGAGCCTCCACCTCTTTCAATCAAGGCCGCCGCCGCAAGGAGGAGCGCAGCCCGACTCCTCCTATTTTTTCTGTCCAGGCCGCCTCTAGCGAGTGTTGACCGAGCTCTACTCCCCCTCTCTCGTCGCGGCCACTAGGGGCAGCCCGAGCTCGGCTCTCTCTCTCTCCCTCAGTTCTCTCTTTGACGCCGCCGCCTAGGGTATAGCAGGGCCGGCCGGGAGCTCCTCTCCCGGCGCCGCCTACAGCAAGGTCGGCCGGGAGCTCCTCTCCCGGCGCCACCTACAGCATCACGGTCGGGAGCTCCTCACCCGGTGCCGCCTACAGCAAGGTTGGCGGGAGCTTCTCTTCTGGTGCCGCCTGGAGCTCGAACCGGCTACCAAGAGAGAGGGGGATAATTCCATCTCTCCCAGCAAAGACTTGGCCACCGCCGGGTGGGGGAAGGGAGCGATGTTTCTACTTGGGCAAGACCCGACACCGCCGACAAAAAACACGTGTCAAGGGTAACAATGTTTCTACTTGGGCAGGTGAAACCCTCAATTTACATATTTGCATGGAAGCCCCTCTCCACCAACGGGTGGGGGAAGGGAGCTCTCCGACGGGTTGACGTGTACATCCCTGCAATTAACTGTGTTAGCGCCCGGAAGTATGAGTACGGGTTTAGGCATGCTTTGTGAAGCCCATCCGGACGTGTGAGCCGGATTGGTGATGTTCTGGGGTTCCCGGAGAAGACTCCGAGGAAGTTGTATATTATCTGTTTGCAGGGAATGCACACCATAGCCCTGAAAAAGGGGTGTGTGCAATATATTTGGCCAGCTTATGTTAGCCGACGGTTATTCAGCTGACAGTCGCTTGTCGAGATGTTGCCGTACAGGTGTTACAGTTCCAAGCGGGAGTAGCGGGCTTAAGCCCAAGGTTGTGTCGGCCCACGAAGGCCTATTTTTGCTTATATTGCCGGTCTGCGTGGCGAAGTATGGAATTCATATTCATGTAAAAATTTTTAATATCTGTGATGCTCTGTTTATGTATGGTTTACTCCTTCCATCTTAGGCGGGCGGTGTTCTCGTGAATCGCTCGCCCCATGGGGCCCCGAGGTATAATTGTCGGGAAGCCCCTAATGCATGTTGACAGCCTTTTAGGACAGCGGAGTTACGCCCTTCGTAGCCCAGCTTGGGCAGCGTGCCGTGCAATTGCTTGGCGAGTTTGCGCCATCAGTAGGGTGGGTGAGGAGCATTTTGTGTAGACCCAAGGAGACACATCTGGATATGAGAGAGTTGGTCTCGAGATCCTCCTTAGATATTCCGGTCGGCCGGAGAGTGCCCTCCGAAGGTGTCTTAGCTTAGCTTTTGGCTTGGGAGGGAAGAGTTTGTTAGTCTTCTAGGTATGCGGTGGGTCCTCCACGTTGAGACCTTGGGTCTGTCCCTTGTGTTCCTAATCTTGTGCCTAGATCGTTCGTTTGAGGGTAGTAGGTGCGCGGTCACCCCTCTTTGGGACCCCGAACTCCACAGAGGTCATATTTGGCTTCAACAGTTATGGTGCGGTGAGCGTGGAGAGTGACCAGCACAGAAAAACTCAGTCGAACGTCATGGCTATTGAAGAGGAACCAAATGACAACTAGGGTCATGTGATGAAAGAAGTCCCCTCCCATTCCCCTCTTGTCGCTAGGATGTTCGATTCTGGAGATCAAAACGTGCCTCAGGGAGAATATTATATGATCGACCCTGGTTCTCAGGAGGGTGGACGTAGTGGGTAGAGATGCCCCGTGTCGGACTTTGACTCGATTGACCAGGTTAACAGTTCTTTTGAGTTATTTGTTTACCTTTATGTTTGCTTTATATTTATGTTGGAGAGGAGACCCCCAGGTAGACCCGATGCGCAGGCTCTCATCTAGCTGGCAGGTCCGAAGGCTCGCCTGTGGGGGATAGGTTTTGGTTGTGGAATCTTCATCGGCACCCCGAGCTCGGCTCGGCCCCAGGTAGACCCGCTGCGCAGGCTCTCATCTAGCTGGCAGGTCCGTAGGCTCGCCTGTGGGGGATAGGTTTGGTTTGTGGAAACGTCATCGGCACCCCGAGCTCGGCTCGGCCCCAGGTAGACCCGCTGCGCAGGCTCTCATCTAGCTGGCAGGTCCGTAGGCTCGCCTGTGGGGGATAGGTTTGGTTTGTGGAAACGTCATCGGCACCCCGAGCTCGGCTCGGCTCCAGGTAGACCCGCTGCGCAGGCTCTCATCTAGCTGGCAGGTCCGTAGGCTCGCATGTGGGGGATAGGTTTGGTTTGTGGAAACGTCATCGGCACCCCGAGCTCGGCTCGGCCCCAGGTAGACCCGCTGCGCAGGCTCTCATCTAGCTGGCAGGTCCGAAGGCTCGCCTGTGGGGATAGGTTTTGGTTATGGAATCTTCATCGGCACCCCGAGCTCGGCTCGGCCCCAGGTAGACCCGCTGCGCAGGCTCTCATCTAGCTGGCAGGTCCGTAGGCTCGCCTGTGGGGGATAGGTTTGGTTATGGAAACGTCATCGGCACCCTGAGCTCGGCTCAGCCCCAGATAGACCCGCTGCGCAGGCTCTCATCTAGCTGGCAGGTCCGTAGGCTCGCCTGTGTGGGATAGGTTGGTTTGTGGAAACTTCATTGGCACCCCGAGCTCGGCTCGGCCCTAGATAGACCCACTGCGCAGACTCTCATCTAGCTGGCAGGTCCGTAGGCTCGCCTGTGGGGGATAGGTTTGGTTTGAGGAATCTTCATCGGCACCCGAGCTCAGCTCGGCCCCAGGTAGACCCGATACGCAGGCTCTCATCTAGCTGGCAGGTCCGTAGGCTCTCCTGTGGGGGATAGGTTTGGTTTGTGGAAACGTCATCGGCACCCCGAGCTCGGCTCGGCCCCTGGTAGACCTGCTGCGCAGGCTCTCATCTAGCTGGCAGGTCCGTAGGCTCGCCTGTAGGGGATAGGTTTGGTTTGTGGAAACGTCATCGACACCCGAGCTCGGCTCGACCCCAGGTAGACCCGCTGCGCAGGCTCTCATCTAGCTGGTAGGTCCGAAGGCTCGCCTGTGGGGGATAGGTTTGGTTATGGAATCTTCATCGGCACCCCGATCTCGGCTCGGCCCCAGGTAGACCCGCTGCGCAGGCTCTCATCTAGCTGGCAGGTCCGTAGGCTCGCCTATGGGGGATAGGTTTGGTTTGTGGAAACGTCATCGGCACCCCGAGCTCGGCTCGGCCCCAGGTAGACCCGCTGCGCAGGCTCTCATCTAGCTGGCAGGTCTGAAGGCTCGCCTATGGGGGATAGGTTTTGGTTGTGGAATCTTCATTGGCACCCCGAGCTCGGCTCGGCCCCAGGTAGACCCGCTGCGCAGGCTCTCATCTAGCTGGCAGGTCTGTAGGCTCGCCTGTGGGGGATAGGTTTGGTTTGTGGAAACGTCATCGGCACCTCGAGCTCGGCTCGGCCCCAGGTAGACCCGCTGCGCAGTCTGTCATCTAGCTGGTAGGTCTGTAGGCTCGCATGTGGGGGATAGGTTTGGTTTGTGGAAACGTCATCGGCACCCCGAGCTCAGCTCGGCCCCAGGTAGACCCGCTGCGCAGGATCTCATCTAGCTGACAGGTCCGAAGGCTCGCATGTGGGGATAGGTTTTGGTTGTGGAATCTTCATCGGCACCCAAGCTCGGCTCGGCCCCAGGTAGACCCGCTGCGCAGGCTCTCATCTAGCTGGCAGGTCCGTAGGCTCGCCTGTGGGGGATAGTTTGGTTTGAGTAATTTTCATCGGCACCCCGAGCTCGGCTCGACCCTAGATAGACCCGTTGCGCAGGCTCTCATCTAGCTAGCAGGTCGGAAGGCTCGCCTGTGGGGGATAGGTTTTGGTTGTGGAATTTTCATCGTCACCCCGAGCTCGGCTCGACCCCAGGTAGACCCGCTGCGCAGGCTCTCATCTAGCTGGCAGGTCCGAAGGCTCGCCTGTGGGGGATAGGTTTGGTTAGTGGAAACGTCATCGGCACCCCGAGCTCGGCTCGGCCCCAGGTAGACTCGCTGCTCTGGCTCTCATTAGCTGGGCAGGGTAGTAGGCACACCTGGGGGAAAAGGATTAGCTCCGCGTGTTCAAGAGAATTCAAAATATTTGGTTTCTTTTTTTTACAATATCTTGAGGAATTTGTACTTATTGTAAATAATTGTATAAGTGCAATTCAATAGCAGTGAGCAAAAATGTATCGAGTGGTTCAACAAGATCAGAAGGGGCATGGAGAGATTAGTGTTCTAAGTGTAGTTTTCAGTTTCCCTCAAAAATTTTCTTTGGGTCGGCTCCCACTCGCCGGATACTTGGGGTTGGACATTTCTTTTCGAGCTTGTGCCAACCTCGAAAAGAGCGGGGATTGTGTACAACCCCGTATCCGGCCAAGTGGGACCCTCCCTAATTAGCGGGCCAGAGGCGTGCTATGAGCGACGTTTTTGGTGCGGCCCCGTTCGAAGACGTGCGGATCCTCGTACTCACGTGCGGAGATTTTTTATGCAAAGGCTTTTTATAAGTGTTTAATCAACACTAATAATATATTAATATTATATTATAATATTAATATCTTAATATATATGTTATATATATATATATAATATAATATATATATATATATATATATATATATATATATATATATATATATATATATATATATATATATATATATATATATATATATATATACACACTTGGACAGAGGGGGAGAGAAAAAAAAAAGCAAAATAAAAAGAAAAAAGAAAGCAGGGGGAAAGAAGGCAGGCCAGCGGGGCGGGTACAAGAAAGAGGCAGCAGCGGAAAAAAAGGAAAAAGAAAAAGAAAAGCAGGGAGGGAGCTCGGGCAAGCAGGAGGGAGAGAGATGAGAGAAAAAGGTTTTTTACTTTTACTCCCCGGCTAAGGTTCGGCCTGGAAGAACAACAGCAACACCCGTCCCCCTCTCTCACTTTCGACCTGGAAGAACAACAGCAACACCCTCCCCCCTCTCTCACTTTCGACCTGGAAGAACAACAGCAACACCCGCCCCTCACTCTCACTTTCAACCTGGAATAACAACAACAACACCCGCCCCCCTCTCTCACTTTCGACCTGGAGCAACAACAGCACCCCGCCTCCAGTCCCTCTCTCTCTCTCTGGCCGCCGCCTCAGCAAGAAACCACCTCTCTCTCTCTCTCTCTCTCTCTCTCTCTCGGCTGGAGCAGCACCCCACCCCGGCTCTCTCTCTCTTTCTCCGGCCGCCTGGAGCAGCACCCCGAGCCCCTCCATTTCTTCCAGTCCAGGCCGCCGCCTGGAGATCAGTCCGAGCCTCCACCTCTTTCAGTCAAGGCCGCCGCCGCAAGGAGGAGCGCAGCCCGACTCCTCCTATTTTTTCTGTCCAGGCCGCCTCTAGCGAGTGTTGACCGAGCTCTACTCCCCCTCTCTCGTCGCTGGCCACTAGGGGCAGCCCGAGCTCAGCTCTCTCTCTCTCAGTTCTCTCTTCGACGCCGCTGCCTAGGGTACAGCAGGGCCGGCCGGGAGTTCCTCTCCCGGCGCCGCCTACAGCAAGGCTGGCCGGGATCTCCTCTCCCGGCGCCACCTACAGCATCGCCGGCCGGGAGCTCCTCACCCGGTGCCGCCTATAGCAAGCTCGGCCGGAAGTGTGAGTACGGGTTTAGGCATGCTGTGTGAAGCCCATCCGGACGTGTGAGCGGATGGTGATGTTTTGGGGTTCCCGGAGAAGACTCCGAGGAAGTTGTATACTATCTGTTTGCAGGGAATGCACACCATAGCCCCGAAAAAGGGGTGTGTGCAATATATTTGGCCAACTTAATTATTTTAGCCGACGTTATTCAGCTGACAGTCGCTTGTCGAGATGTTGACGTACAGGGTTTACAGTTCCAAGCGGGGAGTAGCGGGCTTAAGCTCAAGCTTGTGTCGACCCACGAAGGCCTATTTTTGCTTATATGACGGCCTGCGTGCCGAAGTATGGAATTCATATTCATGTAATATTTTTTAATATCTGTGATGCTCTGTTTATGTATGGTTTACTCCTTCCGTCTTAGGCGGGCGGTGTTTCTCGTGAATCGCTCGCCCCATGGGGGCCCGAGGTATATTGCCGGGAAGCCCCTAATGGTCTGTTGACAGCCTTTTAGGACAGCGGAGTTACGCCGTTTGTAGCCCAGCTTGGGCAACATGTCGTGGAATTGCTCGGCGAGTTTGCGCCATCAGTAGGGCGGGTGAGGAGCATTTTGTGTAGACCCAAGGAGACACATCTGGATATGAGAGAGTTGGTCTCGAGATCGTCCTTAAATATTCTGGTCGGCGAGAGTGCCCTCTGCAGGTGTCTTAGTTCAGCTTTTGGCTTGGTAGGGGAAGAGTTTGTTAGCCTTCTGGGTATGCGGTGGTCCTCCACGCTGAGACCTTGGGTCTGTCCCTTGTGTTCCTAATCTTGTGCCTAGATCGTTCGTTTGAGGGTAGTAGGTGCGTGGTCACCCTCTTTTGGGACCCCAAACTACACAGAGGTCATTTTTGGCTTCAACAATTATTTTGTCTACTCTCCAGCACCCTGAAACGTTACCGTTATTTGTCACGAATATAGGAGGAGATTGTAAAGGTATATTCAGACGAATAACGGGCTCGGGGCTTGCACGTGGTAACCCTAGGTTTTGCTCTATATAAACCTAGCTGGGGGCAACGGGGAGGGGGTTCCACTTTGACCCTCCTCCAGATGTTTCAAGCGCTTTTCACATCGAGCAGGAGCTGGCGAGCGGTAGCGGGCGAACAAGATCAAGCGGAAGTGGGAGCGAGCGGGAGCGGGCGAACGGCGAGCGGGAGCGGGCGAATCGCAAGAAGAAGTGAGAGGGATCGAGCGGGGAGCGGGCGAATGGCACGGCAGGCGGAGGCTAGGGCGCGCGGAACACCGCTCCACCTGATACCATGTTGAAACCGGGTAAAATATTGAGATAATACTATTACAAGAAACCCACCTCTATATATAGAGGTGAATACAAGCATAGGCAACAAAATTAAAACATAAGGGATAATCTAACATCAATGATTTTAGGCTTTTTGCAGGAAAAACTACTGCTTTTTTGTTTGTTCACTGATTGATTATAGGAAAAACTAGTGATTCTTGTTTCCTGCTTCTTCGTCATTCTCCGTAAATTGTGAATTTACATTTTACAGTATGTTACTTTTCCAAAAAGATAATTGGGTTTTATCAATTTCATCTTGCTTCTGAAGGTCTTTGTATTATGCTTCAAATATTATTGTGATAATTAGATTCTGACCCAGATGGTGGGTGAGGCATACACTAATTGATTAGGATCTTGAGGTTATTACTACAACTTGCATTTTGATCCACACGAACGTTGGGTTATAGTGAAATTTGAGTCCTTTTTTAAGTTTGGTAGTCAAAAACGAGTCTTCAATGGTTTGAATGTCTCATAAAATATAAACAGTATTGTCTTACATTTGATTTAGCTTATTGTAATGCTATTCTTTCCCACTTCAGTCGATGTATTCCATTTTCTAGGATTATCAGCATAATGTACACTAACAGTATCATTTGTGCTCACTCTTTGATGGTGAACTATTATAAATACTTTGTGAAGGTAGAACTTTTGATGTGACAACATTAACAATGATGTTTAATGATGTTTGTAGTCAATTCAGTAGCAACGAACCTGCAATAAAATGTTCACTTCCATTACACTTCATGATGCACATAGGAAAGTCATATTCCACAAATTTATGTGATTTGATCAGAAAGAATATTATTTCATACAATATTTTTTGCACCAAAGAAAATCAAATTGACCTTCAAATTAATCCAACATATCAAATTTGATATCTTGATGG